>CAUOFW020008352.1:0-17836 GCA_963454935.2 Ilex paraguariensis | reverse complement strand
TACATACTGTAATGCTACCTCAGTATTCAAAGTATATGTGCTAATTCAAATATATCGAATTTTCGTGAAGTTTGCGAGACTTTGGAGGAGTTGTTTAATTTGTCAATCTAGTTGTCATATTTTATACCCGGTTTACCCCCACTTACATGTTGCGCAATAGACGGATTTGAAAAATATTTCATGAAATTGGAAAATAGTTTCCTAGGAAATTTTAGTTGTAATTTAAGGTATTTATGGAAGGATGTTGAGGGCAGGTCAATGGGTGATAATCATTTATTGCAAGATGTGAACATAGGTGATGTTGTTGAATGTTGTGAAGTAGACTTATTACACAGTTTTATTGGTTACAATCAGAAAGTTCTTCTAACAATTGGGTGGGGTAATGAAATACGACACATAAGATAGAAATTTCAAGGTCGTGCACTACAGTTTCTAAAATTCTTAACAATGAACACAATTAAGAGAAAATTAGCAGGGGGTACACCAAATTAGAGTTAATTGTAAAAAAATACATAGAAAAAAATGTAGGCTTAAAAAGTCTTTAATTTTGATACTTATTTGTTTCCAATTACGTTATTTGAATTTTTCATATTTTCTTCTAACCTTTGTATCCTTCCTTGATCTATCCGTAATTTTTTTGGAAAGTGGTTTTATTTTCAAATTATATTTATACATTAAACATTTCCTAGTTTTATGGGATTACTTTAATATTCTGTCTGTATTTGGATATATGACTGTATTTGAATTTTAAATTTTAAAACCCTCCTTTTTTACCATAGTCGTCTTCTTCGACTAACTATACGTTGGAAGCCCGAAGACAAGTTGTCTTCGACTGTCTAGATCCCTGCCTTTTTTTACCATAGTCGTTTTTCTTCGACTGGCAATACACAAAATTTTTTGGCCAGACATTGGAAGCTTGAAGTGTTGTTATCTTCGACTAGCAAGACGCTAGAAGCTTGAAGTGTTGTTGTCTTCATAACAGTATCATCAATGTTTGAATTCATGTCCTTAGTATGTTAACCACTTGCATTTTAAATGTGTTAATGTATATATGTTTTAAGGATTTATGTACTTGCATATATGTTTTATTTTCTGCTTCATTATATCTATTCTTTTAATATTTTCAGAGATTTTGGCAATGGAAGAAATAGTATTGTTATTATGTACATACTGTAATGCTACCTCAGTATTCAGAGTATATGTGCTAATTCAAATCTATCGAATTTTCGTGAAGTTTGCGAGACTTTGGAGGAGTTGTTTAATTTGTCAATCTAGTTGTCACATTTTATACCCGGTTACCCCCACTTACATGTTGCCCAATGAGACGGATTTGAATAATTTGATTGAATTGAAACATAGTTTCCTAGGAAATTACGTTGAAATTAAGGTATTTATGAAAGATGTTGAGGGCGGGTCAATGGGTGATAATCATTTATTGCAAGATGTGAACATAGGTGATGTTGTTGAATGTGAAGTAGACTTGTTACCCAGTTTTATTGGTCACAATGAAAAAGTTCTTCTACAATTGGGTGGAGTAATGAAATACAACACATATGACAAAAATTTGAAGGTGGTGCGCTACAGTGTCGAAAATTCTTGACAATGAACACAATTAGGAAAAATTTGAAGGAGGTATACCAAATTAGAGTTAATTGTAAAAAATATACACAGAAAAAAATGTTGGGTTAAAAAGTCCTTAATTTTTATATTTATTTGTTTCCAATTACGATATTTGAAATTTTTATATTTTCTTCTGACCTTGGTATCCCTCCTTAATTTATGCGTAATTTTTTTGGAAAGTGGTTTTATTTTCAAATTATATTTATGCATTAAACATCTCCTAGTTTTATGGGATTACTTTAATATTTCGTTTATATTTGAATATATGACTGTGTTTGAATTTTAAATTTTGAAACCCTCCCTTTTTACCATAGTCGTCTTCTTTGACTAGCTATACGTTGGAAGAATAAAGACAAGTTGTCTTTGACTGTCCAAAACCCTGCCTTTTTTTACCATAGTCATCTTCTTCGACTGGCTATACACAAAATTGTTTTGGCCAGACATTGGAAGCCTGAAGTGTTGTTGTCTTCATAACAACATTATTAAGGTTTGAATTCATGTCTTTAGTATGTTAACCACTTGCATTTTAAATGTGTTAATGTATTTAAGTTTTAAGGGTATATGTACTTGCATATATGTTTTTATTTTCTATTTCATTATATCTATTCTTTTAATAGTTGTGTTGCTGTTATGTACATACCGTAATGCTACCTCAGTATTCAAAGTATGTGCTAATTCAAATATATCGAATTTTCGTGAAGTTTGCGAGAGTTTGGAGGAGTTGTTTAATTTGTCGGTCCAGTTGTCATATTCTATACTTGGTCACCCCACTTGCATGTTGTGCGACGAGACGGATTTGAATAATTTGATTGAATTGAAACGTAGTTTCATAAAAAAATTATGTTGAAGTTAAGGTGTTTGTGGAAGATGTTGAGGGCGGGTCGGAGGGTGATAATCATTCATTGCAAGACGTGAACATATGTGATATTGTTGAATGTAAAGTAGATTTGTTACCCAGTATTACTGGTCACAATGAGAAAGTTCTTCTAACAATTGGGTGGAGTAATGAAATACGACACATAGGACAGAAATTTCAAGGTGGTGCGTTACAATTTCGGAAAGCACTTAGCAAATACTCGATTGAGGCTAGTTTTAAATTTAATTATGTAAAAAATTATAAATCAAGGGTTATAGCTGAGTGTTTCTTTAAGTATTCTTCTGGTTGTGGGTGGTATATCAATGCAACAGTGAAGAAAACTCCTAATTTTTTTTTATATTAGAAAATTAGACAACGAACACAGTTGTGGTGTGGATCCACGAGCGACAGATAACAAGAGGATGAGTTCTAAATTGATTGCAGATTTGATGGTTAATCGTGTTCGTGGACATACCACGTTGCGTCAAACAGGGGGCAGTTGCTAAATTTTTTTCTAATTATGGAGTCATTATATCTTATAATAAAGCATAGGAAGAAGTTGAGAAATCAAAAGGTATACTTTTGGGGGACCACTCATTATCGTATCAACAATTATGTTGGTATGTGGATGCAACAAATTGTACTAATCTGGACAACCAGATTGTGTTAGATTGTAATCATGATAATAGCCGTTTCAAAAGGTTGTTTGTTTATTTTAAGGATTGTATTAAAAGGTTTAATTATTATCGACTAATACTTTTTTTGGATGGCACATTTTTGAAAGGCATGTATAGAAGTAATCTTCTATCGGCAACAGCAAAAGATGGCAACCAAGGTAAAGTTTAATACAAATTTTAGAGTGATAAATTGGGTGGTTATGTTAAAATGTAATCGTTATGTTACACTATATTTGTTAAATTATTAATGGTGATTAAACACAGTGCAACAATGTAAGTTACACTATGTTTTTATTTTAATTTTCACGAATATTTATGTGGTTTATTTCAAGTTTGTTTCCTTTAGCATTTGCGGTCGTTGATTTGGAAAATGAATCAAACCGGTTTTGTTTTTAGAACAGCTGTCTAAGATATTGGATCACTCTTAGGTTATTACGTTTGTATCTGATCGTAACTTGAGTCTGTTAGAGGCAATGCCAAAAGTTTTCCTAAATGTTCATCATGCATTTTGCTTGTAGCATTTGAAAACTAATTTGCAGGATAAATTGAGTTGTGCTCGTTTTTTCAATGTATTCCGAGAACACATAGTGATTTTGCTACATGAGTGTGCTTATGCACCAACACAATCGTTTTTTAATGAGAAGATTGAACAGTTTCGTCGTGAAGGTAGTTCTAATGTGGATAGGTTCCTGTCCAATCTTCCATTTGAACATTGTACAAATGCTCATTTTACGGGGAAGCATTACGGTGAGATGTGTTCTAATACTACAGAGTCGTTTAACGCGTGAATTTTGAAACTTCGCCATTTATCAATTACTAGTATGGTTAACACTATTAGAGGACAGATAATGAATCAAATTGGTCGAAGGATGATAATAGTCTCACAATGGAATGAGAATTTATGCCCCAATATGTCTTCGAGATTACAAGCTGCATTTGATGAGGGGAGATCCTGGACTATACGAGTCTCAAATAACCAAGTGTTCAAAGTGATGGCATATCCTTTGGTGATTGTTGATATTGTGAATGACAAATGTTCATATTGTCAGTGGCAAATAAATAGGTTTCCTTGTTCACATGTTGTGTCGGCAATACGAAAAAGTGGGGCGGAATATGTTTGAATTTGTTGATTACTATTATCATGTGAGCACATACCAGAAGTAATATTCTGAACCTATTTTTCCAATCTCAACTATATATTGTGTTGAAAGTTCGTAGGGAGATGTTAATATTTTGCCTCCATATTCTAAGAAACAACCTGGTAGACCAAAGAATAGCAAAATTCGGGAGGAAACTCATTAGACGAATTTGTTGTGGTCGGTGTGGGTGCTTAGACAGTCACAACAAGAAATCTTGTAACGAGCCAAACTTAGTAATGCTATTATTTAATGACATTGTTCACTGTTTTAAGTTCAGTACAATTTGTTTTTACAATCTTTTTTTGGGCTTGTTTGTTTTAGTGATGCTTTCACATTTTAAATTATATGCTTTTTTTTTGGTCTAACATTTGATGGATTACTCTATATGCAACCCACATTGGCACTGTAAAGTGAATTTTTACACTATTGGAAGAGTGTATCAATGACAGTGAACAGTGTGACAATATCTTTCTCCAAACATAGTCTCAGAAGTTCTTGTAATTGTTTCCAGCCAAATGGCCAAAATCGCACATCTCCAAAGAGTTTTATCTGTGGTCACACACGGATTGCTATGGTAATTCAAGTATTAAATAGCACATGTTAGGAAGTGTATATACACAAAGCTAGAGTATTCTTGGTAGCTGACTTGGTGCAACCTCCGACCTTTAAAAGCTTGTCATGGCTTAATATGAAAACAATAAATATGAGGAATTGTGTCATTTTGGTCTACAACGAATTTGGGATATTTTATTTGTCCATTTGAAAACTACCTAATATTTAATGGATAGTGAATTTACACACTGTTAGAACAGTATATCAATAAAAGTGTATCGAGAATAGTGTAACAATAATATACACACAACTAGCTCTACATTTTCAAGTTCTCCATAAAAACACTAAAACAAAGAAAGCACAATTTATCAAAAAAAAACAAAGAAAGCACTAGGAATCAGTAAAGTGTCGCACACCGCAACTTTCAAACTTGGTATTGATATTACTAGTTATAACTTTGTCAATGATATTTGATCACATATCTTACATAATTAACCTTATTTTTTTAAAGGGTTGTAATTAATCTCTTTTCATTTTTTTTTTTTGGTTTGCATAGTTATTGTATATTTGCTTTTGGTTCATCTATGTTTAATCAATCTTTAATTATTAAATATGATGAAAAAAAATAAAAATATATCAAATTATTTTTGCCTATTAGAAGACAAATTAAAACTTATAGTTAGAATGTGTTCACCCTAGAATATATTTCTAGCTTCGCCACTGGATCGATTCTTATGTTATTTTTCGATGCTAAGGTTCGAACTCGGGTTTGGTAAAATCAAGCTTGATTTCTTTCACTAGAATATGAAAATTGATTATATAAACAAAAAAATAAATAAATAAGAAACACCATTCTTAAATTAAGCATCTGAAATCAGATGCTTAAGAAACACCTTGACTGGTTTGATCAGTTATATTTTTATAATGTCTTTATGGGTTTGGGAATGCCATTTATAAAAAAATAAAAAAGGTACAGTAAAATTACTCATGGAGTAATAAAATGGTATCCACCCATCATTTTTCGGTACTATACCAACGAGTGAATGAATTGTAAAGGAAATGTTAGGGTAAGAACATGATATAAGAAGACTATCCATATCATTTCCAAGGAAATGTTAGGGTACTACAATTTTACACCATTTTACACCATTTCCTAAACATGATATAAACATGATCAATTTACAATTTTGATACAATTTTACAATTTTACATGATACAATTTTACAATTTTACACCATTTCCTAAACATGATATAAGAAGACTATCCATATCATTTTCCAAGGAAATGTTAGGGTACTACAATTTTATTTTTTGGTACTACAACAAAAAGAGAAAAAACTTCAAAAAGTAACTAGTTTTTTTCTATAAAAAAAAGTGATAAAATTCACCCAAAAATATAATAAATGAGTCTAAAAAATGGTACGTGAATCAGGTAAAAAAATAATAAACAGTATCAAATTTTTTTCGGTGGCGCAATGTCCCCTCCTAATCCTGGTGGGAATTTGGGATATTTTCATAGAATGAGATCCGCTTCAGTACACTTTCTCTTCAAATTTTATTTTTTTGACATATTATCAACCATGTATTCAAGTAAAACTCATTGTATACAAGTGAGTCTTTCACTCATTAATGCCTTCATGAACGAAAGAACCCAACAAAACACCATTCACTGAGCAGCTGTCTCATTTTGGATTTCAATGGTGTTGTATTTGACTGTGAAACTCATTCAAATACTCCCATATTCAAGCACCAGTTGCCACAAATTGAAAATAGTTTTACAAGTTAATGCTAACGATATTAAAGCCAAAAAATGCATGGAAAAGTACAGCATTTTCAACATTATGTTTATAACAATTAAGATACATAGTTTATAGCATGAAAAGGCAAAACACTACAAGCATAGAGAGGCAAGGGTATTAATAGAACATGGCAGAGTGGCCTTGAGGCCAGAAAGTTCAAAAGCAACCATAACGTCGTGTCCAGATAAGTTTGAAGCAACAATAGAAGAAAACTTCAAACAGCTTTGATTATCCGTCTCCGTCTTATCAGATCAGCAACATACCTCGCAAAAGCATTGATTGGCTTAGTGAGGTCAGCATTTCCATCTCCGCCACACCTAATTTTGATCCGAGCAAGGTAATCAACTGCTATCCAAGCAATGCTCAACATTACTGTCTCCACATCCCCGGCCCGGCCCAACTATGGAAGCAAAAGAGTTTGGGCTTTAGGCCCAATAATTTTAGGAAAGCACCTTAATTTTAGGTAAATAGTTGGCCACTTTATAATTTTAAGTAAGTTCTACAAAAAAGTTTTAGTTAAAATTTAAGGTCAATCAAAAATTTTAATTTTAATAATTTTTTGAATCCATGATTCATCCCATAATAATAAAAACCAAAAAAATTAAAATTTTATTAAAAAAAACGGATGATATACTTAAATGTCATGTCATAATTCACCTATCTTTTATTAACCACATCTCCTCTCTCTCTCTATAAAGCCCCTCCCTCTCATTTTTATTCTCACTCTTCATATCAATTTCAAATAAATTTTTTTTTAATTATTGATTTAACTTAAAAAATAAAATTATTAAATGTTGATAGTTTAAAAAAAATTATCTTGATTTCGGATGTTTCTTAATACATAACAATTTTTTTGACATTGATCATTTAGATTTATTTTAAAAATAAAATATTTTAAAGCAGATTTTATAAATGAAAGAAAATACTCCAATTGAGACACCAATTTATATAAAAACATTAGATTTTTTTCTTCAAATGTATGCATTTCTTATAGAATATTTTTATTAATTTTTGTAATAGTTACTTCTACAAAAAGAAGTTTTTCAAAATTAAAATCGATAAAATCTTATTTAAAATTGACTATCACAAGAAAAAATAATTAGATTAGTGATATTATCAATGAAAAAAATAAGATAATAAAATTTAAATATAAAAACTCAATTTATACTTTTACAACTCAAAAAATGAAAAAAAATTAATTGTAATCAAAAATTTTTAACACTAAAAAGGCTTCAAAATTTCTGACTTGGATGACTGAAATTCCTCTTTCTCCATAAAGTAGGGATACATTTTCGGTTTGAGTTCAAATGGCATGGTGACAATCTTTCCAGTTTTGGGGAAATCAACTGCTGTGGCAGCAAGCTCTGCCAATTTGATGCACTTCTCATCCAATGCTCCATATTCACTGAGGTCAGTGTGAACCACATGAACATTCCAGATCGTACCCAAATTCTCATTAACCATGTGTTTAGTGAAATATTTTCTTATGTCCTGTAAATTAAAAAAATAACATTCGCATCTTATCAGAAAAAAACAAACATACAACAAGCCATTGGTAAGTTCCTGATATCCAAACTCATCGCCCAAACTCTATAAGGTTTCTTTGCTATCTTTATGGTGGTGACCTTAGATTGAAATCTCTCCGGTAAATATCTCAATATCTTCTAAAGCGAGACCATATCATTATACTTCTTTCGTACGGGGAAAGATGAATTTACTATGTCACCAAGTCGTGCATAGAATTTAGTGAAGGTCTCACTTTGCTTCATCCTAAGTGCCTCAAATTGAGAAATCAATCTTCGACGTTTGGACTTCTTTACAACACTTGTTCCCTCATGGAAAGCCTCTAAAAAGGCGTCTATATAGGGTGAATTCCCCTTCGTATGCGTCTATTTCCGATTCCCCGAGCTCAACCAATATCTAGCATCGCCTATAATAAATTGGGAAAAACAATAAGTAGAAATGGCAACATTATAACTAGTGAATAAAATAGAAATAGAGTAGAAAGGAGGGCCTGGTCAGCAAACTCCACTCTAACTCAAGAGAACAATACTATGGAACTCCACAGAATTTCTGAGGAGTTGGATGCACGGAGGAGAGAAAGCAATGGAACTGATCCCATAGACGTCTACCATAAGGCTGATGCTTTAATTTGAGTGGGAATGAAGGAACAAAAGTCTTCTCATAATCGATACCAAATGTGAGTCTGAATTTTCCTCAATAATGGTCTTTCCGTCAAGAAGAGGTTTGCAACCCCTCCATATCTGATAAGGTAATAAACGCATCTTCTGCAAGACTGGCAATTCCTTAGACATGGCCTGATGCCACTGAGGGATCCTTATTGCCTCACTCTCATTTTGCGGCTTCAAAGAAGAATGAACAATGGCAAGCACTATGTTGGGTCAGACACAAACTATATGGGTGTCACAAATAAGACTTTTCACCTCATACTTCTTTGGAAGTCTCACACGTACAGATTCTCTGGAACTCATTTGGAGACATGACATTGAATATCACATTCGATCATTTCGAGTTCTAACCACTCAGCCCAGTCATCCTTGTCTATTTGTTAACAGGGTTTTGCAATCTCGCCTGCCTCAGTGGTCTCGGTAGGAGGTTTCCATCCCCATTGGGTGTTCAACACTCATACTCATGGATGAACTTAAAGAATGCTCTCATTCTAGCCTTTCAATAGACATAGTTGGTTCCATCAAACAAAAGAGGTCTTGATATTGAGCCACCTTCTCATTAGGTATCCATCAATAACAAACTCATTGTTATGAAGAACCTCAAGCAAACACAAACTAGGTCAAAACTCTCAGAAATACATACAAAGTGCTTCTCGGGGTACTGATGCTTTGATACTAATTGAGAGTGCAAGTTGGATCGCCCCAAAACGCTTGTGGAGTCTGCCTAGGTTGACCTAGAGTAGGGTTAATAGGTCTTAAGCACTCCTTTTTGTAGAAATTACTCCTAATTAATAACCTAATTCATTCATTTTTCAATTAATTGATCGATTCATGCTTACACCCCTCAATCTGACACACAAACCCATTAGATAAACAAATGTATGTAAAATAGTAAAATTCAACAATCAATCAAAATGCATAATTCACCAAATTTATCTCAACAAAGCCCTTCCACAAATTCAACAGACTACAAGATCACCAATTAATGAATGAACAATTCAAGTATTAGCTCTTTGTTGATGACATTCCGGATACGATACTTGTCGGATTCTCGATGATCCATATCAGATAACATGACACAAACCCGAATATTCACACAAACAAATGGTTCCAATTTGAGTTCGGTAAATTTTGGCATGACATGTTGTGACACGACACTTCAAACAAATCCATTACTCTGATCAAATCTAATTTCGGAGTTTTAATCCATCTATCTATCAATAGAATCTCCAGATGCCAAATCATCTCTTCATGCATAATCATTTGAGAGCATTAAGATGGGTTGGGTCTCATAGAAATGTGGAAATGTGAATACATAAAATAAACCTCCAAATGCTAACAAGACTGTTCATTACTAGGTAACACAAACAAGTGGTTAATAGTTGCTTATAGAATTACAAGCATTAACACCACTACGACAGTAACTAGAACAATGCCTTAAGTAGTGAGGACTGATGGAAGATCCTCTAACCTGGTGCCAAGGATTTTTGCATTGGTGTCTGGAAAAAATTCAATCCCTGGCAATGTACCAATCATTCCATTGCTAGAGATTTCAACGGGGTAGCGAAGGAGATGGACAAGAAGATTGCCGATGTATGTATCAGTTGAGTAAAACTTCCAATTTTCATCAGCAATTCGATTAACAAACTGGACACAATCCAGACTCTCTGGGTGCACAAAGATGTCGGGCACCATGCTCATATGCTCAGACCATAAGGACAGAAAAAATCGAATATTCTACCCCTGGCTAGTTTTGTAGTTGCTAAATGATGGGGTTGATAGGCTCCCATTGCAACCTCGGAGTCCCTGGCACCATCCATTGATCTTTGGTTGATGTTCGCTGATCCGATGATTATGTATTCATCATCAACTACAAATAAAAAACAAATAAAAAATAGAGCAGCATTTTAAAACTTAGTATTAGATCTTAACAAACTCCATCATGAAGTATTTTGTTTGTCAGAATTTTTTAGTTCTTAATTAACTTAATGGCAATGTGCACATGCAAACATTTTGAGAGATTTGTATACTTACCTATCATCATATTTGCATGAACATAGATCATGAAGCGACGCGCCTGCTGAGCTCTGCTATAATCAGTATCAGGATCTGATTTCTCTAGAGGTGTGTATTCTCCCATCTTTTGGCCCTCACGATTCCCAAGGCAAAAAAAAGTCAAGTAGTCCCTAAGGTTTGCAGTGAGTCCCTTAGCACTCAAGGCTTGAGCAATATCTGTGTACATCATCTCCATTGTCCTCTTTTGCCAGTCTAAAATTGCTTGAACAGAACCGCTCATAGGTATACCCTCTGGCCACATTGGAATTACAATGTAGACAGTGAACCTCTCTCCTGCTTCAATTTTGCTAACAATTTCAAAGAAAGCTCCTTTGGTATAAGATGCAATGCACCAATGTCCTCAACCTTAATATCGTCTGATTTCCAATTGTACGAGCTGCCAACAAAATACTGATTTTCGATGTAAATAAAGTTCTTTGCTCGGCGAATGGCATGGATGTAAGCATCCTGGATGCTTCAATCAATGATGTTATCTTTCCCCGTTAACAAGGCCTACTGCAGCAGCAGCAACAGGTTTTTCTGGGAAGCCAGAAACTGCCCCACCATCAATTGATTGAAATATTTGAACGTTCCATGTTTCGAGGTCCTATGATGTTGTAACAGGCAAAGGGCGAATAATGAATTTATCAAGTTCAGTTACAAGAAAAATATACTTATCTCCAACTTGTTTCTTCCACCTTTGCTCAAAATTATACAGGACATCCCAAGCAACTGTCCTTCTAAGCGGCAATGAATATCATGCCAGGGCTCCCTGGGACCGCCTTTTCTGATTGAAGAGCCTAAACACGGGCCTTCTGAACTAAGAAACATGGGAAATCCATCACCCGGAACATGGGCATCTTGATACAGTGTGATTTGGCAACCTTGTCTTTGCTTGAAGAATGTGTAAGGGACTCCTCCAAATGTAGGACTTTAGATTCCTTGAGACTAATTACTATCTTGGTTTATATTGAAAAACTGTAGGTTGATATGCATTCTAGAGCCTACAGGAATAGGTTTATGATCTTCATCCAATATTTCGAGCCATTTTTCGATTACTTGGCCATTTAAAACTTCCTGAACAGGCAAATAAGCTCGTCCAATTAATGTTGCCCCAACAAGATTATCTTCTTTTACTGTGAATATGATACTAGAAACCATGTGGGCACAATAAACATGAAAGGACTCATTCTACCGAGGGTTGGAACTTTGATTTTTAATCTTTCTGGTTCGCCCAACCCGTGCCTTCTCTAAATCAAGGGTTGCATACAATCCTAAACCAGCAATCTATGAACCAACCAACATTTTCAGTATGTTAGAAAAATGAGGTTTTACATGTTGAAACAAAGTAGTCCGCAATTTTGTAAATGATGCAAGGTAGAAGAATACCTCAGGCCGACCCAACACCATTCTTTTAACTTCAGATAAAAACATTCTGGTAATCTTTCTTGGACTTGTAATCTCCAAATTTTCAGAGGAAAGGACAGAAAATGCAGGGAGGACATCAAAGATCGACACCCAATAAAATCGAACATAAACCCACAAGAGCAATCAAGAAAATAGGAAGTAAACATTAATGTTGGACATTGTTTGAAAATGTTCAAATTTTAGGACTGATAAAGAGCTAAATGCTGCTACAAATTATCAATTGTAAGGATATTTGTTAGGATTATCACAAATTGTACCCTAAAAGTTCTCTCGAATCTTAATTTACACCCTCGAAAATAAAAAATTTCAATTTGTACCCTCAAAATATAAATCTATATTAATGTACACCTGAAGCTAACAACAGTTCAGTTTACGATCTAAAGCTAAATTGATAAACTACACCTAGTTCCCTGCATGTTTGTCACTTAATCACCTGGACCCCCTCATTTTTGAATTATTACACTTGCACCCTAAGATTCCAAATATAACTAAAATTGTTCCCCTTATTGGGCATCCAAATATTTCTATTTAAGTGATGTATTGCATTGAATATAAAAAATATTATATCATTTAAGTACTCTTGAACATTATATAATACTTGCATTGTATTGGGTATTCAAATGGTAAGCTTAATTTTGAATTTTAAAGTACAACAGACCCACAATATAAAATATAGTATGAAAATTATAGTTATTTATTAAAACAACATCATGTTTTTTAATGGTTACATTAACCGATATTAATGACATGGGATTATGTATTACACGCGCACAAACGTCAGAAGATATAGGTGTAATATTCTATTGCTGAGGAGGTCCAGTGATTAAGTCACAAACTTAAGAGGATCTAGGTGTAATTTACTTATTTAGTTTTAGACGACAAACTGACGGTTGTTCGCTTCAGGTGCATATTGATACAGATTTATATCTTTGAGGGTGTAAATTGAGATTTAAGAGATCTTTCGGAGTACAATTTGCGATTCACCCTATTTATTATACATGGTGAGTGATAACAAATGATTTATATGCTTGGGCTGCTACAAATATTATTAGCCTCAAAACAATACGATCTGAAATCTTTTATGTTAAATTTATGTTGAAAAACAAATATTAGTATTCATGATGTGCAACATGTAAAGCTCTCTCATGAAAAATCATTGTAGATTGACATGCTTATGATTTGAACTATCCTAAATTCAAGTTGGTCAGGAACCTACTCAACAAAGCTAAAGATGTTAGGATGCTCTGTCTTTGATTGGACTGAAAAGAAAATTAATCGAGATATGCGTACACTTAAAAAGTTCACACATAGGACATAGATAGGACACTCAAACACTATATTTCTCAAAAAAGTAGAATACAAATACGTTAGGGATATGCCACAAAATATTATATTTTATATATAATTTGTTATAAATATAGTGATAATGATATGCAATTCATAAAATATTTAGTATTTTATTATAAGTAAATCTTATGTATGACCATCACACGTGAATTTTTAAACTAAAACATTATCATAATAGTCAATAATAATCAATTTGTTTGGTAAATAATGTGTACTTAATATATAATTTAAATAATTGCTCTTATTTTCTCAATTCCTCTTTTTTAAACTTTTATGCATCTTTCGCTTTAATTATTATATATAGAGTACACTTTAACATGTCTAGTGTTGGTAATTATATGTTCTTAAAATTTTAAACTTTATTAATCACATTTTAACATATGTTTATTGTCAAATAGTAGACACGTTTTAAAGGAATATCAAACATGTCACCAAAAAAGTGTCGTAGTCTGAAACTAAAATTCTATCATTTAATTATGGACACGGATAAAAGAGTATCGAACAAGTATCCAAGAGTGTTGGTGTCCAACACCGATACGTCACCTTCTTGAGAGTATCCATACTTCATAGACATATACGTAAGCTGGTTCGCACACCCCTGAATATAATGCACCAAAAAAAAAATCCCAAATTTGGAGCTCCTACTTGATCTCTCTAAAGGTTTATCCTAATAATTCTGTTTATGTGGAAAACAAGAGTGCATGCTTCTAGTCAAAAGCTCTAGAAGATCGGCATAGCCAGCTCAATAAAATCGATTGGGGTTCCTTTCCAAAGATAGTATAATTAAGTCCTTCAATCTTTTTTGTCGCATAGTTGATTGCAAGTAAATTTTTATTTTGAATCCTAAGAAATTTATTTTCGTAGAATCTACTGTTTCAGATATGGTCAATAACAGTAATGTTATGCTGACCAAATTTTGGGACCAAATTTGGAGCCCAAATAATTTGGCAGCATATTACTTGGAGTCTTTAATGAGGCCTAAATGACATAGCACCAAATAAAGAAGTCCAACTCAGCTGCCATGTCATTTGGGTTCCAAATTTGGTCCCAAAATTTGATCAGCATAGCATTACTCAGTCAATAATATACTATAAACAATAAAATAGTTCTAATGTTTCAACTATTTAGTTTTATATGTAAAATTTTTTTAAGACTTTTAGTTTTGATAACAAATCTTATTAATCGATATTGAAAAAATAATCATCTTTCAAAAAAATTTCAAATGTTAGAACAATCGTTTTTGAACTCTTACCATCTAATATTTTTGTTTTTCACACTAAATACAAGCAAAATATCTTGTTGAATTGTAAATTATTCAAATTTACCATGATTTACTATTTATAAAGAATAATGATTCAATAAAAAACTCTTTTGGTGATTTTTTTTTTTTAAAGAAACGGTAGTGTTTTTTATCGAAGGCAACTATTTGAAAGAATGAGAGGCACTAAGATTTCGGGTGCTCTCTCCTCCCATACATTAATATGGTTAACAAAACTTGCATTTCTTGCTAATTTATGTGCGACAGTATTCGCAGACTGATATACAGTAGAAACAATGAAACTATGAAAATCTTGAGATATCATATAAACTTGATAAATAATCTTTAGGTGATTGCGTAACAAATAATTGAAGCAACAGAGAGGGAAAAGATATGCTGGTAAATTTTTTCTCTTATAGCATTACTCAATTACTAGATAAACTAAGACTTGTAATATAGTTGACAGATGTCGAGAAAGAGTTATCCATAGTCCATAATTGTGTATAGTAGCGAGGTAATGTGTAAATGTAGGGATGAAGCATGGATTAGTATAAGACTTAGAAACAAAAAATAGTGCGTAGAATAAAAGATACCTATTCACCATAATATTTCTTGTACGAAATTAGAAGACCTAGTGCATTAAATTTGTTGGAGTAATAGCAAACATCATACAATATTGAGACATCGTTATTGTCTTTACCTGAAGGTACAAAGTAATAAAAAATGGTAAACAATAAACATATTTGTATTTATATTTAAAATCAAATTACAAACATAGAGAACAGATAAATGAATTTAAATATCGATTTGTAGAGGGAGTGAGAGGTGGTGGGCAGCAATGGTGGTGGTAGGAGACGGTGTTGGTTGTGATGGGTGGCAATAATCGTGGTGGCAGCGATGGTAGTGGTGGTGGCGGCGACAACGATGGTGGCTGCAGTGGCGACAGTGGCAATGGTGGTGGTGGCAACTACGGCGGGTGGTGTTGGTGATGGCTGCAGCGGGGGTGACGGCAGCAGCAGTAGTGGCAGTGGTGGTAGTGGTAGTGGCAGTGGTAGTGGTGGTGGTGGTAGAGGTAGTGGTGGAGCGGTTTCAAACACTTTTTTTAAAAAAATATTTATGAGAAATATTTTTTACAAGTACTTTTAAAAAGTCACTCCAAATACACCCTTAGAGATCTATTTTTCCTATTAAATTTAGAGTATTAGCCGTTAGATTAATTTTAAAGTAAAATTTAAAATGATCTCAACCGTGAATAGTAAAAATCATTTTACTTATCTTTTAAAATTTGAATTGTAAACTACTTTATTATATAGATATTGCTAACTCAATTATGGTGGTACATAAAGCTTTGTACTATCATATTTTTCTCTCCTTTAATTTTGTCTCAACTTGGTAATTTTGAACCCCTAGTTCTCTTCCACTACCATATAAAATTAATCAAATTAGGAGAGAGGACTTGAAAAATGTTTCCACTCTATTTGCTAACTCTTTCAAAACTTTACTTATCTATTTACAAAACATGGCTTCATTCTTATGAATCTTGTCAAAGTCTAGACTGACTACAAAATTAAAGACGATAAAAATAATGGGGCGTTGACATGGCAATGCTAATTAAGTAATATGACAGTGCTAACTAAGCAATACTTCAATTTGGCACTTGCTCTTAATGTCAAAATTTTGGAGCGTTTAAAATTTTGACAAAATAAAATATTGAAGCTTGTTTTAGGTTTTGGTGGAGAAATCATTATATATTTTAGAAGGGTGATCTCATAGTGCTTGGTCTGTGAAGATGCATTGTTAGGTGCTCCATTTGATTTTTTCGTTGAGCTTGAACCTAAACCTGTGCTCGAGAGATAGTTGTCCATACACTAATAAGCGATGTATGGATTTTCGAGAAGAGAAGAGTCGTGGTGGTCCCCTCCAGACCGTCCAGATCCCACGATTGAATCGAAAGTTGGATCTACATTGAATCTCAGTTGAATCGCCCAATCTATCCTCATGAGGAAAAGTTTGGTTTCAAACCACGGTTCAAACAGGCGGAGTACATCATGCTAATGTTGCCTTAGATGATCCACATCTCAGTAAATTTTACGTAATCAACCTCGCCACATAAATGCCACAACATTTGGTCTTTGGTTTTTTTCTTTCCTTATAGCGTTACCCAATATAAAATCTGGATGGGTTGAGTTCGAAATTATATGATAATTTTCCACAATGTCAAAATAAAATAGGACAAGCATAGAAATATTGTGCATTGCACATAGCCGAACTAGTAAATTTTATCCATAAATTTTCATATATATTTTATTTGGTTAATATTTTCACCTAATATTTCTCTTTGGCCCCCCATTTTGAATTTTTTGGTTTCATTAATGCATAAAAATCTATAATATCAACAGAGTAGACTTCAATAAGTTTATCTCACAGTTTTAAATAAACTCATCCAACGGCCACCAATAATATTCCTCTAAAAAATCTATAATTAAAGTAAATTGAAGTAAGTAATTTTTTTAAAAAAATTTACTGATTAATTTATGTTGCATCGTACGTTCAAGCACGGGTTACCCCTAATATTTTATTTATGTGTATATATGTATAAAAGAAGTTATATTTGCCCATACACACATATACATTAATACACTATCAATATGCATAGGTAAATGTACAGAAAATGTACCTTGGGGAAAAAATTAAATCCACATCCATAATCTATCCTATCAACCCTCATGTTATGGTCACCTGAAGCGCCCGTGGAGCAGGGTGTGTGGTGCCATGGTTTATACCTAATTATTTTAAAATTGCTAAAAAGAAACAAACAGGAAAGATGTTTAGGAAACAAACGTATATTGAGGTGAGAGAGTAATCCAATGATAAGTGCTCACTTCCGCTCTGCCTACATGCGATTGTGGGTTTCAA
>CAUOFW020008351.1:0-17838 GCA_963454935.2 Ilex paraguariensis | reverse complement strand
GGAGGAGAAGATTAAGAGGAAAAGAAAGGAGAGCAAGAGGTCTTGAAGCTTGGGTCTTAGCTTGGAATCTTGATTTAAGGTAGGGGATTTTCTCTCAATCTCTCACATTGAGGCTAGATTATATATATAGATATATATATGTATATAGATATATGTTTCTTCACTCTCCTTCTCATATATATAATATGAAATACATGATTCTGGTTATTTTGTAATAAATGCCATGTTTTGAACAATATGAAGGGTGGGTAACCACCAAAGCTCTATTGATTTTTTTTTTATCTTCAAAGCCCTAGTTTTCAAGAAAAGGGGATTTCTCCTAATTTCTTCTTTGTCTTTGATTTTAAAACTTTAGTGTTGAATATTGTATAACAAAATGATATAGATTACGATCTTGCATATTTTCTTGGATTATTCGATTATATGACAAATGTGAAAACAAAATTGGGGATTTTACTATATTGGGAAATTGTTGTGAATTGTGAATATTCTTGATTTCCTCATTGTATGGTTGTTGTGATGGACTTGGATTACCTTCGAGAGATGCCGTAGAGTGTTAGAGGTTAGTCTATCCCAATGGGGGGTGAGATGGTTGCCTAATGCTCGTAGTGGATCGTTGTTGTGCTCGCGATCACTATTGTTCACATATACACCGAGGAAAAAGGTTAGTATACTAGACACCTTGGGAGGATTTCGTCAATGCCGTAGGAGACGGTACACGCCCTTCCTAAAGAGATTTGTGATTGTTGGTTGGAATTGGTGGACTAGGCATGATCGTTAGGTAGATTCACGAGAAGCAATCAACATACATGGTACGGGGATGAACAAAAAATACATGGAATCGGGAGTTGGGTCGTTCTTGCCGATGCATTGGTATGGGACAATGCTTAGGGAGAAGCCCTTCTTAAATAGCTTAAATTAGAATTTTGTTTATCGATGCTAAACTCACTTTATTCTTTTAACTGATTATTGCTATTGTTTAAACTTGAGATCTCTTTTAAAATGTCACTGTTTTCATTCCAAACCTATATATATGTTAGTTGTGAAATGAGACCGACCGTTTGCTATGTTTTTCAAACCTTGTTTGAGTTGAGAGGATTTTGCTACAGAGCTTCGTGCTCACCCCCTACAAATAAAATTTTTCAGATTTCACACTTGAGGAGGAGTTAGGAGCCGAGGAGCCCACCCATTGGAAGACTCCGCTTGACGGGGATGTGGATCCCGAGGTGGACGCTTAGAGCGACACTTTTATTTTGTTCTAGACTAGATTATGCTTAGAATATCCTTTTGAACTCTAGTTCATTTCTGTTATTTCCGCTGCGTTATATTATTACATTTTGGAGATGTAAAGGCCAAGATTAGACCTATTAATTTGGGATGATAGTGTGGATATGACATATGATGAATGCAAGTTTATTTTATGATGGAAAAATGGACCCGGTGTGGTCAATAGTTATGCATATGTGGACCCGGTGTGGTCAATTGTAATATAATTGTACAGGTTGTGTTTTGGGTAGAGCTCCCCGTACAAAGGAGACTCTGCCCAAATTTTGTTAAAAATGAATGGTGATGAATGAAACTTTCGTCGTGATGAATTTTACTTAATGCTCTCATACGGTCTTTCATAAAAATGGTTTTAGAATGTAATGTCACCCACGGGGGTTTTTGGAGCGTTACAGATTTGGTATCAGAGTCAAGGCTTTAGGTCTTACATGGGAGCTGTAGGTTATGGAGTATCACTAGGGAAGTAGGATTAAGTTGAAGGAAATTGTTGGTCTAATTTTATATGAACCTTATGCTTTAGATTAAATTCATATTTAGGATGTCTTGTACATCAATGAAACTAAATTGTGAATTGATATGCAGGATGGACGGTGAACGGGTACGTGGACGTGGTCGTGGGCGTGGTGGTCAAGCAAATCCACCACCTCTCGACGCCATACAGGGTATTTACCAATGTTTAAGGAACTCACCACCCTAGTGCAACAACCAGGTGGGAACAACCACCACAATGGTGGAGTTCGTCCTTTAGTCCAAGTACCGGGCAACGGCGATGAGAACCGAAGGATGGTAGCTCTTCGAGAATTTCTACGGCAACACCCACCCACCTTCCCAGTGAGCTCCAATCCCTTAGATGCGGATAGATGGATCCGCCAGGTGAAAAAAATTTGTGATGGTATGGGGATCGCCGGGGACCTTCGAGTTGGCTTGGCTACCTATTTGTTGGAAGGGTAGGCCGATTACTGGTGGGAGTCAGTGAAGAAAAGGAGGGACACTAATACGCTCACTTGGGAGTAGTTTGAGCAAAGTTTCAAAGACAAGTATTTTCCAGAGTCTGTCAGAGATAAGATGAGTGCAGACTTTCTAGCCTTGCGGCAGGGCAGTATGACCGTGGCTGAGTATGAGAGGAGGTTCGATGTGCTATCCCGTTATGCTTCAGAGTTCATATCCACCGAGGATAGGAGGGCCAAGCGCTTCGAGCAGGGTTTGAGACCGACCATCAGAGAGAAGCTTGTGGCACTCAGAATCCGAGACTATAGAGATTTGGTTGACAGAGCGGCATTGGTGGAGAGAGACATTGATGACTCTCAGAGGAGATAGAGCTATGCTAGAGGAGGCCCGATCCGTACAGGTGCCAGTAGCAGTGGAGCACCGAGGGCGTTACCATATCGTCGCCCCGATCAAGCGGTGGGGCAGAGACCTCTTACAGTCCGAGGAGAGGTGCATGCCCCGACTAGACCAAACACTGACCCTCGTCAATGCTTTGCTTGTGGAGGTGTAGGACACTTCCGAAACAACTGCCCGTCATTTCCACCCAAGGCCAATCAATCAGCCGGACCATCACATGCAAATAGGCCCCCTCCACCACCGAGACCATTGAGAGCTCAAGCCCCCGGTGATGCCAATCCGGGGAGGGTATTTGCCTTAATCCAACCGGAGGAGGATGCTTCCAATGCCGTTGTGGAAGGTATCATTCTTCTCTACAATTCTTGGGCCCGAATCTTATTCGATCCTGGTGTTACTCATTCTTTTATATGTACTGCATATGCTATGAATTTGGGATTGGGTTTCGAGAAGTTAGAACATGCTTTGACTGTTGACTTGCTTACGGGAGAACAGTTGGGTACTAGCCGAGTCTGCAAGGGTTGTGTGCTTCGTATTGGGGAGCACGAATTGATTGTGGATTTGATTGCTTTAGAGATGAAGGGGTATGACGTGATTTTTGGGATGAACTTGTTATCCACTTTTCATGCGGTAATGGATTGTTCCCGCAGCGAATTACATTTCAATTGTGAAACCCATAAAAAATTTTAACTTTTCTGAAGAAAAGACAAAATGATAACTTGCCATTATAGTGTGGGTTGAAAAAATTAGTATTTTTCTAGACCTCGTGTGATGAAACGGACCTCACCGTTGAATTCGCTTCGCGAAATCTAGCTGCCCTATCAATTTTCGTCGAATTCTGAGATAGTCGTGTTTTGGGTAGGGCTCCCCATACAAAGGAGACTCTGCCTGAATTTTGTTAAATCAAGGACCTCGATAAATAGGGCATAACGGTGTGATATCGAGTTACTCAGTATCAACAGGTATTCCACGGGTTGATGGATAATCAACGGACCCCCAAATTTTGGAGCGTCACAGCTTGGTATCAGAGCTTAGGTTATACGGTTTACCTAGGACTTGTTGGGCATTGGGACTAGACCATTGCATGCATTGTGCATCTTATCTTATGTGCTTAAATTGTTACATGTTTTGTACAACGTGTTATGTGAAACATGATTACTTGCTACGTGATTATGTGAATGATATACATGGTAAAGTGTATATGAAAAGAGACACTAGGGTTAGAAAACATAACCTTGGGAGTCGGAAAAGAAATGAACGAGATAGTTCAAGTTTAAATGTTTTCTAGTGGATGGTATAGACTCTACTAGGAAAACAAGGAGATAAAATCTCAATGTTTCAAGTTTGATCCCTACATTGGGATGTTATGTGAATAATCTATTTTCATTTGACATGTGTGTAGATGGCAACAAGAGAAAGAGGATGCGGCCGAGGTCGAGGCGGTGGGCGGAACAACCAACCACCACCTACTACTGACCAACAAGCCTTCATAGAGGCTCTTGGTGCTGTAGTTGCCACTATCGCACAGACGGGTACAAGTGGGGGCCAAGGAGGCTCTAGTAATCTCTAGAAGTTCAAGGCACATCAGCCGCCGATCTTCATGGGAGGGCTGGACCCGATGATAGTTGATCATTGGTTCCGGCAGGTTGACAAGATCTTGAGGGCAATGGAGATCACCTCTGACGCCACCAGGATAACTCTAGCTTCATTTCAGCTGGAGGGGGAATCCCAAGTATGGTGGGATTATGTGAAAGACTCCAAGAACTTGGAGGCCATGACATAGGTGGAGTTCAAGGAACTCTTCATGGGGAAATACTTCCCAACGGCTGCGAGGCATGCGAAGGCCCGGGAGTTCCTAGATCTGAGGCAAGGAATGATGTCAGTGATGGAATACGTGGCTAAATTCACTGAGTTAGCACGTTTTGCTGACCAATATGTGGCCACAGATATGGCCAAGGTCAGGAAATTTGAGGTTGGGCTGAAGTTATCCATCCGGGGTAAAATCGTCGGTCTTCTTCTGCAGGACTTCGACTTGATGGTCACCATAACTTTGGCCATTGAGAGAGAGGTGGATGACGCAAGAAGCATCCGGGAGTCTGTTGCAAAAGACAAGAAGAAGGAGGGCCAATCCTCTTCTTCTAGGTCGAGGAAGAAGTAGAGGACTTCTGCTCCACAAGGGTTGCAGGGACAAGGCCGTGGCTATCAAGGCCAAGGCCAAGGCCAGTCCTCCCGAGGCGAGAGAAACTTCAGGACTACGTATCAGGCGAGTCAGAAGACTTGCTATCATTGTCATCAGCCTAGTCACATGAAACGGGATTGCCCTCTGAGGCAGGGATCCTAGGGTTTTGGGTCCTCTCAGACCCAGACTTCGGTGGGGCAACCACAGACTCAGTATATTCCTCCCTACCCTACCATGGGCCAGGGGAGCCATTATCAGTTCCAGGGCACTGCACAAGACCCCACTACTTCACGTGTGGGGACTCCACAAGCAGGCTAGATGGGCCAGGGAATAGGTCGAGGCTGAGGACAGGGCTCACAAGCCTGTACTGCGGGGACTCAGGGGCGTGTCTATGCCATGATACCACAGGCTGAGCCGACAGATTCGTCGATCATACAGGGTATATTTCTACTCTCTCGCTTATGGACTAGAGTATTATTCGATTCTGGTGCATCTCAGTCATTTATTGTTGCATCTTTTGTGGATGACTTAGGCTTAGAGGTTGAGACCTTAGAAGAGCCGTTGCATGTGAGTTCTCCCCTAGGTGCTGGGGTGAGAATTGATCAGATATGTCGGGGTTGTGAGCTAGAGATTTCGGGGATTTTACCCACCGTGGACCTTAGAGTCATGGACATGTTAGAGTTTGATGTTATCCTTGGTATGGATTGGTTGGCGGCACATCGGGTACTCATTGATTATAATCGAAAGAGTGTCACTACTTATACGCCGGAGGGTATTTGTTTCAAGTTCCAAGGGGAAAAATGTGATGCTTTACCTCAGGCCGTGTACAACTCTAGATGGCATGGACAGTTGATGGGTTAGCTTGCTAGCCTTACCCTGGACAACGAGGTGAGGCAGGAGTTTGGTCTACCTCGGGTTGTGCGCGAGTATGAAGATATTTTTTGGATGAACTACCACGATTACCTCCACATAGGAATGTAGACTTTACTATTGAGTTACATCCGAGTACATCGCCTATCTCTATGACTCCGCATAGGATGACACCAACTGAGTTGCAAGAACTCAAGATCCAATTACAAGAATTGTTGGACAAGGGGTTTATTAGACCGAGCACTTCACCATGGGGCGCTCAGGTCTTGTTTGCCCAGAAGAAAGACAAGACTCTTCGATTGTGTATTGATTATCGATAATTAACCCGGGTCACTATCAAGAATAGGTACCCTTTGCCAAGGATCGATGACTTGTTTGATCAGCTGAGAGGGGTGCGGGTCTACTACAAGATAGATCTTCGCACCGGTTTCCATCAGTTGAGAGTTAGGGAGGAAGATATCCCGAAGACGACGTTTAGGACACGGTATGGGCATTTTCGAGTTTACTGTCATGCCTTTTGGATTGACAAATGCTCCAGCGGCATTCATGGATCTCATGCATAGGGTGTTCCAACCCTATTTAGATCAATTTGTTGTGATTTTTGTTGACGACATCCTTATCTACTCCAATTCTAAGGAGGAGCATGAGGGTCACTTGAGGATTGTTCTCTAGACATTGAGAGAGCATCAGTTGTATGCCAAGTTCAGCAAGTGTGAATTTTGGCTTATGGTGGTAAATTTTTTGGGGCATGTAGTGTCGGCTTCAGGTGTATCTGTGGACCCAAAGAAGGTTGAGGCAGTTACGAATTGGGAGAGACCGAAGTCAGTCTTCGAGATACATAGTTTTTGGGATTGGCAGGATACTACTGGTGATTTATTGAGGATTTCTCCCAATTGGCTGCGCCTATGACGAAGTTGACCCGGAAAGAGGTCAAGTTTGTGTGGAATGACTCTTGTGAGAATGCATTCCAAGAGTTGAAGAGGAAGTTTACTTCAGCTCCTATTCTAATAGTCCCGGAATGGGGATAGAGGTACACGATCTATTGTGATGCCTCGAAGGACGGGCTAGGATGTGTTTTGATGCAGTTCAGGAGGGTAGAAGCTTATGGTTCTCGGCAGCTAAAGAATCACGAGCAGAATTACCCCACACATGACATGGAGTTGGCGGCCATTGCCTTTGCCTTGAAGGCTTGGCATCACTACCTGTATGGTGAGCAGTTTGAAGTATTTTCGGACCACAAGAGTCTGAAGTATATTTTCACACAGCGGGACCTCAACATGAGGCAACGCCCGTGGATGGAGTATTTAGAGGACTATGACTTCACTTTGTATTACCATCCTGATAAGGCAAACGTGGTGGCTGATGCACTTAGCCGAAGGTCACGGGGAGTTTTGGCTAGTGTAGCTTCCGGGAGTGGCAGATGCTCGAGACTGTGGGACAGTTCGGGCTATGTTATATGGGTCAGGCTCAGGGTACTTTGGGGAGTTTGGTGGCTACGCCGTCTCTATTGAGCAGGGTGATTGAGTCCCAGAGTCAGGACACGGAGCTATTGTGCATTCGGGACCGTGTACAGATAGGTACAGGTGACGAGGGCTGGGCTATTCACTCGGATGGTAGTCTTCGGTATCGAGGAAGGGTTGTGGTTCCTCAATTGGCAGATCTGAAGGAGGAGATCCATAGGGAGTTTCATTGCTCCCGTTTTGCGGTTCATCCAGGGGGCACGAAGATGTATTATGATCTTCGTCGCCAGTATTACTGGAGTGGAATGAAGAGGCAGGTTGGCGATTTTGTCAGTTGATGTCTCATGTGTCAAAAAGGTTAAGGCTGAACACAGAGACCAGCGGGATTACACTAGCCTTTTGAGGTAGCTGAGTGGAAGTGGGAGCATATCACGATGGATTTTGTGACCCATTTGCCACAGACATCGCGGGGTCATGACGCGGTGTGGGTGATAGTGGACCAGCTTACTAAGTCGGCACACTTTTTGGCTGTACAGATGACCTTCACACTAGAGGAATTCTACAGGTTCTATATACGGGAGATTGTCCGGCTGCATGGAGTACCCATATCTATTGTATCGGACCGAGATCCCAGGTTTACGGCTCATTTTTGGGACAGTTTCCAGCGGGCCATGGGGACACAATTAATGATGAGCATTGTTTTTCATCCCAGACGGACGGTCAGTCTGAGAGGACTATCTAGACTTTAGAAAACATGCTACGAGCATGCGTCCTAGATCTCAAGGGTAGCTGGGAAGATCACTTACCCTTGGTGGAGTTCGCATACAATAACAGTTTCCAGGCGAGCATACAGATGGCACCCTATGAGGCGCTATTTGGGAGGCCATGTCGTTCTCCGGTTTGTTGGACGGAGGTAGGAGAGATGTCTTCTACGGGTCTAAATTAGTTAGAAACACCTCGGAGAAGGTGGACTTGATTCGAAAGCGTCTTCTCACAGCTCAAAGTCGGCAAAAGAGCTATGCTGATAAACGGCGGCGACCTCTAGAGTTTGAGGTGGGAGATCATGTCTTCTTGAAGGTTATGCCTAAGAGAGGAGTGGTCCGATTTTGTAAGCGGGGGAAGCTGTCGTTGAGATACTTCGGGCCCTTCGAGGTACTTGAGGGGAGTGGGTACAGTTGCTTACCGTTGGCATTACCGCCAAATCTATCGGGTGTTCATGCAGTATTTCATGTCTCTATGCTTCGGAAGTACACCCCGGATCCGACTCATGTGGTGGATTGGGGAGAGCTTATTGTTGATGCTGATGGGACTTTCGAGGAGGGACCGGTGCGCATCATGGATAGCCGGGAACAGGTTTTGCGAGGCAAGATCGTGCGGCTAGTGAAGGTGCTTTGGCAGCATCGAGGAGTAGAGAAGGCGACATGGGAGCGTGAGGACACTGTCCGTACCAGTTATCCTTTCTTGTTCGAGGATGGAGGTACATTCTTATGGTCATTTAGCATTATTTGACTGTTGCATATGCATGTGATTGTATGTGCATGTGTATATGAATTTTGGGGACGAAATTCTTTAAGTGGGGAAGAATGTGAAACCCGGAAATTTTTTTAACTTTTTCTGAAAAAAATGGTAAAATGGTAATTTGCTATTATAGCGCGGTTTAAAAAATTGGTATGTTTCTAGACCTCGTGTGATGAAACAGACCTCACCGTTGAATTCGCATCCCGAAATCTAGCTGCCCTGTCAATTTTCATCAAATTCCGAGATAGTCGTATTTTGGGTAGGACTCCCCGTACAAAGGAGACTATGCCCGAATTTTGTTAAATAAGGACCTCGGTAAATGGGGCATAACGGTGTGATATCGAGCTACTCGGTATCCACAGGGTATTCTGCGGTTGATGGGTAATCAACGGACTCCCGGATTTTGGGGTGTCACACTTACATCATTACATATATAAGAATCACTAACCAAGTACATTAATATATTAAGATAAACCTGTGGTGTGACACTCCCAAAATCCGGGGTCCGTTGATTACTCATCAACCCGCGGAATGCCCGTGGATACCGAGTAACTCGATATCTCAACGTTATGCCCCATTTACCGGGGTCCATCATTTATTAAAAATTTGGGCAGAGTCTCCTTTGTAAGGAGAACTCTACTCAAAACACAACCTGTGCATTATATAATAACAAGACCCATCCGAGGTCCTATATTCAACAATGACCACACAATGACCACACCGGGTCCAATTATCCATATTCATACAAACATGCAAGATTATATTAAAACAGTCGATATAGATTCTATCACAATTCCTTTACACATTACATGCCAAAATTTAATTACAAGTCTAATTTTACAAAAGAAATGGATTGAAAGCCACAAGTCCGCTTTTCTTCCTCCTTAAGTGCCCAGTAAGTGCCGTCCCTCGGCGTATGACCCGTAACTGAAATGTTTCCCGTATAGGGTGAGCCAACGCCCAGTAGAGAAAAACTCCTACTAGGGCCACTCCCCACCTTAAATGCATATGCAATGTGTATAAGCAACATTTAACATTTAACAACCATTCATACAAGAATATGTATTCAATGTTGAAATGCAACCATGTCATGCCATGAAATAAGATGATACTCACTCATGCACTTAAACCCAAGTCCTCACTGACTTCCACAACACAATGCAATGTCAATGTGTAATGACCCGTCTTCGACGGAAATACATCCAATGATCGCTTTGAATAAAAAATCATGTGTTTTATAAATTAGATCATTATTGGATGGTACTCATTAAATGAGTATTTTCTTATAAATCAAAATCTTGTGTCTTGTTGGGCAACGGATTTTGGATTTTATACCGCCGGTTCCGTATACCATACTACACTTTTCCGGAATTTCACCACAGGAGAGTGTATAACCAAGTCGCCGGGTCTTGCACCCGAGGGAGAGTCTAGCCCTACTTGCTATACCCGACACAAGTTTTCTTCCATGCTACTCAAAGGGGATCTTCGATCCACTTTTTCCCGAACCCACATACCAACCACCAAACAAGGTGTTTGATCAACCATGCATCTCACACACCCACACTCATGACTTATGCCCATGAATGTGATGCCTCTATGCACAATGATACAATGTTCAATATGCTATGAATGACATATGAACAATCTCAACATATCATGATAAGTTATGTTCTAAGCATATAGATACCATATTTGTCACAAATTCAATATATCATAACATGCATATACCAACAATTGCATTTCCAATCATAAATCATGTCATAAGTCCATAATTTCACTTTCATAATCATAGGCAAGTGATATCACAACTTTTAGGCTAATAACACACCTAATCATTAAGGCATAATATAACACATAACGGCCCATGTAATAGCCCACGTAACGGCTCTTATCTAAACCACAAAACAGCCCATACAAGCCACCATATAACAACCCATATATAGCCCACAAAATAGCCTAAAAATAGTCCGCAATTCAGCCCTCTAACAGCCCCTTAAACAGCCCAAATTCAGCCCCTTAACAGTCCCTAATTAGTGCACAAAACAGCCCTTAATTAGTGCACAAAACAGCCCCAATTTCAGCACCAAAACAGTCCATTTGGACAGCCCATATAAATCAATTTCAGCCACTAAAAGCCCACTTAAGGTAAGAATAAAACCAAGGTAGGAGGGAACTCTACCTCAATAGAAGTGTAAGAACTTCTATAACACCAAATCAACCTCAAAGCTTTGATTTTTCCCAAAGTCTCCTCTTGGATCTTCGGTGAAATCCACTCTTTTTGGTACGTACGCGTAGCCCTTGTCGAGGAGATGAACTTTGGCTCTTGGTCCGAGTTGATCCGAGCGACGGAACTCCGACAATCGGCGAAGGAGGATTTGTTTTCTCCCTTTTTCTCTCCCTCTTGCTCTCACACGTTGGAACCAGCTAAAATGCAGACATCCTTCAGCAAAATATCTGATTTAGCCCCTATTTATACTTTCCAATACTTGGCCCGAGTCGTGCCACGTGTCCCTCACTGATTCGGGTCCGTTTTTGCCCCGAAACGATTTATTTTGTACCGGTTTAAGCTCAAAATATTTTATATGAACTTTATTTAAAATATTTTTCAAATTTCAAATTTTTTATTAAAATTTCGATTTTGGGGGTCACCAGACGCCCCTCGCCTCGAAAAATGTAAAAAACTCGACTATCTCAGAATTCGACGAAAATTGACAGGGCGACTAGATTTCGTGATGCGAATCCAACGGTGAGGTCCGTTTCATCACACGAGGTCTAGAAAAATACCAATTTTTTAACCCGCGCTATAATGGCAAATTACCATTTTGCCCTTTTTTCAGAAAAAGTTAAAATTTTTCCCGGGTTTCACATTCTTCCCGCCTTAAAAGAATTTCGTCCCCGAAATTCATATACACATGCACATACAATCACATGCATATGCAACAGTCAAATAATGCTAAATGACCATAAGAATGTACCTCCATCCTCGAACAAGAAAGGATAACTGGTACGGACAGTGTCCTCGCGCTCCCATGTCGCCTCCTCTACTCCTCGATGCTGCCACAACACCTTCACTAGCCGCACGGTCTTGCCTCGCAAAACCTGTTTTCGGCTATCCATGATGCGCACCGGTCCCTCCTCGAAAGTCCCATCAGCATCAACAACAAGCTCTCCCCAATCCACCACATGAGTCGGATCCGGGGTGTACTTTCGAAGCATAGAGACATGGAATACTGCATGAACACCCGATAGATTTGGCGGTAATGCCAACCGGTAAGCAACTGTACCCACTCTCTCAAGTACCTCGAAGGGCCCGATGTATCTCGGCGACAGTTTCCCCCGCTTACCAAATCGGACCACTCCTCTCTTAGGCATAACCTTCAAGAAGACATGATCTCCCACCTCAAACTCTAGAGGTCGCCGTCGTCTATCAGCATAGCTCTTTTGCCGGTTTTGAGCCGTGAGAAGACGCTTTCGAATCAAGTCCACCTTCTCTGAGGTGTCTCTAACCAATTTCGGACCCGTAGAAGACCTCTCTCCTACCTTCGTCCAACAAACCGGAGAACGACATGGCCTCCCATATAGTGCCTCATAGGGTGCCATCTGTATGCTCGCCTGGTAACTGTTATTGTATGCGAACTCCACCAAGGGTAAGTGATCTTCCCAGCTACCCTTGAGATCTAGGACGCATGCCCGTAGCATGTCCTCTAAAATCTGGATAGTCCTCTCAGACTGACCGTCCATCTGGGGATGAAAAGCAGTGCTCATCATTAACTGTGTCCCCATGGCTTGCTGGAAACTCTCTCAAAAATGAGTCGTAAACCTGGGATCTCGGTCCGATACAATAGATACCGGTACTCCATGCAGCGGGACAATCTCCCGTATATACAACTTGCAGAATTCCTCCAGTGTGAAGGTCATCCGCACAGCCAAAAAGTGTGCCGACTTAGTAAGCCGGTCCACTATCACCCACACCGCGTCATGACCTCGCAATGTCCGTGGCAAATGGGTCACAAAATCCATCGTGATATGCTCCCACTTCCACTCAGCTACCTCCAAAGGCTGGAGTAATCCGCTGGTCTCTGGTGTTCAGCCTTAACCTGCTGACACGTGAGACATCGACTGACAAAATCGCCAACCTGCCTCTTCATTCCACTCCAGTAATACTGGCGACGAAGATCATGATACATCTTCGTGCCCCTGGATGAACCGCAAAACGGGAGCAATGAAACTCCCTAAGGATCTCCTCCCTCAGATCTGCCAATTGAGGAACCACAACCCTTCCTCGATACCGAAGACTACCATCCGAGTGAATAGCCCAGCCCTCGTCACCTGTACCTGTCTGTACACGGTCCCGGATGGACAATAGCTCCGTGTCCTGACTCTGGGACTCAATCACCCTGCTCAGTAGAGACGACGTAGCCACCAAACTCCCAAAGTACCCTGAGCCTGACCCATATAACATAGCCCGAACTGTCCCACAGTCTCGAGCATCTGCCACTCCCGGGAAGCTACACTAGCCAAAACTCCCCGTGACCTTCGGCTAAGTGCATCAGCCACCACGTTTGCCTTACCAGGATGGTAATGCAAAGTGAAGTCATAGTCCTCTAAATACTCCATCCACCGGCGTTGCCTCATGTTGAGGTCCCGCTGTGTGAAAATATACTTCAGACTCTTGTGGTCCGAAAATACTTCAAACTGCTCACCATACAGGTAGTGACGCCAAGCCTTCAAGGCAAAGACAATGGCCGCCAACTCCATGTCATGTGTGGGGTAATTCTGCTCGTGATTCTTTAGCTGCCGAGAACCATAAGCTACTACCCTCCCGGACTGCATCAAAACACATCCCAGCCCGTCCTTCGAGGCATCACAATAGACCGTGTACCTCTGTCCCCGTTCTGGGACTATCAGAATAGGAGCTGAAGTAAGCCTCCTCTTCAACTCTTGGAATGCATTCTCACAAGAGTCATTCCACACAAACTTGACCTCTTTCCGGGTCAACTTCGTCATAGGCGCAGCCAATCGGGAGAAATCCTCAATAAATCGTCGGTAGTACCCTGCCAATCCCAAGAAACTACGTATCTCGAAGACTGACTTCGGTCTCTCCCAATTCATAACTGCCTCAACCTTCTCCGGGTCCACAGATACACCTGAAGCCACACTACATGCCCCAAAAACTTTACCTCCGTAAGCCAAAATTCACACTTGCTGAACTTGGCGTACAACTGATGCTCTCTCAATGTCTGGAGAACAATCCTCAAGTGACCCTCATGCTCCTCCTCAGACTTGGAGTAGATCAAGATGTCGTCAACAAAAACCACAACAAACTGATCTAAATAGGGTTGGAACACCCTATGCATGAGATCCATGAATGCCGCTGGAGCATTCGTCAATCCAAAAGGCATGACAGTAAACTCGAAATGCCCATACCGCGTCCTAAACGCCGTCTTAGGGATATCTTCCTCCCTAACTCTCAACTGATGGTAACCGGTGCGAAGATCTATCTTGGAGTAGACCCGCGCCCCTCTCAGTTGATCAAACAAGTCATCGATCCTTGGCAAAGGGTACCTATTCTTGATAGTGACCCGGTTCAACTGTCGATAATCAATACACAACCGAAGAGTCTTGTCTTTCTTCTTGGCAAACAAGACCGGAGCGCCCCATGGTGAAGTGCTCGGTCTAATAAACCCCTTGTCCAACAATTCTTGTAATTGGACCTTGAGTTCTTGCAACTCAGCTGGTGCCATCCTATGCGGAGTCATAGAGATAGGCGATGTACCCGGATGCAACTCAATAGTAAAGTCTACATTCCTATGTGGAGGTAATCCGGTAGTTCATCCAGAAAAATATCCTCATACTCGCACACAACCCGAGGTAGACCAAACTCCTGCCTCACCTCGTCCTCTAGGGTAAGGCTAGCAAGCCAACCCATCAACTGTCCGTGCCATCTAGAGTCATACACGGCTTGGGGTAAAGCATACTGCTTTTCCCCCTGAAACTTGAAACAAACACCATCAGGCGTATAAGCCGTGACCCTCTTCCGATCACAATCAATGACGACTCGGTGTGCTGTCAACCAATCCATCCCAAGGATTACATCAAACTCTGACATGTCCATGACCCTAAGGTCTACGGTGAGTAAAATCCCCGAGATCTCTAACTCACAACCCCGACATATCTGATCAATTCTCACCCCAACACCTAGGGGAGAACTCACATGCAACGGCTCTTCTAAGGTCTCAACCTCTAAGCCCAAGTCATCCACACAAGATGCAGCAATAAATGAATGAGATGCACCAGAATCGAACAATACTTTAGCCCACAACCGAGAGAGTAAGAATGTACCCTGTATCACCGACGGATCTGTCGGCTCAGTCTGTGGCATAATGGCGTAGACACGCCCCTGAGTCCCTGAAGTCCCAGCTTGTGAGCCCTGGCCTCGTCCTCGACCCATGCCTTGGCCCATCTGGCCAGCTTGCGGTGTCCCCGCACGAGAAGTAGTAGGGCCTTGTGCTGCACCCTGGAATTGGTACTGGTTGCCCTGACCCATAGTAGGGTAGTGAGGAGCATACTGCGTCTGTGGTTGCCCCACAGAAGTCTGAGACTGTGATGACCCATGACCTTGGGATCCCTGCCTCTGAGGACAATCCCTCTTAATGTGACCCGTTGGTGGCAATGATAGCAAGTCCTCTGGCCAGCCTGGTAGGAAGGCCTCTGATTTCTCCCACCTTGGGAGGATTGACCTTGGCCTTGGCCTTGATAACTGCGGCCCTGTCCCTGAAACCCTAGTGGAGTAGAAGTCCTCTGCTTCTTCCTCGAGCTAGAAGAAGAGGATTGGCCCTCCTTCTTCTTGTCTTTTGCACCAGACTCCCGGATGCTCCTTGCGTCATCCACCTCTCTCTCAATGGCCATGGCTGTGGTGACCATCAAATCGAAGTCTTGTAGGAGAAGACCCACAATCTTACCCCGGATGGATAACTTCAGCCCATCCTCAAATTTCCTAACCTTGGCCATATCTGTGGCCACATATTGGTCAGCGAAACGTGCTAACTCAGTGAATTTAGCCACGTATTCCATCACGGACATCGTTCCTTGCCTCAAATCTAGGAACTCCCGGGCCTTCGCATGCCTCGCAGCTACTGGGAAGTATTTCCCATGAAGAGTTCCTTGAACTCTGCCCATGTCATGGCCTCCAAGTTCTTGGAGTCTTTCACCCAATCCCACCATACTTGGGATTCCCCCTCCAGCTGGAATGTAGCTAGAGTTATCCTGGTGGCATCAGAGGTGATCTCCATTGCCCTCAAGATCTTGTCAACCTGCCGGAACCAATGATCAGCTACCATCGGGTCCGCCCCTCCCATGAAGATCGGCGGTTGATGTGCCTTGAACTTCTGGAGATGACTGGAGCCTCCTTGGCCTCCACTTGTACCCGTCTGTGTGATAGTGGCAACTACAGCACCAAGAGCCTCTATGAAGGCTTGTTGGTCAGCAGTAGGTGGTGGTTGGTTGTTCCGCCCACCGCCTCGACCTCGGCCGCGTCCTCTTCCTTTTGTTGCCATCTACACACATGTCAAATGACAATAGAATATTCACATCAAATAACATTCCAATGTAGGGATCAAACTTGAAACATTGAGATTTTATCTCCTTGTTTTCCTAGTAGAGTCTATACCATCCACTAGAAAACATTTAAACTTGAACTATTCCGTTCATTTTTTTTTCCGACTTCCAAGGTTATGTTTTCTAACCCTAGTGTCTCTTTCCATATACATTTTACCATGTATATCATTCACATAATCACCTAGCAAGTAATCATGTTTCACATAACACGTTGCACAAAACATGTAACAATTTAAGCACATAAGATGAGATGCACAATGCATGCAATGGTCTAGTCCCAATGCCCAACAAGCCCTAGGTAAATCGGATAACCTAAGCTCTGATACCAAGCTGTGACACCCAAAATCCGGGGGTCCGTTGATTACTCATCAACCCGCGGAATGCCCGTGGATACCGAGTAACTCGATATCTCAACGTTATGCCCCATTTACCGGGGTCCATCATTTATTAAAAATTTGGGCAGAGTCTCCTTTGTAAGGAGAACTCTACTCAAAACACAACCTGTGCATTATATAATAACAAGACCCATCCGAGGTCCTATATTCAACAATGACCACACCGGGTCCATTTATAAGTAAACATTGGCCACACCGTGTCCAATTATCCATATTCATACAAACATGCAAGATTATATTAAAACAGTCGATATAGATTCTATCACAATTCCTTTACACATTACATGCCAAAATTTAATTACAAGTCTAATTTTACAAAAGAAAGGAATTGAAAGCCACAAGTCCACTTTTCTTCCTCCTTAAGTGCCCAAGTAAGTGCCGTCTCTCGGCGTATGACCCGTTCCTGAAATATTTCCCGTATAGGGTGAGCCAACGCCCAGTAGAGAAAAACTCCTACTAGGGCTACTCCCCACCTTAAATGCATATGCAATGTGTATAAGCAACATTTAACATTTAACAACCATTCATACAAGAATATGTATTCAATGTTGAAATGCAACCATGTCATGCCATGAAATAAGATGATACTCACTCATGCACTTAAACCCAAGTCCTCACTGATTTCCACAACACAATGCAATGTCAATGTGTAATGACCCGTCTTCGACGGAAATACATCCAATGATCGCTTTGAATAAAAAATCATGTTTTTTATAAATTAGATCATTATTGGATGGTACTCATTAAATGAGTATTTTCTTATAAATCAAAATCTTGTGTCTTGTTGGCAACGGATTTTGAATTTTATACCGCCGGTTTGTATACCATACTACACTTTTCCGGAATTTCACCACAGGAGAGTGTATAACCAAGTCGCCGGGTCTTGCACCCGAGGGAGAGTCTAGCCCTACTTGCTATACCCGACACAAGTTTTCTTCCATGCAACCATGCGACTCAAAGGGATCTTCGATCCACTTTTTCCCGAACCCACATACCAACCACCAAACAAGGTGTTTGATCAACCATGCATCTCACACACCCACACTCATGACTTATGCCCATGAATGTGATGCCTCTATGCACAATGATACAATGTTCAATTGTTATGAATGCCATATGAACAAATCTCAACATATCATGATAAGTTGTTCTAAGCATATAGATATCATATTTT
>CAUOFW020008350.1:0-17860 GCA_963454935.2 Ilex paraguariensis | reverse complement strand
TTTGTGTCAAAAAAAAAAAATTCATAAGCTGTATTTTAAGAAATGCGAACAATTAAGTATGTAGTGTTGTGGTTTTCGTTGTCAGAAACCACCTGTTTTTGTGTAGTGCTATGCACTCTTTTTGTTGACTCTGCCAGTTTTCTTAGGTACTTGTTATCCCATTGAACCGAAAGTGCACAATGGCTGTGTATCTAACCCGCCAAGATGGGTTGAGATCATTTCAATCTTATGGAAGAAGAATAAGAGGTTGTCCATACCGCCATCCTTGGCATGTACCTTCCTAGGCAGCTTACTTCCCGTCGTCTCCTAATCCTAAGTTTCCTCTCCATCTTAATATCAAAACCATCATACAACCCCCATTGCCCTTCAATCTCTTGCCTCGTACTCGTCACCACCATTTCAGCGGCATCCAACCCCAACTCTTCAGCTTCAATTCTCCTCATGATCTTGTATGTTTAAGTAATTGCTCGAACTTGTTTTGTCCCAATGAATTCCCTGTTAGTACCATGGGTACATTCAAGGCCCCTAACAAATGTGTTGCTACCTCCCCAGCATCTGCATAATGGCCATGAATCACATAAGGCTACGTTGGCTTTCCCCCATCGAGAAATTCTGGTATGTGAGGCCAAAGTGACTCTTTTAGAATGTACCTATGTCAAAGGCGTTCATGTTACTCTCATCACTCTTGGTTATGGAAACTGCAATCTTGGAATGGGAGAAACATAATGACATCATTAAGACGGTGACAACACTGATTAGTTGATTAGCTTAAGAAAAAAACACCCAAAGACACACACGGTCAAATCTTGGTCAAACTCTAGAGGATGACGTTAAGCCCAATATTGTCGCAAGATGAGAATTGTGTGGTCAGGATTAGTTGCATCACTAGTCAGCATTGTGAGGTCTCCTTTCTTCCATTGGTTGTGACATACTATTCTCATTGTGCGGCCTTGTTAGGCCAAATTCACCCTTTAAAGTTTAGGCCAACTTCAAAGAATCCAAACTCCAAAATGCAAATGCATATGGAAATGAGGTCCACCTGGGATTCGAACTATGTAGGCACCATAGCTACCACTGCCCTTGGATGGGCAAGCCAACAAGTCAATAGGTTCACCATAGCTAGAATCAACCTCTGCTGATGTGATTTGTTGAGTTAGGAGATCTACTCGATAGACTCCTTTCATGTTGGCCAATGCCCGTGCAAGTTCTACTACGTATTTCACCTGAACATTGGGAGACAAAGTGAAAAAAAATACATATATTAAGTATTATGTTAGACCAAATATTTTTATCAGAGCCAACTTTTGGATTCAGGATTACTCTTGTCTTAGGGTGGTGTTGGGATTCAATTTGCAACTCCAAGCAAAAGAGTAAGGATTTATGGGTATATGTCAAACAAGTAGGGAACTGTTGATAATGCTACACTACCACTAGTATCATAATCTCTTCCAAGTTCCATGTTTTCTTCTCGAACCAACCATGAAGAATACAAAACTGTTGATCCCAAAATAGGCCTGACAATCACTGACGAGCACCTGCACAGAGGTCGAAGATTGGAGAGTCTTCGGTGATCAACCCTCTGATGATAAAGTCTGTAAAGGATTAGTATGAGAGGTTGTATTTAGCTAAGAAAGTGTTGCTTACCTTGGACGCAGCTGCCTCCTTCCCTTTATAGGCCCAAATCCTATTGTCATTGGAGCCTTGTAGCTACTTTTCAAATTAGGTGGCAAGGAATGTGGAACCTCCTTCCCCAAATACTTGGAATTGGTTTGAGCTAAAAATAGGGGATATGGGTGAGCTATCTGGGGTTGGAGCTCGCTCTTTACACCGAACTCCATCTCGCGTGCCTTGCTCGTGACTATTAACATGCGCTGGTCATGTGCTTGTATTTAGCCAAATTTATCTCCACCGACTACACCTAGCTTAGACTAGTAGAAGGTACACTAACACATTAATTACGTTCGTCCATTGAAGGGAGTAGAGGTGCTCGCTTGTTATGCTCAATTGCCAAAGAGCCGTTGTTGGCCTAGTATATAAGGGTATGCCACATTCTTCTCCGATTGTCTTTGGGAGCCTCTAGAATTCAAGCTTTTGATTCCTTGCCCTAATCTCTTCTTGCTTGTTTATTTCAACTTGACTTTTCATTCTGGATCGCATAGGCTGGAGGCACATATTTCAATTCTACTTTTATCGCTTCTGCTTCTTAATGTGGAAAAACTTTGATTTAGAGCCTCTAGGGTTTTTTGTGGACGAACCCATCCGTGCTCATCTTGCCCTCATGTTCGATTTCTACCTTTCTTTAGTTGCTAGCAAGGTTAATTGTTCCTTTCCACTAAATCTATATATCAACCACCACAACTTCCTAGTTATGGTTTCTAACTCCAATTGCCCCTCTACTGAGAAAGTCTCAACACTCATGGCTCAGGCTAATGTTGCAAACAACAAAGATTTTGACTCCATTCAAAAGGTTGGGTCCTCTACCTTGAGGATTGGTGGAGCAAAAAGTATCTCTAGCTGCTTGAACGAGAGTTTTCTCGAAGAATTCAAGACTCGATACTCTCTCAAAGAATTCAAGATTCGATACTCGATCCACAGTTTTGTTAAACTGTGAGTTCCCTTTGCTAATGATACTTCAAATTCCTTTTCCCCCGAGGAAGTTTACTTCTATGAGTCCACCTTCGAGGCTAGGCTTCATTTCTCTCTTCCTAACTATATTAGGAAGGTTCCCTCCCTAGAAAGGTGTGCACAAATAGCTCCTTCATCATCGTCGCCATGCTCTGCACAAATTCCTCAATCCCATGGACCGTAGCCTCTAATGCATTGAGGCATTGAGGGATAAAGCATTTCGGTGCAGCTGTGGATGGACCAACGGATGAAGTTGGTCCGGGGGCCCGAGAATCAGAACCGATCGTCTTAGCTCATTTCCCCCGACTCATTGACTTTCTCTTTTTGCTACTAGTCCTGCCAATCGCCCCAATGTCCGGGGGAGAGAGCTTGTCAAACGCATAAGTCTTCACTTTGAAATGTATGCACATCCGGGTTACCAAATTCCTATACGGAAAATTTGTCGCAGGCTTCTGTGTATTGGCAAAGTCTTTCATGACTTCCCATATCACAAGGGCAAAGTCAACAATTTTCCCTGACATAACAATGTCCAACAGACCCAAGCTTCTCAAGATTTGGTTTCTTTTTGGAGCCCCTTGGTAAAAGATTGTAATGGAGAAGCTTATTCAACCGTCCATACGAATGTTTCAATCCCCCACTTTGAACAAGTCCCTTGAATTTACTAGGGTCCTCATACATCAATTCTACAAATTCAGAAATTTTCTTGGCTTGGGTGTTGCTATGAGGATAGGGTGGTGGAAAATTTGGTGGCCTTTCATAATTCCCTAGAAATGTGGCAATGACGTCAGGGGTCACCACAAACATTTTACCCTGAACATTCGTTTTCAACACTTCCACCGCATTCACATCCGCCACCCTAAGAGTTTGGTAGAACTCTCTACATTGACAAATTAAAACCATCAACCGGTTCAAATCAGAATTTCATACCATGTGCCTCAATGATTCAAACAACTTCGTTCCTTGGGGTAAGGAAAATGTGATCGAGGTACCTTTCACATGTCACATTTTTCTCTTGGATCAATTTCATCCGTGCCTCATGCCTTGCCTTTTTCCTTTGCTCACTTTGGTTCTCACTTGGCCCTTCAGGTTGAGGGTTGTCAGATCCGGGCCTCTTAGTTTGGGCCATGCATAGCAACAGTGCCCCCATTGTCAGAAAAATGAAGAGAGTCAAGAGGAGACCTTCAATCAAGTCCATAGCATCTTGGGGAATCATTACATAACGAGCCATGTGAGAGATTTTAGGAGAAATGGAGAATTTAAGGGAAATGAAGGCTTGAGAGATTTTCGGCACCTAGGGTTTCCAAGATTTGATTTTCCCAAATCATAGCACAAGGGAGAGTATTTGAAGGGTTGAAGGAATATGAGGGGGATTTGGAAGTCTAAGGGAGAATTCGGGTGAGAGAGTAGTGAAAAAAGGGGTGTAGTTTAAGAGGGAAGTGAAAGGAATTCCTGAAAGAAATTGATTAAAAACCTTAACTTTTGGAATTCCAGGTAAAGCGTACCGGTACGTCGCACTCCAAAGGCCTCAGCGTACCGGTACAGTTTACCTTAGTTGCAAAAAAAAAAAAAAAAATTCTTGCTAGGCAAGCCTTCCCACTTCTTTTTCATTTTAATACCTCCCCTATCCATCCTAAGACACTCGTTGTGACCTCTACTCCACCCTAAACATGTACTCCACTTGAAAACCACAATTTGAGCCATCATGCCCAATTAATTACCGAAAATGCAATGTGATTTAAAATTTTGATGCATTCAATGTACAAGGAATGGATTTCTAACTTTAACTATCAAAATGAACACCCAAAATGCAAATCACATAATTAATAACATGGGCATTCCTAATTCATCCCAAATATAAAAAACTTGAGCAATATTCCCCTATTCTGCAGGTATGGAACTATTTAACACATTTCTCAGATGATTGAACTAAGCACACATACAAATTCATTTTCAACTTGTGTGTGTGTGAATTAAACAAGTAATTTGAGCATTTACGCAACAAAATTCACATTCGAATAGCCTGCCAAATTCAGTTTCAATGCAAAACTCACCGGAGGTCACTCTTAAACAATGAAATGCACTCTAGTTCTCCTGGTATGCACTCCATGTGTACATGTGAGATAGAATCTTGTGTTCAAAACAAAGTGTACTCACATGCAATCCAAAAATGAAGTTCATATATGAAAAATAAAACAACCTTGGCATAATCTCATGAAAGGAATGCTAGGGCATTAGATAGCTAAACCAACTTCTCTTGTTCTTTAAAGTATGCTTCCCCTATGCTTTCTCTAGATAATTTAGGACTTTCAAGGGTTGTAATGAGGCCTTGGGTGGTAATGAGGTAAGTGAAATGAAGGATATAGGATGACAAAGAGGGTTGTTATGAGTGAATGACCTTTATTTTAAAAAAATTCTCCCTTTTATGGGATTTCTAGGCTAACACCATCACCACACTCTTTGTTTCTTTTCTTTCTTTTCCTTGACATTTTCCTTTTCTTTTGTTCATTCTTTTCTTCTTCTCACCCATTTTCTTCCTTTTCTTGGATTTTCATTCTTTTCCATTGAATTCTTTGAGTTGCAACATCATTAATACCTAACAATTGGATGATGACAAAATTATCAAGGATTGGCATTCCTTATTTTTATTCAATACCGTATGAATAGTTCCTTGATTTTGGTTAAGGGATTCTTGAATCCTTGCCTTGGAATAGGTATAAATAAAAGAAAACAGATTGATATTGGTGCGATCTGAGCTATTATCAGAGATCAAGATCAAATGAATGCTCATTCTCTTTCTATCAAGCGAAGATATATTTCTAACATCTTAGTAACTAATAATCAAGTGAGACACAAATTCTTTAGGTCGGATTTTTTTGGTAAAAAAGAAGATAGGATTCCTGATTATTCAGAACTCAATCGAATCATATGCTCATCAGGGAAAAAGTCAGGGATTGGAATGTGCTCATCGGCCTTATGCACCACAAGCCGGGATAAATGATTCGTCACCATGTTCTCAGCTCTTTTCTTGTCCTTGATTGTCAAGTCAAATTCTTTTAGGAGGAGTATCCACCTAATGAGTCTTGATTTTGCATCCTGCTTAGACAACAAATACTTTAAAGCAGAGTAATCCATAAAGACAACAATAGGCGAACCAATGATGTAAGAACGAAATTTATCTAAGGCAAACACTACTGTTAGCGACTTTTTCTCGGTGGTAGTGTAATTCATCTGAGCCTCACTAAGTGTTTTGTTAGCATAGTGTATCACATATGGTCTATTTTCCTTCCTCTGACTGAGTATTGCGCCGACCGCGTAATCACTTGCGTTGCACATGAGCTCAAAAGGTAGATCCCAATTGGGTGGTCGCATGATCGGAGGTGTGACTACTCAAATGGGACCTCCTTAGATAGCAGGTTGGTTAAGGGTCAGGCCAATGCACTAAAATTCTTTTTGAATTGACGATAAAAACCTGTATGGCCCAAAAACAACCGGATGCCCTTGATGGCTCCTGGCGTGGGGAGGTTGTAGATGGCCTCCACCTTGGATTTATCTATTTCAATACCCCTTGCCGAAACTATATGGCCGAGCACAATTCCTTCCATCACCATAAAGTGACATTTTTCCGAATTCAAGACTAGATTCTTCTCTTCACATCTTGTTAGAACTCTCTCCAAGTTTGCCAAACATCCCTTGAATGAATCCCTAATCACCAAAATTTACTGAATATCCCCATCATACAGCGTTGAAACGTCCCAGAGCATTGCATAGTCCAAATGATATGTGGTGGTAGGCAAAGGTACCATAGGGGTACGTGAAGGTGGTCTTCTCTTGATCGTCCAAAGTAATCTCGATCTGATTGTAGCCGGAGTATCCATCTAAAAAGTAGTAGAATAGATGCCCCGTTACTCGTTCTAGAACTTGATCGAGGAATGGCAATGGGAAGTGGTCATTTCTTGTGCAAGCGTTTAGCTTTCGGTAATCAATGCTCACCTTCCATCTGGTGATCACTCTTGTAGGTATAAGCTCATTCTCATCATTCTCAACCACCGTAACTTCGGATTTCTTAGGTACTACTTGCTTGGGGCTAACCCACTTACTATTGGCAATTGAAAAAATGATCCCCACATCAAGTAGTTTCAGAACCTAAGCCTTCACCACCTCCTTCACGATGGGATTCAACCATCTTTGTGGTTGTCGGGAAGATTTGGAATCCTCCTCAAGATATATGTGGTGGGTACAAATGAGAGGGCTTATCCCCTTGATATCCGCAATGGTCCACCCAATTGCTCCTTTATGCTTTCTCAAAACCTCAAAGAGTTATTTTTCTCGTTCCATGTTCAATGTAGAGCTAATGACCATCAGAAATGTTTCACCTTCCCCAAGATAGACATACTTCAAATGGGAGGGCAAGGGCTTCAACTCCAAGTTGGGATTTTGTTCATCCGACGAAAAATTTTTCTTTTCTCAATGGGGTAACTCTTTGAATGTAGTGGTCCACCTTTCCATCCCTTTAAAATCTTCTACCTCCTCTTGCTCATCATAATTATCAAGATCCACAATTCCTTCTTCCTTGAATTTTAACATTCCCTTCAGCTACAAGTGCTCCTCAACCAAAGTGTCGATTCTATTGACCTCACTTCCTTCCTCATCATCACCCGATTGCTTTGCCAAGTTGAATACATTGAGCTCCATTGTCATATTCCCAAATGCCAACTTCATTAGACCGTTCTTGCAATTTAACACGACATTAGACGTAACAAGGAAGGGTCTTCTAAGTATTACGGGAATTTTGGAGCTAAGATTTGCAACAAGGTGTGTATCAAGCATAATGAAATTGATAAGGAAGTAAAATTTATCAATTTGAATTAGGACATCCTCAACTACTCCCCTTGGTGTATGGATGCTATGATCCACCAATTGAAGCGTGATTGAGGTGGGCTTTAACTCCTTAAGCTGAAGTTGTTGATACACCGAGTAGGGAAGAAGATTCACACTTCCTCCCAAATTGAGGAGTGCTTGCTCCACTCGATAATTTCCAATGGTGATGGCTATGGTTGGACAACCGAGGTCTTTGAATTTGGGAGGAGTGTTGGTCCTCAATATTGAGTTCACTTGTTCTGTGAGGAATGCCTTCTTATGGATATTCAATCTCTTTTTCACCGTGCATAGATCCTTCAAAATTTTAGCACAAGATGAGATTTGCTTGATGGCATCGAGGAGTGGAATGTTAATCTTCACCTACTTAAACATTTCCAAAATATCAACATAATTAGCCACCTTGACAGGTGGCCTCAAACGACTTGGGAAAGGGGCAGGTATGGGAGGAATAAACACACTATCATCAATTTATTTTTCTTTCTCAACAACCTCTCTTTCTTTCTCTTCACTCACTACACCCTTATCGGTGTCACTCGAGATATATTTTCCTTTTGGCAATGTGGTCTTGGGTGAGATCATTGGCAAAATGGATTTGTCAATTTCTTTGCCACTATGGAGGGTGATGATAGCTTTAAGTTGCTCGCAACTCTCTCTCAAAGGCTCCGATGACTCAACAACGTGTTAACCCCTAGGATTTTCTTATGGTTGAGCGGGGAACTTCCCTTTTCTTGTTGAGATGCCCCTATGGAGATTGTCAACTTTGTGAGTTGGGCTCTTATATCATTGATGGCTGTGGCATTTTGGTTATTGGTGGCGGTTTGACTTTGAATGAAGGAATGTACCATATCCTCCAATTTCCTTTTGTGAGGAGGTTGGTATGTGGATGGATTGGACGATCCTTGAGAAAAACTTTGTGAAGGTGGATTTGGAGAAAAATTTTGTGATGGTGGGTTTGACTGATACCCTTATGGATTGGTCCTTGGGTATTGGGAGCTAGATGCTTGCCCTTGGCAACGATATTGGTTTTGCTTGGGAGGCATGAGAGATGAATATGCACTTGACCCATGAGGAATGGGGTTCTCATTTCTCTAACTAAAATTTGGATGATTACTCCACCCCGGATTGTAGGTGTTTGAATTGGGAGAAAATGATTGCCTTGGTTGGTTGAATGCATGGACTTGCTCAAGGTATGCTTCCTTAAGTGTTGGAATGTTAGGACACTCCGATGTGGAATGCTCTACACTCTCACATATTACACATCCCTCCACAATGTTAGAAACAATAGACACCTCATGTCTCTGATTGACTTCAAGATTCTCAACTTTCCTTGACAATTTAGCAATTTTTGGAAGTAAGTCTTCTCGGTCTCTCAAATCATATATCCCTCCCCCTTGTGGTTGACTAATACGCGAGGACATTCTAGGTACATCATTGGGATCCCTAATGTCCTAAGATTGTGCATTTTGAGCCAGTGTACTAAAGTAGTCCAGGGCCTCATCAATGTCTTTGTTCAAGAACTCGCCATTGCATATCATGTCAATGAATTATCTATGTCTTGGTGTGATTCCTTCATAGAAGAAACTTACTAGTTGCCATGATTCAAAGCCATGATGTGGTATGGATTGTATCAACTCCTTCTAGCGATCCCAACATTGATAAAATTGCTCACTGGGCTTCTTAGAAAAATTTTGAATTTCTTTTTTTAGAGTAGTGGTTCTATGAAGGAGAAAAAATTTGTTCAAGAATTCAGAGAGTGTTTGAGCCCAAGAGATAATGGATCGAGGTCGCAAGGCATACAACCATGATTTGGCTTTATCACTGAGGGAGAAAGGAAATAATTTCAATCGAGCTATGTCCTTCATAGCATAGTTAGCATTGAAGGTTGCAACTATGTCCTCAAATTCCCTCATGTGCATATAGGGATTTTCCTTTTCAATCCCATTGAATGTAGGAAGTAGTTGCAACATCCCTGACTTAACTTGGAAAAGATGAGCTTGGATCAGTAAATGGATGCAAGAGGGTGTGGTGCTATGGGTTGGTTAAAGGAAATCCTCATAGACCTCATTGGAGGGTCCATTGGGATGCTATTCCCCGCACTTACTGGAGGGGGAAATTGTATCTGTGGATTAGGCATTCTAGGTTCGGGAACTGCCCCACCCCTTGGAACATTTGGCATTCTAGTTTCGGGCACTCCCCCACCCCGTTGAGCGTTTGGATTGGCACCAAGATTATCAAAATTATCACCCGCATCCTCGAGTGGGTTTTGGTCAATATTCATGTCGAGGTCTATGGGTTGTCTAACCAATCGATTTTCTACATCCCTTCCCCACATGCAGTAAACTATCTACAAATCAAATTATACCCAAACAAGGATATATATACACGGAACAACGTATCTCAGCCCATGATGACGACCACGGGACTTACCTCCGTCGTTCAAAAATCACCTTCTCAATTTGACACTTGCCTTCCCCGGTAACATCGCCAAAAATGCATGGTTATTTTCCTTGTTATCTCAAACCCCTAAATATCATCCTTCAAAATTTACTGTGTATTGTATATGGATGGAGGGGAGTGTCATTCTCCCTTTAAGTAGTGTCAAAAAAAAGGCAAGGAGATGGAAAATGGGATGGTGGAAATGTGTTATGTGTATGAACAAAAATGCTCCCCAAGCGCAAGGAGATTTTTGTGGATCATGTTTTACTAGGAGGTACTCTAAGGTTATTTCCATGGGGAAGGATGTGAACCAGAGGGAAGGTGATTTTGGGTGAAAGAAAGTGTAAAATCTTTTGTTGTTGAAAGTTGTTTGGTGAAGTGTGTTTTGGTGAAAATGAAATGAGAAACAAACGTTGGCTAATCCAAGAGGTCACTCCAATAACCATCTCAACTCTAATCCCTCCTCCAATAGAGTATAAATATATGATTGATTTGTGGGAATCTAGGTATAAGATGGGTGAGTATCTAAGCATAAACTGTGACTAGGCCTACGAAATATCAAAGACTCACCAACTTATCCACCCTCAACTCGGTCAAACCAAACCATTGAACTTTGAAAGAAAGGAAGATAATGAGTTGAAATGGGATCCCCAAGTGGAGGTTCCCCTTGGTTTTGCCAACTAAAGAATTTAGCTACTCATGCTTGGGATGAAATTAACAATCAAATGAGAATGCATTGCAAAGGAATGAAGTTCTTGAGTAACTAAGTGCAAGCAAACATAAGCTATAAGTGAAAGCAATGAATACTCATTTTACAACTAGGAAGAATGAAGAACATAAAGGCATTAATGATGAAAGCTTTAAGAGGGAATTAAACTTGCAATAAACTTGTAGGAACTAGCATTAATGACATTAAATGAAGCTCTAAAGATTCTTCCAGGAGATTACAAGACAAAGTATTGAAGAAAATGTAAAAATGTTAATTTATCTCTCTAGAATACTATTCATCATCTTCTCCAGACTCTCTCTTTCTATATTCTGTAATGTATGGAATGCTGAATAATGGAGTCATTTCCCCCCCAAAAAAGTCCATAGTCTACTCCCTCAGCTGAATGATGTGATTTCCATCCATAGGTTGCAACAAGGAATGGGCTGGACAAGGAAGTGCAGACCCTTTTCTGCACACACAACAACTCTCTCTCCTCTCTCCTCATTGATCACCATGGCTCCAAAAAGAGGTGTGAAAGGGATGAATAGTGTTGTGGGCATGTCAAAGAAGTGTGGGAGATATGATGGTGGGACACTCAAAGCAGCAGAGGATGATCTACAGATTTTTTGGCAGATTCAGCAAAGCGTACCAATACGTGTACCGGTACGGTTTGCCTGATTTTCTGATTTCTTGATTTTGTGATTTTCTGAGCTATCTATAGGCCATCTTTTCATCCTCATTCACCTCAACATATTTGGGAAGGCCTTAAGAAGCATTATTTATCACAATGTTTCTTGTAAATATCAAATATCTTCGTTAATAGCTCACATAGTGCAATTCTAAACATTCAATCCCCAAAAACAAGTGAAAATAAGATGATTAGCACATGGTATATGCAACGTTTTTGTGCTAATCACCCATCTATGTAGAGTCTCCAACCTAGAATAGTAAACGATAGGGACGGCGTGGATGGCTTTGGTGGAGTAGGCATAAGGGAGTCAAGCACCTCTAGTCTCGGGGTATGGTCTCCCGAGACCTATGGAGCTGTCTTAGAGACGCCGGGCCCTCTTGGGATAGTGTCTGGGCTTGCCTCATGATGGGTGAAGGCATTATGCGCTGAGTAGGTGAGCGCAAGGGCGCATGATACTTCCACCCAGAACTCTTGTGATGGTGTAGACTCTCGGAACTCCTGGGGCAGCGTAGATTCCCGGACTTCTGTGGCGGTGTAGACTTGGCCACAAAGTCCGCAAGTGCTTGTGCTTTTATGGCCACCCTCGATTGGTACTTTATGTTGAACTCACTTAACTCAACAACCCACTTGAGTAATCGAACAAACACATCAGGCTTGCCCAAAATTCTCTTGAGTGGTTGGTCTGTAACAACCACGATGGTATGACTCTGAAAGTGGTGGCGTAGATGCCTGGCAGTGGTGACAAGTGCGAGAGCCAACTTGTCAAGCTTCGAGTACCTTACCTCTGTCCCTTGGTATGCCCTGCTTACATAGTACACAGGTTTCTGGATGCCTCCATCCTCCTAGACATGGACATACCTCACGACAAGGGATGAAGGGGAGAGGTAGAGGTATAAGGTTTCTCCCATTATAACATGGGAGAGCAAGGGTGGTGTGAAAAGGTAGACTCTTAGCTTCTAGAAGGCTTCCTCTTCATCTAGTCCCCGTTGGAAAGACTTGTGGAGGATTTTAAAGACATACAAGCACTTGTGTGCTGATTTTGAGACAAACCTGTTGAGGGCCGCTATCCTCCGATTAAGGCACTAGACCTACATTACCGAGGCTGGGGACTTCATCTCCAAGATGGTTTTGATCTTGTCTAAGTTGGCTTCAATGCCCCTTTTGTTGACCATGAAGCCTAGGAATTTTCTTGAACTGACGCCAAAGGCACACTTTTAAGGATTCAGCTTCATCCTGTAGGCTCTAAGTACATCAAAGGTTTTATGGAGGTGTGTTGACTTGATCCAAAATGTGTACACCCAAGTGCAGACGGTCAAGTTATAGTAATAATTCGGTTAACTCCGATGTTGAATCCATAGAGAACTATGATTGGTGTATTAAAGTAAGCAATAATAGAGATAAAGTGACTGGAAATTTTTGAAAGTTTGGAGTGGTGGAATGTCTTGAATATAATAGAAGATTCTTTTCAAGATTTTTCTAGACAAAATATAAGATAAATTAGCAAAGATAACAGCCACTCTTTAGTTCAAAGACCAGAACATGTAATTGATTATCCAGTTTATTATGTTTGTTCTTTATAACTCAATTAACTCCCATGTCAATAGCAAGTTAATCGAAAAATAAAGATGGACTATGAGAATTGAGCACATGATTCCGATGTCTTTCTAGAAGTGGACAAGAATTGTCTGTGCCAAGATTTAACCCATCTACAAACAAGCAAGTGTTTCTACAAGATATTTAACCATGGTATTAATGGTCTATTCTTTGAATAAAGCGCAATAATGGTGGAGATTGAAATGTTGTCATGAAGAGCTAGCTGGGGTACTTGACTTGAACCAACGGGTCTTTCTATGTAGGAGTCATTCGTATTATAGAAGGAGCCCTTGGTTATACAAAGTACCTTAACTTTGTTAAGTACATTCAATCATCCAATGAGCAAGTGGAATATAAAGCATTAAAGCATAAAGGAATTGCACGAACATAACTTCTGGATAATCTTTACATATTCATCACCTTTTACTAAAGAGTGAATGAGGAACTACTCACTCTTCCTGGCTTTGGTAAAGCTAGAAGAGTAAATGATACTCATCTCTCCAAGTAGAGGAGCTATTAAGTGAAGCAAACTAAACAAAGAGCTTATCTTCAATGAAGAATAAGTGAATCACATTCCACCCTTCACGGCTTTGGTAAAAGCTCTAGAAAAGTGGAAGAGTTTCACTCTCCTAAAAAAGAAGGATGCTCAAGTAATTGAAGTGAAATGCATAAACAATAAAAATAGAAGAAAGCTAGTTACTCTTGGAGGGTTTCCACCACAACCAAAAGATGAGCTATCTCTCTTGATACTTGTAAATAAAAGCAAGTACAACTACAAGGGGAGTCTAAGCCTCTATCATGGTTGTCACAACATGAATGTAAAGACTTAATACAAGTAAATAAAAGACTTCAAATACAAGGGGAGTCTAAGCCTCCATTATGGTTGATACAAATGTAAAATGAAAACATAAACAAGAAATGTACAAGAACTAGCTCTCTACCCTACTTTTCAAGAGAAAAAGATTCTTCCTAAGCTCTACAAGAGAAAAAGTGCACCCCTTTACTCTACAAGAGGAAGCATCATCTTCAAACTCCCAACATGGGAGTATTTATAGGAGAGGAAGGGGAGGGGGTAAACAAGAAGATAAGAGAGGATGAGTGAATAGTGTATGCCGCCCATGAAAACCAACTATTCTACAAGAGGATGTTCGAACGTTGTATCGACATTCGAACATTATTTTCTGTTTTGCTCTAAGGGCATTCGAACATTGTCTAACATTTGAATGTGTCTTCTGGTCTTGCTTTATAAGCTTTCGAATGCCAGATGGGGCCTGACCTTTACCACTCAAGTGGTCTTTTGTGAAGTTTATTTCCACACTCTATGTATAAGTCTATTCTTCAAATGATTCCAAGGGGGTATTCGAACATTGTATGGCATTCGAACGTGGTACTCAAGTAGAGTCATCCTTTGTTTTCTGCAACATGCCATGTCTCATCAGTCTGGTCTTCAATTATCTCAAGTGGACATTCGAACGTTAGTTGGCATTTGAACGTGGTACTTAAGTACCTTAGGGTCCTGATTCTTGGCTGCAACACATTGTGTCTTAGCTGGCTGGTTTTGTCATAGTTCAAATGGACATTCAAACGTAAGTTGGCATTTGAACATACTTGCTTTGCTCCAAGCCTCTCCAATTTCATTCCCTAATGTGCTGGTGCAACATTCAAGTGTGACTTTTGTTACCCTCGAGCCCTTGTTCACTTTAGAACCAAAAATATCCTCACTTGAACTCCATCAAAGTACAATTAGTCCTAAAAGGCATAATAATATGCTATATTTAAGTACTAATCATGTGTCACATGGTCTACCACAGCCATACTTTTCACCAACATATCGTCTACGTAGACCTCCATAGTCTTCCCGATCTGAGCCTCGAATATCTTGTTCATGAGGCACTGATATGTGGCTCTAGCATTCTTGAGTCCAAAATGCATCACCTTTTAGTAGTAGGTGCTCTTCGGGGTGATGAATGAAGTTTTCCCCTGGTCTGGAGGGAACATGCTGATTTGGTTATACTCAGAGTAGGCATCTAAAAAACTCAGGAACTCTTGTTCTGCAGTTGGCGTCAATAAGGAGATCGATGCGTGGGAGAGGATAGCTGTCCTTGGGACCGACTTTGTTGAGCTTCGTGAAGTCCATACAGAGGCACCATTTCCCATTGGTCTTCGTAACCATCACTATGTTGGATAGCTACTCTCCACTTCCAACGTGGAGACCCATTTTTCAGTACCTAGGACCCATTTTCCACTTCCAACGTACCTATCACTACATTGGATACCTACCTCCCTTACTGACCCATTTTCCAGTAACTTCTTCACTTCCTTTTCCATAGCTTGGCTTCTCTCAGTACTCAAATTCCTGAGCTTATGGTAGATGGGTTGTACCTAGGATTGACATTGAGTCGATGGGAGGTCACTTCAAGGTCGATGCCCTCTTGGTCTTTGTGGGACCAGGCAAAGACATTCATGTTCTGCCTGAGGAAGTCTATCAAGTTAGATGCTTGCTCCTTGGAAAGTGAGGAGCCTATATAGACTCTCCTCTTTGGAAGGCTGTGACCCACCACTACTGGCCGAAGTTCTTCTGTTGATTCCCCCTCTCTAAGGTGTTGTCATCCCTCTGGTCAAGTAATTTGACTTGGAGAGTCTTGTGTGGCCTTCTAGCCCTTATAGAGGCCATATAGCACTCCCTGGTGGAGACCTGGTATCCTCTGATCTCTCCCATCCCATTGGTGGTTGGGAAACAGAGGAGAATGTGGTAGGTGGATGACACTACCCTCAAGGTGTTAAGGGCAGGGCATCCAAGAATAATATTATAGGCAGATTGGCAATCAAGTACGATAAAATTTACCATGATGGTGGAACTCTCAGTGCTGTTCCTGCTGTTACTAGCAGGGTGATGGAACCCAAGGGATAAACCCTTTCCCCGGGCAAACCAACGAGGGGAGTCGTGATGGGTTACAATCTCTCCCTTCCTAGAAGAAGGCTGTCAAAGGCTGGTACAAACAAAACATCAACTGAGCTGCCGTTGTTGACTATGATTCTCTTAATCTAGTAGTTGACTACTGATTAGTAGTTAAAATTAGCAACTTACTGTGTCCTTTTTAAGACTAATTATGATTTGATAGAGTTTAAATGATGACATTTCAGGAGAAATATTGTACAAAGGGCCTAAAATAAATGAATACCAAACTTTCATGCAACAACCACATGTTATAGAAGAAAATTGGAGAAGTTTAAAACAAGACATGAACGTTCAAATGCCAATCCACGTTCAAACATCCTCTTGAATTATTTGAGGACCAGACTACTGAGGATGATACATGGTATGTTGCAACTAAGAAGAAAAACAAAGAGGTACTTAAGTACCATGTTTGAATGCCAATCCACGTTCGAACGTTGGCTTGAAATAATTAAGGACTCCCTAGAAGAGTGATATGGCATATGTCGTGTTGCAATTACTCTTACAGAAGAACAAAGGCCACTTGAGTGGGAAGTTCAAACTCCATCCAACGTTCGAATGCCCATCAAGTAAAGATAGGAGACAATGTTCGAATGCTATCCAACGTTCAAACGTTGTCCCCAGACAGGCTGTAGAGTAGTTGAATTTCTATCCAGACTTTGGGACTTTCACTTGGACTCTAAAGACCTTATACTATTCATTCACACTTCCTTGCCTCCTCCTCCTTGCCTATAAATACTCCCATTGTGGGAGCTTCAAGAGATACACTTAAAGTTAGAGCTAGTTGTAGAGTTAGTTTTCTTCTACTTTCATTATTAGTTTCATTTTCTTCCATTGTTTGAGCTTCCTTCTTCCCTTAGAGGAGTGAAACTCTTTTACTGTTTTAGAGCTTTACCAAAACCGTAAAGGGTGGAACGTGATTCACTCATTCTTTGTCGAAGATCGGCTCTTTGTGTAGTGTGTTTTACCTTGTAACTCCTTTACTTTGTGGGATGAGAATCACTCACTTTTCTAGCTTTACAAAAGCCATGAAAAGTGAGTAGTTTCTCATTCACTCTTTAGTAAGAGGTGATGGACATGTATAAATCGTTCGGAAGTTATATTTGTGCATTTTGTTTATGATTAATGCTTAATATTTCACTTGTTTATTGAATGATTGAATGCATCTAGCAAAACTAAGGTACTTTGTACCATCATGAGTCCTTTCTATGACATCGAAGACTCTTGGCATAGAAAGACTCATTAGTTCTAGGCAAGTACCCCAGCTAGATCTTCATGACTACATTTTAATCTTCACCATTATTGTGCTTCATTTAAAGAATGGAATACTAATGCAATGGTTTGATGTCTTGTAGAAACACTTGCTTGTTTTTAAACGGGTTGAGTCTCGGCACAGACAATTCTTGTAAACTTCTACAAAGACATCGGAACCATGCTTTTAATTCTAATAATCCATCCTTACCTTCCGACTAACTTTATGTTGACATAGGGGTTAATTGAGTTCCCAAACACAAGTATAATAAATTGGATGATTAATTACATGTTCAGATCCTTGAGCTAAAGGGTGACTTTTACATTTGATAACTTCTTATGTTTTGTCTAGAAAATTCCAGTCACTTGGTCTCTGTCATTGATTACTTCGAAACACCAACAATAGTCTCTGTGGATTCGACTCCGGACTTAATTGGATTATTACTGCAACTTGACCACTTGCACTTGGGTGTACACATTTCGGATCAATCAAGTTTTTTGGCACCGTTGCTAGGGATCCATAAAAGGTGTTTTTAAGTAAAAGGTGAAAAGAGACCTTCATTTTTGTATATATATATTTGATTTATTGTGTATAATTTGTATTTTATGTTTGAGGAAGATCTTCACTTTCAAATTTGCTAGAAATCTGTGGGATCTGCAAATCAGTTTGGACCATCTTCACCCTGATCAATAATAGACTCTTTTGAGAATGACATGACAA
>CAUOFW020008349.1:0-17863 GCA_963454935.2 Ilex paraguariensis | reverse complement strand
CACCTTTTCCTTGGTATCGAGAATCTTCACCAATTCATCTCAACTACAAAAAAATATTTTTTAGCGATGGATTTTGGCGGAACAATAAAATTTGTTGTAAAAAAGTGATTTCGGCGATAATTTCAAATATTTCTCGCGGTAAAATTTTTTTGTGATATTTTTTGTAGTTGTTACCAATAGTCTTCACAAAAATGTTCCCTCCAAAAATAAATTGGCACCAAGGTTGGCGCTAAATGCTAATTTTATGGGTGACAAGAAAATCTGTCTCCAAAATAATTTTTTGGCAGCAAATTTTTGTCAAAATTACGAAAAATAAGAAAAATAATAATTCTTAGCAACAATACATGTTTGTCAAAAAAAAAGTTAAAATTAATTTTGTTTTGTGACAAATGATATTTGGTCGCAGAATATGTTAAATGAAATGTCCACTCTGATGGATTAAAACGACGCCGTTCTGAAGTTAAATAATTGGGAGAATTACAACCAGACTCTCTAAAATTTGTCACTTAATCACTTAGACCCCCTGATATTTAAAATATTACACAAAATTTTATACGAGCGTGACACTTAGAACCCTACTATAAATGTATCTATTAATAAATTATACCTAGACCCCTCTAAAGTTTATAGGCATATAATACTTAGACCCCTTTAGTTTAAAATATTATACTTAAACTAAAATAGTCCAATTAAAGATAGAAAATAAATATTTTAAATTTTACATCCAAATTGATGTTCTATTGTATCATTTATTGAAATAAAATTTTCAATTTTTTTAAAAAAATTATAATTAGTATACAATTATACTATCTATTGGAATAAAACTTAAAAATTAAACAAAGGCTCTAAGTCATTCATAATAGAACATGAATTTTACAATCAAGATTCATGTTCTATTATGTCAAAATAAAATAAAAAATAAAAATCTAATTTTTTTAACCAAAATTATAGTTAGTATAGAATTATATTATCTATTGGAATAAAAGTAAAAAATTAAATAAGGGATCAAATTGTAATAGACGCAATATGTTTTAGTTTAAACGACTAAATTAAATTTCAATTGACAAAATATAATTGTTTATTAATTATGATTTTTTAATAAAAAATTGAATTTTTATTTTTTTATTTTACTTCAATAAATGATATAATAGAACATGAATTGTAAAATATAAAATATAAAATATTTTATATTTGATTGAAATATCTTTGGTCTTAATATAATATTTTAAACTTAGGTGAATGGCTAAATATATATGTTTACAAACTTTAGAGTGTTTTGGTGTAATTTATTAATGGATATATTTAAAGAAGGGGCCTAAGTATTTTGTCGTACAAACTTTAGGAGATTTGTGTGTAATATTTTAAATATTAGAGGGCCTGAGTGATCAAGTGACAAACCTTAAGGGGTCTGGGTGTAATTCTCCCTAAAAGAGTATAACTCTTGGTTCCAAAACGACGTTGTTTTGGAACCCTAAATCAAAACCCTTGTCTTCTTCTTCGACAAACGTATCGATCTTGCGCCATTTGGTCGTCTCTTTGCTCTGTCGAATTGATTTGTGTGAGTCTCTATCTCTTTATCTATATATATTCCCTCTATGTATCGCTCTGGGTATGTATATATGAAACACAAACATATACACACATAGTCAGTCACACAAACACACACATAGTTAGTCACACAAACACACACAGTCTGTCACGCAAAACACACATAAACACAGTCCTCCAAGGCACTAAACAACAACCTCCAGTGCCACCAACCCAACCTTCAACTAGCAAACCCAATTGCATCAGAGTTCAAGAAAATTCCATTCATTATTACTCGTGAATCGAAGTGTAGTTGGTGCAAAATTAAAATTATTTTCAATGCTAGTCACTACTAGCCATTGGAAAGGTGGAGTCAGATTTCTAGTTGTGATTGTGGTGGTGCACTTATGATGGTGTTGATGGTTGGATTTGGTTTGTGGATCTGTGGGACTGAATTTACAACTAGTTTTTTCTCTCCTCATTTGATCTTTTCCTTATGGTTTGTTGGTAAGTGGTAGCTGCTAGTGGTGGTTAGATGCTAGCAGTTGGGTGGTGGTTGCAACAAATGCAAAAAAAAAAAAAACAAATGGACAATTTTTTTGTGTGATCCATGGGTGGGCGACTTTGGTGGTTATTCTAACATGTTTGGTGATGGCTATAGTGGCGGCCTGTGGCGTTGGGGCTGATGGGTTTCACCAATAGCTCCTAGGTCGGGCCTATTGTTAGTGGTTCGCCGAAGGAGGGAGGAGTAAAGAGGTTGGGAGGTGGGTGGGTTCGCCGAAGGAAACAGATTGTGTTGCCATGTTAAAGTGAAGGGTTTTTTTTTTTGGTTATTTTTTTGACAAAAATGATAAAGAGAAGGGTAAGATTGTAAGTTTGCTTGAATTCTAGATCATCTTAGATTATTTTTTTTTTTTGCTAATTTTCGTTACATTTGACGGTGGGCAACTAACTGTAAAAAGTCAATTGAATTTTTTTTTAACTTGAAGGAGGTAAATTGTTGAAATTCAAACCTGGAGGAGTTGATTGAACCATGACCTATAGTTTAAGAGGGTATTTTGTAATTAACCCTAGGGGTTTTTTGTGGTTGGCAAATTTCAATTGTAAGTACATTATGGGATGTTTGGATTCCTTACAAGCCAGGGCCCAATTGGAACTTTGTTGGTTTTTGGACAAATATCCTGCACACCAACACAATAATCTCTTTCATAAAATATAGATATATAATGCAATATTGTAGAATTGATTGAATTAGGGAAGTTTTCAAAAAGCTTAATATATGTACACTATTGATTGGCTCTTGTTACATTCCTGATGCATTCTCAACATACTTGTTCTAGCATTTACAATGGATTTCATTCATCACTAGGTTTTGGAATTTAGCAACATGTTTTAATCAACTTACATTGGCTTGGAAGGGTATGTGTTTATGGACACTAAAGCATGTTTCTGATTATGTAAGGATGAGTACATAGTTCTGTCTCTTAGTGTGTCATCCATCTAAATATGGGGCAGATGAGTGACATTGGTATCTTACACTATAGGTGAATGTTAGAAGTCCAACGACATCTGATCCATACTAAAGATTGCGACACCCGTCGTAAAATTCAAAATAGTGGAATAGTTGTTGAAGGGGATCATTAGAATGAAACAATGGACTTATATAGTTATTTAAGTAAAGTATGGGAAATGAGTTATATCTTTGGGCATCGTGTTGTTTTGTTTCAATGTGAATGGTTCAATCTTAGTAGTGAAAACATGGTGCATGTTGATTCACATTTCACAAGTATTGATTTTAGAAGCCGGTGGTATAAAGATGATCCTTTTGTCCTACCAGATCAAGTGCAACAAGTCTTCTATGTTAATGATACCAAAGTATGGACCAAACTGGCAAGTCGTACAACGGGTCCAACATCGAGGCATATGAGATATATTAGAGCGGCCTGCAGTAGATGTCGGTGATGATGAAATTTCTATTCCAAATGATGCATTCCAACAAAAAGAATCCACTAAGGATGTCCCTATAATTGTTGAAGATCATGATACGCACCCATTCTGTAGAGCCGATGTTCATCTCGTGCTTGTTCCGAGCAAATGGATAATGTCATTTGAAAACATACAACATAAGCATGTCGATAACGATTTCATTTGTGATGATGATGATGAGACATTACTACAGTATAGTGATTTTGAAGAAGATATGGAAAGTCATTCTGAGTCTGATGTAGACCCCAAAATATAAATATACTTTAATCAAATTCTCTTGGTAATGGTATGATGTTTTGTTTTGTTATATTTCTAATTGATTATTTACATAATTACTGGCGTATCATAATATTTCAGGACATGACATATACATGGCTTCAAGTCATTGACCCGTAGCTTTATCCACATCTAGATGTGCACGTGAAGAGGTGCAATCCCCATCACTGACATCGAGTACTCATAGTCCATGTATTGTAGCTAGTAGAACAGGAATGATTTCATTTGTATAAGATACTTTTAAAATATTTTTCTCTATTAATCTATTATATTTTAGTAATGGCAGGGTCAACCTCAAGGAAAGAGCGAGGTCCTACATGAGGAAAGGCTGTACAGAAATTGGTGGCGGCAAATGGGAAGTTACGTATTGAGATCCCTGAAGGTGTGAATTTACCAGTCAAAGAAAATGCACCACATTTCATTAATGAGATGAGAGCCTTGGCTAGAGCTTTTGTCCCAATTATTGTGGCCCTGTGGAGTGATTTGTCTGATGACGTGCGTGCCTCTATCGTTGCATGCATCTAGATAATTATATTTATTATTAATATAATTTTTTTGTTCAAAATGATGTACTATTTTTTCATGCAAACTAGGTTTGACATTGTCAGATACGATGAGTCGAAACGTGTTCGAGATAACATTGAAGCTAAGTTCACCTGTTTGTATAGTGACCATCATTCTAAGATGCACAGTCACTATAAACAAATGGTGAAGGCTGGTTTGGACCCAAAAACTAAACCCTACAAAGAAGTTAGTAAGGATGAATGAAATTACATAATCGAGCACGTATTTAAGGATCCAAAATTCCAAGTAAAATTTGATATGTTATCATAGATGTTGTTGGCTTTTATTGCAATCAGATATTGTCCCTACACTGACCTATGTTAAATTTTGTAGGTAGAAATGATTTAAGATAAATTCTACAAATCGTGCCAAGTTACCCTACAATCATGCTATGGGTTCTAAGTTTTTTCCATCTACAATGCATGCTATGGTTAAGTTTTTTAACTTATAATTTTTTTGTATGTTTTCTTATTTACAATGTTTTAACTATACAATTTTTTACTGCAGATAGATCCTAAGACCAGCACCCACTTCATTTTGTAGTTTTCTTTCGTGAATCTCACTTCAGCAAGAAGTCAAAAAAGTGGATATCACAAAAATCTGAGTCTCGATACGTATGTATAATTTTTTTTTTTGATGTTTATGTATTTGAAATTTATAAGGTTGATAACAAGTCCACAAAAGATGGTGCATCACATATGTATTAGGAGGAGATTGCATGCACTGTCCTTAGCAGAAAATCTAGATATAAAAGAGGTTATGGGGTTAGACCGAAGCCTTCTTCAACCAAGGCTACCATGACTATTGAACATGAAGAAGATGTGATGATTCTAAAAAGAGAGTTGTTTGACACCAAGGAAAAACTCCAGCAGATGGAGAAGTGGCAAGAAACGATGATGCAATAAATGGCAGATGTGAGGTTGGCAGTATATCGTGGTGGGGGCATTGGGGAGCCGAACACTTCGACTTCATCTTGGTAAACGATTTTAACTATAGACTTATGTTTTTTTTTTGCTATTACTATATACTTAGTCAAATATTAATATATTAACTTCAAAACTTGAAATTTATATACTTTTTCTTTTACTTCTTATTTATTATATGTTAATTAGTTTTTGTGTTTGTCACAGATTGAAGATGGGTTGTAACGAGCTCTTTTATTTTGAACATTTGAAATGTTTAGTTGTTGGGACTTTGGTTGTTGGAGCATTGGATGTTGCAAAATTTGAATGTTGGGAGTTTTGGATGTTGGACAATTTGATGTTACAAAATTTGAATGTCAGATATTGTTAGATGCTATTTTATATTCTGAGTAATGTATGAATGTTTTAAAATTTGTGATGTGTTTGTACGAATTATCTAGTGTTATAGATGTATGATTGAAATTGGCCGGAATGTTTTGAATTGTTATAGGTATTTATGAATTGTTCCAGGGTCAAATGTTATTTAATCACGTTGGTTATTTTGGGGAATGAAAATAAGTTTTTGCTATTCAGCTTTTTTGGCAACGAACATATTTGTCACCTATAATCTTGTGAATTTATTGTTGGAGACAAAATAGAGGTGGTTGCTGAAATTTTTTATATTTAGCGATGAATATAATAGACGCCAAAGGTTCTACGTGGATACAAAATTTTAATTTTTTGGCAACGAACAAAATATTGGCGACCAAATGAAAATATTTTATGCGACAAAATTATTGTCGCCTACTATGAACTTTTGGCGACAAATTTGGTTTTGTATCTGAAAAATTTCTCAGACGAGCCAAATGCAATGAACTGACGACAAAATTAGTTCGTCATCAAAAATTTTTAACAACCATTTTTAAATTTTTTGCAACAAGTTAATTCGTCTCAAAAGAGCAAATTTGTTGTAGTGTCTTCACATGTTACTCCATCATAAATTTCAATTCCTTCCAAATCCACGACATGCATTGTATCGGATTTAAACTTTCTTAACATTGACACATGGAACATGTCATGTACCCCTGACAACTGGGCTGGTAACTTAAGTTGATACACTTCTTTGCCCACAACTTTGATCATTTCAAATGGTCCAGTGTACCTTGGGGCAAATTTCCCCTCTTTTCAAATCTAAACACTCCCTTTGGGTGACACCTTGAGGAACACATAGTCCACCTTTTTGGAATTCCACGAGCCTTCTTCTTCTATCCATATAAATTTTCTGTCTACATTGAGTTGTGCGTAGTCTTTCCCTTATTAGTTGAATTTTTTCAGTAGTCTCCCGAATGATTTCTAGTCCAAACAAGCTACTCTCTCCAACTTTTAACCAACAAGTCGGGAACCTACATGGTCTTCCATACAATGCCTCATAAGAAGTCATTCCAATACTTGCCTGATAGTTGTTGTTATAGGCAAATTCAACCAATGGAAGATGTCCAATCCAACTCCCTTTGAAGTCAAGAACACATGCCCTTAACATATCTTCCAAAATTTGGATCACCCTCTCAGATTGTCCATCTGTCTGAGGATGAAAAGTTATACTGAAATGCAAATCTGTTCCTAATGCCTTATGTAAGCTCTGCCAAAATTTAGCCACAAAGTGACAATCTCGATCAGACACAATCAAAAATGGAACCCCATGTAACCTCACTATCTTCCAAATGTATAACTGGCTCAAGTTTACCAAGTTATCTGTGGTCTTAACAGGTACAAAGTGGGCAGTCTTTGTCAATCTATCAACCACCACCCAAATCGCATCATGACCTTTGACAGTTTTGGGTAATCTTGACACAAAATTCATAGTAACATTGACACAACAAAAGACTAATAACAAATAGAAACAATCATAGCAATTGAATCTATATAACTTTGCAATTACAAGAATTCACAAAGTTGGGCAAGCACCACAATGTTTATAAAATCATAATAATATGAGTTAACCGTAAAACACAAGAAAATATCATTTAAATACTAAAAAATAAGCTGGATATCCTAATTATGAAGGGAATAATTAAATTAAGAAATAATCCAAATAAACCCAAAACTGAAAAAACTTAAGAAGGCCCAAACACATGTGTCCAAGCCTTTTTTGGGCTTGTCGTAAGCCTCAATTTCATAGATTATGGGCCCCATAACTCTAAACAGATCAGAAGTTATGGTCAAAATAGTGTCAACCCTTCATGGACTAGGATTTACATCCTTTCTCTACAAGGACCATGTCAAACTTTGTCCCACTTCCACTTAGGAATCGATAAGGATTGGAGCGAACCTCCAGGTATTTGATGCTCAATCTTTACCTGTTGACACACTGTGCACTTTGCAACGCACTTAGCCACGTCTTGTTTCATCCCTTTTCACCAATATTGACACTTTATGTCTCTATACATCTTAGTACTACCCGGATGTATAAAGAATTTTGAACGATGGCTTTGCTCCAACACTTCTTCCCTTACTTGGTCATTATTTGGTACATATAATTTTTGGTGAAACTGTCATTCATCATTATGTATAGACCAGTTCTCAACAATCTCATTCCTCTCCAATCTATCCCGGATAGTTCCCAACTTTGTATCTAATCGTTGCAACTCTACAATCCTTTGTCAGAGAATTGGTTGAGCTACAAGATTAAATAAGCATGGTTGATCCTCCTGTCTATCCACCAATAGATCAAATTCCTCCAAAGTATCAATCATCTTCCACTTATTAACAGCAAGAACATTTATTTCACCCCCAGAATTTTTACTAAGTGCATCTGCTACCACATTAGCCTTCCCTGGATGGTAGTTGAGTGTGGAATCGTAATCTTGTAGATATTCAATCCACCTTCTTTGCCTAAGATTCAAGTTTTTCTATGTGAATACATACCTGAGGCTCTTATCATCATAAAAAACTTGAAAATTTTCTCCATACATGTAATACCTCCACAACTTAAGAGCAAAAACTTCAGTAGAAAGCTCAAAATCGTGAGTGGGATAGTTTTGCTCATGAATCTTTAGTTATCTTGAGCCATAAGCAATTACCTTACCTCTCTGTATTATCACACATCCCAAGCCTCGTAACAAAGCATCTATGTAAACATCGTATCCTTCCCCACTACTCAGAATAATGAGGACAGGTGTTGTTGTCAACCTTTTCTTCAGGGTACGGAAGGCTAGTTCACACTATTGAGTCCACAAGAATCTTTACACTTTTTTCATAAAGTGGGTCATTTGCATAGCTAGCTTTGAGAACCCTTCCATAAACCTCTAGTAGTAGCCTGTTAAGCCTAGAAAATTACATATTTTTGTCACATTCCTTAGTGGTTCCCACTTCATCACTGCTTCAATATTTGCGAGGTCAACCACTATACCTGTTTTGACACTACATGGCCAAAAAATTTCCCTTCCTTCATGTTTGGTATATTCAAAATGACTATACCTAGTATGGAAAGTTGTTTTAGGAATATGCTCCTCATTTATCCTCAGTTAATGGTACCCTGTATGAAGATCAATCTTGGAGTAATATTTAGAACCCCTCAACTGATCGAATAAATCATCGATCCGAGATAATGAGTATTTATTCTTTACTGTCACTCGGTTCAACCTCCAGTAGTCCGTGCATAACCGAAGTGTTTCATCATACTTTTTCACAAAGAGGACTAGGGCTCCCCAAGGTGAAGTGCTTAAACGAACAAACCTAATTGCTAGTAACTGGTCTAATTGCTTCCTTAGCTCCTTTAACTCCAAAGGTGCCATCTGATAAGGTGCAATAGAAATGGGTTCTGTTCTAGGATACAAGTCAATGGTGAACTCAATCTCTCTTTGAGGTAAGCCAAATAACTCATCCAAAAATACATCTGGTGTGAGACCCAATCACACATTGCATACATATTAATATAATTTCATGTGTAAAAATATTAGTGGGCCAATTTTGAAATTATTTATAAACTTGGGGGGATGCAAGTGTAATTAATCCATTACCTTTACATGTGTTGACATATTAAAAAATAAATAAATAAAAGGTGTGCCATGTGTGTGTGTGTGTTCCATGTGAATATGTGTGTGTGTGTTTAAAGGTGTAAAATATGTGTGTGTTAAGTAAATTATAAAGGTGTGTGTGTGTGTGTTTAAGATATAAAAAATGTGTGTGTGTGTCTGGATGTCTTACGCAAGCTGAGAGTAAGGTGAGCAAGAGAGAAAGGAAAAAAAAGAAAGAGAAAAAGAAAGGAAAGAAGGAAACAAAAATAGGTGTGGTTCTTGAATCCGTGAGCAAGGAAGGAGAAGAAAAAGGTATGTGGAATTAAGTTTAAGTTTGAGTTGTGTTTAATTTTAGTATGTACGTATTTGTATATGTGTGTGCTATTTTAGCATGTTGTAATTAATAGGCAGTTTTAATTTAAATATATGAGCTACCTTATTTTTTTTGTTTTAATTCAAATTTCATGGGCTAATTTAGTTAATGTCAAAACAGATTTTGTATGGGTGTAATTAAATATATTTAGCATAATTAACTGGCTGTTAAGAATGGGTATTAAATGGGTACTCAACAGAGTGTACGAAAAGTGTGAAAATGACCATTTGAGATATTCGGGAAGCATTTAGTGGGCTAGGTTGAAAACAAAAATGATGGAAATAAAATGGGTGGTTTAAAGGCTCAATTAGGGGTTGTTTTGCATTGATTAAAGGTGTACGTAAATTAGTACATGTGATGTATGCTATGTGGTTGTAGGGTTTTGTATATGTCTATAACCTGGGAAAACAATTAGTACATGTGTTTTATATATGAAACAGGTTATGAGACAGGTTTTACCATCATGCTTAATGACTAAAGTGATGGGTGTTGTTGCACATGTGAGATTATTTAATGTTTGATTAGTCCAGATTATAATAATTATAAACAGGTGTATTAAAAACCTAGTCGCGTCTCATCCTTGGGAGACCGGGATGGGGCGTGGCAATTTAATTGGTATCAGAGCTAAAGTTTATAATTTTGTAGTCACGTTGAGTCTAGCGTGACAGTGAACTTAGGGATTGGTCTGTTTAGGAAGGGTGTTAGAGGTCCGTGTGAGTGTGTAAAATATATATTGCATGTTATCATTACCCATATGCGATATTCATATGTTTTACAATGAAACATGGAGAGAGAAAGGTCATCTACTCAGGCTGGAGATAAGGGAAAAAGACCTTAGGTGGAGGAGGAACCAGGTGATTGGGAAGCTAGGCAATTGTGGGAGGCAACAGTTAGGTACTTTGAGCAACATACTATGTGAATGAAAATAGTAAAGCCCAGGGGTACATTATACGAACAGTTTAAAAAGCTTGATCCACCAATATTTGTTGGAACTACAAGTCCATTGGAGGCAGAAAATTGGTTACGACGCATCGAGAAGATATTCAGGGTGATGAGAATTGGTGAGGAGGATAAATTGTTATTAGCCACTTTTATGTTAGCAGATGAGGCCCAGTATTGGTGGGAGGCTATGGAGAGAGCATTGTTGTCAGTGTGCACTGAAGGGGAGACTAGTTCAGTTCCCAGAATTCCCACATGGTGGCAGTTTACAGATGCCTTTGACAGGAAGTATTTTTCCTCGAGTTATCGATACCATAAGCAAAATGAATTCTTACATCTGCAGCAGGGGAATCAGTTAGTTCTGGAATACGAGAGTAAATTTAGTACTTTGTCCAGATTTATGCCTTCTGTTGTCGCAGATGAGGGGGAAAGATGCAGAAGATTCCAGATGGGGCTAAATTATAATATTAGATCTCGTGTTTCGATGCTAGAATTAACAACATTTTTAGACTTATACAACAAAGCCCTGATTATGGAGGTTGATCTGAAAGAGATGGAAAGTGAAAATGAACAGGCAAAAGGGAGAAGATATGAGCCAAGTGGACAGGGTTCCAAGGGAAGTTTCTTTAGCAAAACCTGGAGGGGAATGTTTTCAAAGGGTGCAAGTAAGAAGAAATCAGGAATCTCATTCCAGAGTCGAGGACAGGGAATGAGTGGATCATTTTCATTTGCACCAGGTCGAGAGATGGGACAGTCTCGGGGAAGTACAGTAACTTGTTACCGTTGCTGGCAGATTGGGCACATTGTATGAAAAATATCCTATGGAAGGACCAGGAGCTGCTATGTCACGGCGTTGCTTTTTATGTGGTCAGGAGGGACACATGTAGAGAGATTGTCCATAGTATTTTACCTAGAGTTCATCAATAGGTAGTGTACCTACAGTGTATCGAGAAGCAGCAAGTGGCAGAGGTCGAGGATGAGGAGGCAGTATTGGACGTAGCCGTGTTGGTGGCAGTGGACCTGAGGCTAGAGGTCGTATTTTTGTACTTACCCAGTGGGATGCTCAGGTGACCCCCGACGTGGTCACAGGTATGATGTCTATTTTTGGTTAGCAGGCACAAGTACTTATAGATTCAGGTGCCACACGTTCATTTATATCACTGCCATTCTCCATGTATATTAATAGACCACCTATTCCATTAGATTGTGGATTGACTATAGCTACTTCCACGGATGATTGTGTGACGACCAGGGTAGTATATAGGGAGTGCCTAGTTCGGGTGAGTAATAGAGAATTACCTGTAGATCTATTACCTCTTGACTTCCAGGATTTTAATGTGATTTTAAGAATGGATTGGTTGTCTGCATGTCATGCTACTATTGACTATTTTTGTAAAGAAGTAGTATTTAGATTTACACATATTCATTTGTTTCGGTTCTTTGGAGAGCAACGCCCTAAGCTGAGGATTTGATATCAGAAATTAAAGCCAAGAAATTACTCAGGAAAGGATGCTATGGGTACTTGGCTTATGTGAAAGATACTCAGAGTGGTACTCCTAAATTGAAGAATATTCTTGTGGTTAGTGAATTTGCTGATGTGTTTCTTGAAGAGTTACTAGGGTTACCAGTGGAACCGGATGTGGAATTTACCATTGAGCTTGTGCCAGGAACTAGTCCCATATCCATTACTCCATATAGGATGGCTCCAGCTGAATTGGAGGAACTTAAAGTGCAATTACAGGATTTGTTAGATCAGAGATTTATACGGCCTAGTGTATCTCCTTGGGGTGCACCAGTATTATTTGTAAAGAAGAAGGATGACACTATGAGGTCATGTATTGATTATAGACAGCTGAATAGGGTGACCATCCGGAACAAATATCCCTTGTCGCGTATTGATGATTTTCTGGACCAATTATAGGGTGCCCAAGTGTTTTCAAAGATTGATCTTCGGTCAAGATATCATCAGTTGAAAGTAACGGATAGTGATATATCAAAGACTGCGTTTCAGACCAGGTATGGACATCATGAGTTTCTGGTCATGCCATTTGGTGTGACTAATGCTCCTGCTGTATTTATGGATCTGATGAATCGAATATTTCAACCATATCTTGATTCATTTGTGATAGTGTTCATTGATGATATATTGATATACTCCCGTAGTGAAGAGGAGCATATGCAACATTTGAGAGTGGTACTGCAGACTTTGAGGGATAGGCGATTTGGGGCATGTAGTTTCGAGTGATGGTGTATATGTTGATCTAGCTAAGATTGATACTGTAGTTAACTGGGAGACACTGAGGACAGTGATAGAAATTCAGAGTTTTCTGGGTTTGGTAGGTTACTATCGGAGGTTTGTATAGAATTTCTCCATTATAGCTATGCATCTAACCCAATTGACTCGGAAGGGTGTGAAGTTTGAGTGGTCTAATAGATTTGAGCAGAGTTTCTAGGAGCTAAAGACTAGATTGACGACTGCACCAGTATTGACCGTTCCGTCAAGTAGTGATGGTTTTGTAGTTTATGGTGATGTCTCACATCAAGGTTTGAGTTGTGTCTTGCTACAACACGGTAGAGTGGTAGCTTTTGCCTCAAGACATTTGAAACCTCATGAGTGCAATTATCTTACCCATGATTTGGAGCTTGCAGCTATTGTTATTGCACTGAGGTTGTGGAGATATTTTCTATATGGGGTTACATGTGAGATTTATACAGACCACCAGAGTCTGAAATATCTGTTTACCCGAAAAGAGTTGAACCTGAGGCAGAGGTGTTGGATTGAGTTGATTAAGGATTATGATTGCACTATCCATTATCAGCCAGGAAAGGTAAATGTTGTGGCAGATGCTTTGAGCCAAAAATCATCAGATAGATTGGCTAGTTTGCGAGTGATTCGGAGAGGTTTATTTGTAGATTTAAAATCATTGAGAGTACGGTTGGAGACAAGAGAGACTGCAGCTTTACTTGCTACACTAACTTTGAGACCAGTGCTGGTGGACAGGATCAGAGAGGCACAACAGTTTGATCTCTAGATTGAGAAATTGAAGAAAGAGGTGAAGACTGATTTTATTATTGATAGTACTGATGTTTTGTTATTTGGTTCTCGGTTACATGTACCTAATGATGCAGCATTAAAAAGAGAGATTCTAGAGGAAGCATACAGTTCAGCATGTGCTATGCATCCAGGTAGTACAAAGTTGTATTGTGACCTGAGAGAGCATTATTGGTGGCCTGGAATGAAATGAGAGATAGCTGAGTTTGTGGCTCGATGTTTGGCATGTCAGCAAGTGAAGGCTGAGTATCAAAGACCAGCCGGGTTATTACAGTCTCTACCAATTCCAGAATGGAAATGGGCGCATATTACTATGGATTTTGTGAGTAATTTGACCCGTACGCTGAAAGGACATGAGGCGATTTGGGTGATAGTTGACAGACTGACGAAGTCTGCTCATTTTCTAGCTATTAAAATGTCTTATGCTCTTGACAGACTAGCTAGATTGTGCATTGATGAGATTGGAAGATTGCATGGTGTACCTGTATCTATTGTCTTTGACAGGGATCCACGTTTTACTTCGAGGTTTTAGCTTAGCTTACAGACTGCATTAGGCACTACTCTGAAGTTTAGTACAACATTCCACCCACAAACAGATGGACAGACAGAGCGTACTATCTAGACATTGCAGAACATGCTGAGAGCTTATGTCATGGACCTTCACGGTAACTAGGAAGATTATTTACCTTTGATTGAATTTTCTTATAATCATAGTTACCAGAGTTCAATTGAAATGACACCATATGAAGCATTGTATGGGAGGAAGTTTAGGACCCCATTGTGCTAGAATGAAGTGGGTGAGAGGAAATTATTGAGTCCAAAGATTGTGCAGATGATTGCTGATCAGATTAAAGTCATCCGGGAAAGATTACAGAGTGCACAAAGCAAGCAAAAGAGTTATGCAGATAATCGCCGACTTGACTTGGAATTCAAGGTGGGTGATCGAGTATTTCTACGAGTATCACCTTGGAAAAGGGTCATTCATTTTGGCAAGAAGGGAAAGTTGGCCCTTAGGTATATTGGTCCATATAGCATTGTAGAGCAGATTGGAGCTGTTGCATACTGGTTAAAGTTACCAATAGAGTTTTCCAGGTTGCATGATGTATTCCATGTGTCTATGCTACAGAAGTACCCATAACATGTGTTGACTTCAGGACCGGTGGAATTAGCCGAGGATTTGATTTATGTAGAGCAACCAGTTCAGATTTTGGGTAGGAAGGAAAAAATTTTACATACGAAGACGATACCATTGGTAAAGGTTTCATGGCATATTCACTCAACAGAGGAAGCAACTTAGGAGACTGAAGAGAGTATGCGAGCTCAATATCCACATTTGTTTAGTGTAGGTAAGTAATTTTGAGGACAAAATTTTTATTAGTGAGGGAGAGTTGTGAGACCCAATTGCGCATTGCATGCATATTAATATAATTTTGTGGGCTAAATTATAATTATGTAAAATTATTAAAGGGGTTAATTAAATTAAATCTTTCATAGTCATGATGTATGTGAGCATACATTGGGTAGGTGACTAATTTATAGAAATTTCATGAGTAAAAATATTAGTGGGCCGATTTTGAAATTATTTAAAAACTTGGGGGAGGCAAGTGTAATTAACCCATTACCTTTACATGTGTTGGCATGTTAAAAAAAATAAAAATAAAAGGTGTGCCGTGTGTGTGTGACTGTGCCGTGTGAATATGTGTGTGTGTTTAAAGGTGTAAAGTGTGTGTGTGTTAAGTAAATTATAAAGGTGTGTGTGTGTGTGTGTGTGTGTGTGTGTTTAAGATATAAAAAAATGTGTGTGTGTGTCTAGATGTCTTACTGAAGCCGAGAATTAGATGAGCAAGAGAGAAAGGGAAAAATAGAAAGAGAAAAAGAAAGGAAAGAAGGAAAAAAAAATAGGTGTGGTTCTTGAATCCGTGAGCAAGGAAGGAGAATAAAAGGTATGTGAAATTAAGTTTAAGCTTGAGTTGTGATTAATTTTAGTATGTACATATTTGTATATGTGTGTACTAAGTTTTAATTAATAGGTTGTTTTAATTTAAATATATGAGCTATCTTATTTTATTTTAATGGGTTGTTTTAATTCAAATTTCATTGGATGATTTAGTTAATGTCAAAACAAATTTTGTATGGGTGTAATTAAATATATTTAGCATAATTAACGGGCTGATAAGAATGAGTATTAAATGGGTACTCAACAGAGTGTACGAAAAGTGTAAAAATGATCATTTGAGATATTCATGAAGTATTTAGTGGGCAAGGTTAAAAACGAAAATTATGGAAATAAAATGGGTGGTTTAAAGGCTCAATTAGGGGCTGTTTTGCATTGATTAAAGGTGTATGTGAACTTAAGTGTAGCGGTTGTAAAAAAAAAGAGCGATAGAGGTTGGGAAAGGGTGCCGGTAGCGCCGAAACCCTAATTTCTAAATGTTATTATCACATGTATGAATTTTAATCCAATTGACCTCAAATTTTGCATGCAGCATTTTTCAATGATGCTTGATGTGATAATGTTACTTTCAAATGCAAATGAGTATAATATCCGGTGCGAAATTTATGAAATGCCGGAAGTGCAGTTTTTAGGATTCGGGGTCGAAATGTATGAAAATGGGCCCCCGGTCAATGTGTTTGACCTACTTAATCCAAATTGTGATTAATATTTGTGATTTTGGGAATTTGGGGAGGAAATGTGATCCGTAGAACAAAAGTGCTAATGTGTGAGTAGATAGTGCAGTAACCGGGGTTACCGGTGTACTTTGAGGTGCATCATTTACATTCATTAGTGCATGATTAACTATTAAATATAATAAACATATTGATATTGTAATTACAAATGTATTAGGTGAAATGAGTGAGACAGTCGGTATTGGAACAAATACGGTGACACCGAAAGGATCCACCAATAGGACCAAAGGGCCATAAATTTGGACATCTGAGGTGGGTGTATATATTTATATATTTTGAAAATATTATTAGAAGATGATATTAAATGAAAGAATTTAATATCAATTCTCCAAGATTATGTGTTATGTGCTTATGTGATTGACTGATGCTTTGTACTGTGTATTGTGTATTGTGGAATGTGGCGTACTATTTGAGACAGGAGCGTCGATACCTAATCACTAGGTGTGCTAGCACTGTGGTGTTTCCGGGAGGTTCGGGAGACACGGATTCATGTGGGATCGATTACCCGACGAGGGGTAGTATGGAAGTGATGTGGCTTGTGAATTCTTTAGAATTGGATTGATGTTGTTGTTTGATACGTGTATTTACGTAGTATCTACCTACTTCAGTGTATTACTATCATTTTCATTTAATATACAACATATATACTCACTGAGTGTGTGGTTTAGCTCACACCCCTATAACTTCTTCTTTTCAGGTACTATAAAGGAGGATGCAGACCGGTTCACTGTCCAATTGATTGAGTCTTGTGCAACGTTAGTGTGATATCACTTTGGTTGAGTGTTAGTATACTTAATTACTGGGTTGTGTATTATATTTTTGAGAGATTATTATGGCAGGTTAATAGTAAATATTTGTAAATAGACTCAACAAGCATACTTTGTGATGTATGTTATGTGGGTGTGGGATTTTGTATATATCTATAACCTGGGGAAACAAACAATTAGTACATGTGTTTTATATATCAAACAGGTTATGAGACAGATTTTACCATCATGCTTAATGACTAAGGTGATGGGTGTTGTTGCACCTGTGGGATTATTTAATGTTTGATTAGTCCAGATTATAATAATTGTAAACAGGTGTATTAAAAACTTAGTTGCGTCTCATCCTTGGGAGACCGTGATGGGGCGTGACATCTAGAAAGTCTGACACCATAGGTATCGACTCTTGCAGGGAATCAACTCATTTCTCTCCCATCGAGCTAGTAAGAAAGTTTAGACTACTTCCTGCCTTAGCCTATAAGAACTGTTTACCCTTCATAGGAAAAGGGTGGAATGAATTTCGCTCATTTGTGAAGCTAAATACTGACTTAATCTAAAATGTGTAAACCTAAGTGTAGGCGGTCAAGTTGTAGTAATAATTTGGTTAAGTTCGGAGTCGATTCATAGAGAACTAATGTTGGTGTTTCAAAATAAGTAGTGACGGAGACCACAATGATTGTTAACCCTTGAGATTTGAAGTTATTATGTTTATGGGTTTTCCTAGTCAGAATATAAGATTCTCTCCAAGGGGGATTTTCTAGACAAAATATAATATT
>CAUOFW020008348.1:0-17863 GCA_963454935.2 Ilex paraguariensis | reverse complement strand
TGGTTTTTCCTAAAGTTTGTGAGATGTGGAATGTAATGGATGGCAGTTAGAAGAAATTTCTGAATGGCTTACCCCTGAGTTAATATCTGAAATCAGTAACTTGAATGTGGTAAGATCTGATATGCTTGATAAGTGGGTTTGGAAACATACAAACTCAGGAGTCTTTTCTGTTAAATTTGTATGGCACCAGATCAGAAAAAAGGGTGTTCAACATAGCATTATTTAGGGTATATGGAGGCAGAAAATTTTTCCTAGTGCTCAACTCTGCACTTGGAAAATTTTTTAACAAAGCTCTGACTACTGATGACAGAGTGAGAAGTGTGGTGGTTTCTTTGGCTAGCAGATGTGTTATGTGTGGTTTGGATGAGGAGACTACTACTCACTTATTCATTTCTTGCTCAGTGGCTCAAGCTGTGTGGAATAGATTGGCTGCTGGTATGGGGTTTGGAATTGTTCAAGGAGAGCTCCCTATGTGCAGGTTGCTAAGATTGATGAGAATTTTTAAAACTCAATCTTTAAGCCATAATCTGATCAGAGGGGTATCTATGCTACTTTTTTTGGGCTTTATGGAAGGAGAGGTGCAGAAGGAAATTTGAGGGGGTTAGCTTAAACACTTATGCCATTTTTCTGCAGGTGGTAAGTGCTATGAGGTGGCAATCTTTTTTTATCAGACCTGGGAGTGCTGATGATAGTAGAGGAAAAGAAATATTGCTGACTTTTAAAATTGGAGCTCCTTTCTCTGTAATTACTAAGTGAAGTGGGTCAGGTGGGAACATCCTCTTGATAACTCTCTGAAGTTAAATATTGATGGAGCTTCCAAAGGGAGTACTGGACTTTCTGGGGTGGAATGGTTGTGAGGAATGCCCATGGGCATATTGTAGTTGCAGCTGCTGCATTTTATGGCTCAGGTTCTAACATGAGGGCAGAATGTAATGCTTTGCTTGATGGACTAAAAATGATCTTGAGCAATAATTTGGAGGTGTTTCAGTTCTGGATTGAATCTGACTCACCAGTGTTGGTTCAAATGGTGTTGGGCCAGGCTGAAGTACCATGGAGATTGAGAGATGCAATGGAGCAAATTTGGAGGACCCTTGGAAAATTAAGGTATAAGTTGAATCATATATACAGGGAAGCAAATGCCATAACTGATTTTTTTAGCTTCTTTGGCTGTGCAATCTGGTAGAAATGTTGAGTTTTCTGGAAATGATATGTTGTCTCTTGCTGGAAGAATGCTGTTACAACAGGATTAAGGTAAGTTACCTACGGCTAGGTTGAAGAAAGTTGTGGTTTTTGATAAAAGGAGTGGTGCTGGTTGGAGTTTGGTAAGTTTCTGGATCAAAGAATTGGAGGATTTGTGTTCCCATGAAATAATTCATTGGTTTTAGTTCCATTGAAGGATTAAAGCAAACTGGTGGTACCTAAGTTTTTTGAAACAAGGGTCTATCAGTGCTGGCTTGTACTGTTTCTGCAGAATGGTTATGATGTGTTGATGTGTAATCTGAGCTGAGCAGTGATGCAGGGATCTGTTAGCAGCTGGAACTGGTCCAGCTTAATCTTTGCAGGCAGTATCTGGTTTTATGCTAGATGCTGTCTTTGAATTGGTTGTTGGACAGTTGTTTTGCTGCTGGTTTGCTGAGTTGCTGTGCTGCTGATTGATGACTGCTGTCTGTGGATGGAGGAGATGAAAGTGCTGAAGGTCTGAAGCTGCAGTGGGCAGGCAGTGCACTGCAGAAGCTGGAAAATAGTTGCTGTATAGGACCTTTTTGTGATTAACAGAATTTGTTTTGTATTTTTTGTACAGCTACTGTTTTAGTTATTCAACTGTTACTGTTTTGCTTAAACAGTAACAGTTTTTGCTTTTTGTAAATTTTGATTTTCATGCAACAAAATTTTATTTTTCAAAAAAATAAATAAATAAATAAATACCTCAATCATTGTATGTTGGCATATTAATGGGTTTTTCTCTTTAACTTATGTGGCTGCAACCATATATACATACTATTTTTTAACATGTTACTCTATCCTGTATTCACATGTGTAGTACTTGGGCATCCCTTAATAGAGTGTATAAAGAAATAAACTAAGTTATATGTGTCAACAATGTATCACACAAGTTACAACTTTTTCTAACAAACTTTATTCATTTAAACGTTGCAGGGAGAATAATGGTTGCAACACATACTTTAACAAACTTTTTGAGATATGTTTGGTAGTCGAGGTTGGCTAAAATAACAAGTAATTAACCATTGGAATACATTCTTTTGTTCATACTAAACATAACATACTTGACCAATAAAATTAAAAAGACATAATTATCACTTTATGCCTATAAAATTACTTAGAACAACTACTATCACTAAATAATTCAAAGGACATAAATAGCTTTTAATTTATCTCTCTATGTATACACATATATTTCAGACTTACATATATTTAAAATAACTAATTATTGTACACGTGTGTTGCACGTGAACTACTTTAAGTAATAGTTAAGAAATGCAGAAGTACAATGATCAATATATATATGGTTAGGATACCTAAAGCCATTACGAAAAATCTCAAAGAAGCATTCCCAATGATCGACTTAAAAGATATTACACTGAATATCTCTCAAGACGGAATGTTGTGGGATGAATGAATAAAAAAAAAAAAAATAGGCTACCCAGTTCACTGATTCACAATTTTATTCCATGACACAAAAATTATCAAGCCCAAAAAAAAAATTTGTCTAACTTGTTAGAAAACTTTAATCTTAAAGAATAAAACTACAAAAGGATATAAAGCTCTGTGGAGAAAATGTAGAATACTCAAAAGAAATTTGGGGACCACCACGAATATCAGATAAGCAAGACTGTTCTTATATTGTTAACATACACTTATATAACAACCACGGTACTGAAGGTAAAGTTGTTAATAATTCACTTAAATGAACCGAGGTCATGACTTGCTTATACAAAATAAGACAACAAATATAATAAATAAAAAACAATGCATGTTTCATGCTTCATTTGGAACTCTATTATAGCCTCATCTCCCAAAAATTGCATTTTGTACCCAAGAGAATATAAAAGGCACAAGCAAAGTTTTGTTAGGTGGATCTATCTTTGCAACAATTTTTTCACAATACAAACCTATTGCATGTCATTTTGGAAACTCAGTTATCAAGCAAAGACTACAGTTTGAGGCCTAATTGATACAACCAATTCATAACCAATAGCCTTTGACGACATCACACAACCTAACGGTCCTGACTTCTCTCTCTCTCCCGTCCTCCTCGTCTTCTAACCTTAACGCTAATTCTGATTAAATTTTCAGAGCTCATTTCTACTTCCAGGAAATTCATGGAAAATATTGAGAGACCAAATACATTTGCGCATTGTGCCAGCAAGCAAACTCGTATACCTACACATATACAAGTGTGTATATATGTTTGAATATTTTCTTCTTGAACTCGTACAATATACGTTTTAGAAAAGGTGATATTTGAAAATTTGATTGGACGGACGACGAAGTTGCAAGGACACTGTCATTGTGACTGCTCGAGCCCTAGTAAGGTTGAAGCTGTGGAGGAGAATATTTTCAGCAAAGACACCGAGGAAGAACAGGTCAAGAGTTAATCCTCTGTCCACATGAATTTGTAAATTACAAGGCAGAATTCTAAAACCTATCTACAACAAAAGACTTGAAAATTCAGTATCAATTGAAATTGCATTTATAACTAACAATAATAATAAGAATTTTAAATATGAAACCCTTAAAGACTAAAATTTTACAGACAAACACAAAACAAAACTAATATCCGAGATGATAAACTAACAAAGACCGATCAATCAAAAGGCAAAATAGAATTCAGAGCAGTGGCAGTCATGGTCCATTCTGTCAAAAATAGGGAATCAAAAATTTTATACTCTCCAATTGGTCACGATTATAGGACGAAGGAAAGAACTTCTTGGCCATTGGATTCAACTTCAAATTGGACAACATGTTTGTAAGGTTAGTCATTGGACGCTTTGATTTCAAAGGTGTGCGTGCAAGATCCTGCACAATATAAAAAACGAGAACAGATCTCTCCCTTGGTGAACTCGAGTGAGCCGGTTGAGTGACCAAACACGCTGCTTGGAACAGCCTGCAAGGTACGGTGGTGACTTGGAACGGCAATGGGAGACCCTGGGAACGGAAGAATGATCCAGTAAGGCTGAAAGTGGTTCTTGGAACAAAGAAGGACAAGTTAGAAGGGCGCCTGAGTGTTTTTCGGCGTATCCCCTCCGACGATCTAGTCAGTCTTTTAGAAAGAGAGAGGAAGGAGAAAACACTGAGAATGTATTGTAGTAGAGAGTTTGTTGTTGCATACCCGCCTTGCCTTTTGCAAGGAGTATTTATACCTTAAAAGCTCATGATTGCTGTCAGTGTGGTCAGTAGGTGATCATTAGGCACAGGTAGCGTGCGCATTGATTCTGATGAGGAATGTCTTCTCGAATTAACTGCTCGGGGTCCCGAGCAATCAATGCTGGGTCATCGGGATGCCGACGGTACAATGTGCTCCTCTCGGGGAGGATGCAATAAATGCTCTGTATTATGAGCATTTATTGCCTTTCATTTCCGAACCTTACCGCGTTGAATGCGGTCTCATCAAGGGAATGGTGCAATTAATTGTTTGTTTTCCCAAGTCGCGTGTCAGCAACGGCATGCGGTTTGTCTGTCTTCGATGTGATATCATATGCCACGCGTCCATCCCCTACTGGCTGTGACCTCTGTATTCCAGTACGTTCTGACATTACTTGTGTAAGACGAGGTCATGATGAATAGCCTAGACTAGCCTAGGCTAGTGACCTGTACGTCAATAGCTTATCCTGGAGTAGAGGAAGCGTCCAGGACGGGGTATCTCTCGGCACCGAGGAAAGGCTCATCTCGGGGACCGGGGGAGGTGCCGACCGAGGTACATATCAGACCGAGAACACGTGTCGGTTGTAAAATATACTGAATGTATGATCCTATATGACGGTACCTCGGGGGCGAGGACATTCGTGCGCCGATGGTGCTTGATCTTAGCAACAGTGTTCTAGTAAAACCGAGGACACGTGTCTTTATCATAGGATATTTCAGAAAAGTCCCATCAACTGCCCCCCAGCCTTCGATCTTCTGACACCGAGGACACGCGTTGTAAGGAGACGAAGGGTTTCCCAACTACCACCAGTCCTTCATCATTGCCTCGAGCCACTTTCCCCGGCTTGGGGTGTCGTGCGCATTAAATGCGCCGTTTCGTTTCTCGTGCCCAATGATGAAAATCGCCTCTATATAAAGGGGTCTCCTCTTCCATTTTCCTCATTTTGCCATTTCAAACATTCTCAAGAGAACCTCTTCTTGAATCTTCGCCGGAGTTTTGTTTCTTCTTCCATCGTCGACTGCCCATTCTTCCTTAAAATCTTAAAGCCAGCAGACCCATCGTTGATTCTGAACTTTCTGGAGGGAGTCGCTTTAAGGTTTTCCAGAAAAAACTCCATTTTGACATTCGGGTGAGTTTCAGAATCCTCTTTCTTTTCTTCCTCCTAGCCTTTTGTTTTCCGATTGACTGGAGGTGTCATCCGGTCGATACATAGCGATTTAACCCTCGGGAAACTTCCCCAGGGATTTTCAAGAACAAATACCCTATTCTTTCTAACTTTCTTAGAGATGCCTCGTCGTCGCCCTACTCCCGAGAATCTTCAGGCTGGTCCTTTGGGGTCGGGGAAATATAAGGTAAAAGGCGATGAGCAGATCAATAGGTTTAGGGTCAAGTATGGCATTCCTCCGTGCGTAGACGTAGAGGATTATGACCCGGTGGTGCACTCTTCTACCCTCGGGGCCGAGAATGCCATGCCCTTCTATACTAAGGCCATAATAGAGAGAGGAATTAGGTTTCCTTTACCCCCCTTACTTCTTCGGTTCCCTTCTCATTTCCGCCTCTTCCCCGGGCAATGTTGCCTTAATGTCTTCCGAATAATCATGGGGGTCTTAGAGCTCAATAGGCGCCTCGGGGTAAATATTGGGCTCAACGACCTCCGTTTTTGTTATTCCCTCCTGAGAGTCATGTCTCACCAACACTTCTATCTCAAAGCCAGGGACCCCTCCATGTACCTTGTAACTCATCTTCCGGACTCGGACAAGGGGTACAAGGATGATATTCTTATCTTCAAGGGATCTTGGCAGAGAGGTGTTGGTCCCGAGTATAATGACTTGTTATGCCCTCTGAAATGGAGAACGACAAGTACGTCGGTTCCTTTGGGTTTATTATTTCTTTCTCCAGACTTCCCATGCTCATGACTATTTTGTTTGTGCAGATATTCCTGCCCGGGAAACAGCTCCTCCCCCTCGGTCGCTGGTGAACTTTGCCGACCTAATCACGGTTTGGAGATTCACGGGCGACAACGGGTTTGGCCATGCTGCTCACGTCTTGCTGAATTATACCCCCGGGTATAAGAAATTTTCCCAGCTTCCTCAGCCTTTTGAGCCGTCGCGGTGGTCTGAACTCTTCGATCAGGCGGCGAGGCTAGAGGTTGAGGAAAACTTGGAGGAAGACCCGGATCGGGCTTCGGAGGCAGAGGTAGAAGGAGTTGCTGAAGAGCTCGGGGTCAGAGAGGACGCTGTTCCTTCAGACGCCGAGGTGGGGACTTCGGGAGGAGACTTGTGGCCAGACTTCCAAGTCCTTCAATCCTTAGACGCCGAGGACGCCCTCGAGGCAGCGATGTCCAGCACCCCTCGCATTGATTTGGGGTTCCTTAGGCAGAGGCAAGCCCTCGCAGCCGGGAGGGGTCGAGGAACGACCGGCGGCACCCCCTCTACAGGGACCAGTTCAACCCCATCCTCAAAGGTCCTCGGTCGAGGTCAGGTGCGAGACCGGGATCCTCAGGTGGAGGAGAGAAGGGTCAAACATCGACATGATGGCCTTGGCCGAGGATCCAGGGCACCTCCCGCTCAGCAGCAAAGCGGGAGGGGCCGCAGGATACCCCCTGCTCCTCCACAACAGCAGCAGCTGCAACAGCCACGACATCAGCAACAACAACAGCAGCAGATTTCCCCTTCCTTTCCGCCTACAGTGGAGGCCGTGGAGTGGAATCCCCGAGCCGCTGATCACATGAACCGAGTGATCAGGATCGATGATTCCATTTTGCTGGATCCTCATGTCGCCAATGCAGTGAGTAAGACACTGCATTTCGAGGCTGACATGGCGGCTCATAGGGGGCGATCAACCAACGTGTTGTTCCGCTCCATCATCTAGAATTCCCTGGTGGTGAGTTCATTTTTGCTTTGGTTCCTTCTCTCTTGCTTTTCATTTTTGTGATAACACTTTTTTCCCTCCTTTGCAGGCTACCCAGCAGATCTCCATAATAGCTGCTCGGTACCATGGGTCAAGGATGGACCTCCAGAGGGCCCGAGAGCAGAAGGAGGAGGCAGAGGGGGCCCTTGCCCGAGCCATGGAGGATGTAGCTGCCAGGGACTCTACCCTGGCGGGGTAGGCTGCTCAACTCGAGCAACTCTTCAAGGACGCCGAGTCGGCTAAGGTTGGCGCTGAAAAGCTAAGTGCTGCCCTTGCCGATGCCGAGGGGAGGATAACCGAGCAGACGCGGTGGCTTTCTGCTGCGGAGGAGAGGGCGGTAGGCTCAGAGGAAAGCTGTCTGGCTCTTACCCAGGAGCTGGACCGGATCAGAGCCGAGGCACTGAACAGAAAATTGGAGGAGCAACTTCGGGAAGAGTTTGCCGATGACGTGCTCCCTACTCTTGAAGAAAACAGCAAGGAGTTCTTCAAGAAAGGGTGGGACGAGGCGCTCCAGTCTGTTGGAATCCCCTCAGACTCTCCGCTCTTCCAAATGCATAAGTATGTGCCCTCGGCAGAGATGGCACGGGCCGAAGCAAAGGTTGCTGCCGAGGATGAGGTCCCAACGCCGGTGCAAGTGTCGGCGGATCCTCCCGAGGCAGTGATCGTGGATTTGTCCGAGGACGCCTCGTCGGACCATGCTCCTGGTCCTCAAGTTGCCCAATTTCTCCCTGTTGCCGAAATACCTCTCCTGCCTGCCCCAGAAGCTTCTCAACCATTTTTTGCTGACTCGCCCTCGGCTGATGTTCTGGAGATGCCTGGAGCCAGATGATAGCCCCTTTCTTTGATTGTACCCCTTTTATTTTCTTCTGTAGCCTTTGGGGACGCAAAGCCCCTTCTTCTTGAAATGAATGAGTATTTTTTTCCTTTTTTGCGCACAGTAGTTTTTTTTTTTTTTTTTTTTGAACTGTCTTCGGGGCTGCTTGCCCAATCAAGAGGCTTGCTCTTGTGTTTGCTTCGGGGACAGGAGTCCTCGAAATCTGTCTCCAGGGCCTTACCCTTGCAGGAGGCTTGCTCCTGTATTTGCTTCGGGGACAGGAGTCCTTGAACTCTGTCCCCAGGGCCTTACCCTTGCAGGAGGCTTGCTCCTGTATTTGCTTCGGGGTCAGGAGTCCTTGAACTCTGTCTCCAGGGCCTTACCCTTGCAGGAGGCTTGCTCCTGTATTTGTTTCGGGGACAGGAGTCCTTGAACTCTGTCCCCAGGGCCTTACCCTTGCAGGAGGCTTGCTCCGGTATTTGCTTCGGGGACAAGAGTCCTTAAACTCTGTCCCCAGGGCCTTACCCTTACAGGAGGCTTGCTCCTGTATTTGCTTCGGGGACAGGAGTCCTTGAACTCTGTCCCCAGGGCCTTACCCTTGCAGGAGGCTTGCTCCTGTATTTGCTTCGGGGACAGGAGTCCTTGAACTTTGTCCCCAGGGCCTTGCCCTTTATCTTTGTCGTTGGCAAGCACTTGAGGGAGAGAATACTTCAAAAGTAATATTTCTTTAGATTCATAACATTCCATGGTCGTATTACAAGTTTCCCATCCATGCCTTCTAGTCTGTACGACCCGGCGCCCCCGATTGATATCACTTTGTAAGGGCCTTCCCAGTTAGGTCCCATTTTTCCTCTATTGGATCACGGGTATTGGCCGTCACCCTTCTGAGGACCAGATCGCCTATTTGGAATTCTCGCGCCTTGACCTTTCTGTTGTATAGTTGGGAAATCTTCTCCTGATACTTAGTTATCCTCAAGGCGGCTGCCTCCCTTCTTTCTTCCACCAAATCCAAATCCAATCCCAGTTGACGGTCATTCCCCCCTTCGTCGAAAGCTTGGGTCCTTATGGTCGGGAGCCCTACTTCGAGGGGTATGATTGCCTCCATTCCGTATGCCAGGGAGTACGGGGTTTCCCCTGTCGAGGACTGAGGGGTGGTCCTATACACCCACAAAATGTTTAACAGCTCTTCCGCCCATTTTCCCTTGGCTTTCTCCAACCTCTTCTTGATCCCATTGATAATTGTCTTGTTGGAGGCCTCTGCCTGCCCGTTGGCCTGAGGGTAGGTAGGGGTGGAGTAGAAATTACGGATCCGGAGTTGCTCACAGAAAGACTTGAAGCGCCCGCCGGTGAATTGAGTCTTGTTATCCGACACCAGTGCCCGGGAAATCCCAAACCTGATGACTATGTTCTCTCAGACGAATTTTTGGCATCTATGTCTCGGATATGAGTCAATGGCTCCGCCTCTACCCACTTGGTGAAGTAATCTGTGGCCACAATGAGGAACTTCCTATTTCCTGGAGCCTTAGGCAGGGGTCCAACCAAATCGAGCCCCCACTGGGCAAATGGCCAAGGGCTGGTCAGGGGGTGTAAGTCCCCCGCGGGTTGCCTGATTGCAGGGGAGAACTTTTGACACTAGTCGCACTTTTGGACGTATGCGCGCGCATCCTTTTGCATTTGCGGCCACCAATATCCCTGAGACATGATGCGATGTGCCATAGATCGCCCCCCAGAGTGCCCCCCGCATATTCCTTCATGTACCTCATAGAGAAGGTCTTGTACTTGGTCTTCTTGGACGCATAGCAAGTAAGGCCCTGAGAAAGACCTCCGATACAGCTTCTGATCCGGAGAGACCCAAAATCTTGGGGCTTTGAGTTTTATCTTCCTTGCTTCCTTTGAACACTCTAGGAGATCTCCCGTTGTTAGGAACCTGACAAAGGGATCAATCCAACTGGACGGCTTGTGTGCGTCCTGGATGATCATCGCCTCGGGAGCATGGTCTATGCAGGATGTGGGAAGGTATTCAATGGTGATCCTGCGCGACTGGGAGGAGTCTACTGCCGAGGCTAGACAAGCCAGGGCGTCGGCATGCGTGTTCTTGTCTCGGGGCACTTGTTTGATTTCAATCCGGCTGAACCTTTGGATTACGGTCGTCGCCTGGTGATGGTATGCCTTCATCCTAGGGTCCCTCGTTTCGAACTCTCCGTTGACTTGATTGACCACCAGCATAGAATCGCAATGCACGATCAAATCGGTAACTCCAGTCGCCTCAGCTAACCGAAGTCTTGAGATGAGTGCCTCGTACTCAGCTTCATTATAAGAAGCCTTGAATCCCAGCCGAACGGCCTGCTCTGTAATAATCCCATCTGGAGAGGTCAGCAAGACATCGATTCCGGACCCCTTACTATTTGACGAACCGTCCACACACAAAAGCCATGGCGATCCTTCGTAATTCGTTGGAGACGCTAAGTCGGGAGGAGGCGGTCCTTCCAGAACGGGATGCTCCCCTGAAAACTCAGCTATGAAGTCTGCCAATATCTGACCTTTTATTGCAGTTCGGGGTTTGAAATGAATGTCGTGCTCCCCCAACTCCACTGCCCACTTGGAAATCCTTCCGGAGAGTTCCGCCTTTCTCAAGATTGCTTTCAAGGGCTGATCGGTCAGGACAGTGATTGGGTGCGCCTGGAAATAATGCCGCAGTTTCCTTGCAGTGGTGACCAAGGACAGAGCCAGTTTCTCCAGGGGTAGATATCTTGTCTCGGCATCCAAGAGTGCCTTGTTTATATAGTAAATTGGCTTCTGGCGGTGCTCATGCTCACGGATAAGTACCCCGCTTACCGCAAACTCAGAAACTGCCAAGTACAGGAACAGCATCTCCCCTGATGGGGACGGACATGGTTGGAAGAGTCCTAAGGTATTCTTTGATCCCAGCCAGGGCGTCCTCGCACCCCTGGCTCCACATATTCTTCCCAGCACTCTTGATTGCTCCAAAGAAGGGTTTGCATTTATCCGAGGAGCGTGAGACGAAACGGTTAAGTGCAGCCAGCATCCCTGTGAGTTTCTGGACTTCTCGGACAGTGCGAGGGCTTCGGATGTCCAGGATTGCTTTAATCTGATCCAGGTTGGCTTCGATTCCTCGTTGACTAACTAGATATCCGAGGAATTTACCGGACTCCACTCCGAAAACGCACTTCGCCGCATTCAGTTTCAGCCCATATTCCCTGAGGGTGGAGAAGGTATCTGCCAAATCTGTCAGATGATCACAACTCCGTTTGCTCTTCACCAGCATATCGTCTATGTAGACCTCCATGGTGTTGCCGATCTGTTTTTTGAACATCCGATTCATCAGCCTTTGGTATGTTGCCCCGGCGTTTTTCAGTCCAAACGGCATCACTTTGTAACAATAAACTCCCTTCGGAGTGATAAATGTCGTCTTTTCCTGATCCGGGGCATAGAGAGGGATCTGATGATATCCTGCTCGGGCATCCAAGAAGTCCATTCGTTCATATCCGGTTGTGGCATCTACCAGCTGGTCCACCTTTGGCAGGGGGTAGTCATCCTTGGGGCATGCCTTGTTCAGATCTGTAAAGTCTACGCAGACACGCCATTTCCCCCCTTTCTTCTTTGCGCACACCGTATTAGATAGCCATTCTGGGAATTGTATCTCTCGAATTGCGTCGGCCTTCAGGAGTTTGTCGATTCCTCGTTGACCGCGCGGGTGTGATGTAGGGCCATGCGTCGTGGCCTCTGTTTGACCGGCTTATGCGACGGGTCAACATGCAGCCTGTGAGTGATTATCTCGGGGTCTACCCCTGTCATTTCCATTTCGTTCCAGGCGAACACGTCTGTATTTCCCCTTAGGAACTCGATCATCTCCTCCTGTTCAGCTGTAGGCATCGAGGTCCCCACTAAGAAATACCTCTCTTCTTCTCCCTCTACCAAGGGCACCTTCCGGAGGTCTTCAACCGACCGTTCAGTTGGGTCTATCCGGGGGTCATCCATTCCTGGACGCCCGGACTGTAATTGCTATTTTTCCATAATCTCTTCCGGTGCTCGCCCCTTCTCCTGGCTGGACGCCCCGGCTCGAACGGCTGAATAAAAACAGTTCTTCGCGGACGCTTGGTCCCCCCGGATCTCCATGATACCCTCTGGCGTGGCGAATTTTAACTTTTGGTGGAAAGTGGAGTGCACCGCTCCCAACGCATGCAGCCATGTTCGCCCCATAATCACGTTGTAGGGAGAGTCCGTATCGATCACAACAAACTCGGTGTCGATGATAAAGGGACCAGTGGCAACTGACAATGTGATTTTCCCCACGGGCAAGGCGAATGAACCGTTGAACCCGATGAGGGGTGTCCTGACTTTGGTGAGGTCTTTGGGGCCAAGACCCATCCGTTTCAAAGTTTCGAAGTACATCACCTCCGAGGAGCTTCCTGAGTCTATCAAAATCCTCTTGACATCGAATTTCCCTATCCTCAGGGTCAAGACGAGGGCGTCGTTATGAGGTGTCACCACGCCTGTCAAATCCGCGTCGGAGAATGTAATGCCAAGCTCACCCGTCCTGGCCCTTTTACTTGATGGCCCCACATCACCCTCGGCTACCTTCCTTGTAAAAGCTACCCTCTTGAGGTCGGACTCGAGCTCCTTGGACGTGGGGCGCTCCAGGGGACATATATGAATGACGTCTATGATGTTGTCCGGCTCCTCGGTCGGGGCAAGGGCTCGTCTCTCTTCTGGCCTGGGCTCTATGTACTCTTTCAAATGTCCGTCTCGGACCAAGCTTTCCAAGAACGACTTGAACACCCTGCAGCTTTCGGTGCGATGCCCGACATCCCGGTGATATGAACACCTAACCTTTTGATCACGGGTGGAGGGGTCGCCCTGCATCCTGGGCGGCCATTTGAAGAACGGCTCGTGCTTGATTTTATGGAGCAACTTGAAGATGGGTTCCTTGAAAACAGTGTGAACTCCTCTGGACGAACCCCCTGGATGGGGTAGCAATCCTTTTCGGGGAATATCTTCGCGCTCCTTCTCCTTTCTCTTAGATTGGAGGGCTCGGCCTTTGTTGCTTCCCATCTCATCCTCAACCCTCGAGTACTTGTTGATCCGGGCCATCAGTTCCCCCATATCCGAGGGAGTCTTCTTGGTCAGGGATCGGTACAGGTCCGTGTCCCTCGCCAAGCCGAGCCGGAAAGATGCCGCTGCCACTACCTCCGAGCAGCCTTCTACCTCATTGACCTCTTCCAGTATCGGATGGCGTACTGGCGAAGAGTCTCGGATTCCCTCCGTCTGAGGGTCAGCAATGATCCAATGTCTTTGGGGCGCTTACTCCCCGTAATAAATCGAGCCAGGAACTGCCTAGTCAATCCCTTCCAGGACCCAATACTGTTTGGGAGAAGCGTCTCGAACCATTTCATCGCAGAGTCCCCCAAGCTCATAGGGAATACTCGGCAGAGAAACCGTTGGTTCGAATGATAGAGGGACATCATCTGCTTGTATTGCCTGATATGGGCTTCGGGGTCGGATCGCCCGTCATAGGTTTTGAACCGCGGCACGACAAACTTTCTTGAGACCTCCATTTCACTGATCTCCCTCGTAAAGGGTGTTTGTATGGCCTCGTCCTCGGTCTCATCCTGGACAGCCTTACCCTTCCTCCTGGAATCCAATCGGGTTCTGAGATCAACTTCTTCCCTGACGGGATGCCTTCTGAAGTCCTTGGGTTCATCGGTAAGCCCCTCATTTCCCGGGCGTCGTGTGGATTGGGTTGAGTCCTCCTCGGATTCATCTCCCTTCCTCCGTCTAGACAAACCTCGCCGGAGGTCGTCCAGGGCCAATGGCCTTGCTTTCCTTGAGAGGTTGTCATGATGATGCTCGCCGGCTCTAGGTCGCTTTGGGGCCCTAGAGCTTTCTGCTTTGTTGTTTAGATGGTTTCTTAGGTCCTTCGTTTCCTCCTCCCGGGCGGAAAGCCCATAGGAAAGGAATGAATCCCTAGACCCCCCGCCAGAGGCGACAAACTCGTCGAGCTGGCTTAGGACGTTTACATTGTCCTTTTCCAGCTGACGTAACCTATCACCAAATTTTTCTTCAATCACCTCCGCCAGCTGACGAGCCAAGGGGGCTGATCCCCCTGACCTGATTCCCATACTGGTTTGAGGGGTAACCCCTCTTGACCGAGTAGAGGCACTTTTATTCGTGTTGGTGTGATCCCTCCCTCCGTGATGACAGGGAGCTTGTAACTCGAGACTCCTTTGGTGGGGTCCTTTCCCTTTCTGCCGAGTGTTCACCATGGTCACTGTTCTTTAGAGAGAAAAGACTAGAAAAATTAGTCGTTTCCCACAGACGGCGCCAGATTGTGCGTGCAAGATCCTGCACAATATAAAAAACGAGAACAGATCTCTCCCTTGGTGAACTCGAGTGAGCCGGTTGAGTGACCAAACACGCTGCTTGGAACAGCCTGCAAGGTACGGTGGTGACTTGGAACGGCAATGGGAGACCCTGGGAACAGAAGAACGATCCAGTAAGGCTGAAAGTGGTTCCTGGAACAAAGAAGGACAAGTTAGAAGGGCGCCGGAGTGTTTTCCGGCGTATCCCCTCCGACGATCTAGTCAGTCTTTTAGAAAGAGAGAGGAAGGAGAAAACACTGAGAATGTATTGTAGTAGAGAGTTTGTTGTTGCATACCCGCCTTGCCTTTTGCAAGGAGTATTTATACCTTAAAAGCTCATGATTGCTGTCAGTGTGGTCAGTAGGTGATCATTAGGCACAGGTAGCGTGCGCATTGATTCTGATGAGGAATGTCTTCTCGAATTAACTGCTCGGGGTCCCGAGCAATCAATGCTGGGTCATCGGGATGCCGACGGTACAATGTGCTCGTCTCGGGGAGGATGCAATATATGCTCTGTATTATGAGCATTTATTGCCTTTCATTTTCGAACCTTACCGCGTTGAATGCGGTCTCATCAAGGGAATGGTGCAATTAATTGTTTGTTTTCCCAAGTCGCGTGTCAGCAACGGCATGCGGTTTGTCTGTCTTCGATGTGATATCATATGCCACGCGTCCATCCCCTACTGGCTGTGACCTCTGTATTCCAGTACGTTCTGACATTACTTGTGTAAGACGAGGTCATGATGAATAGCCTAGACTAGCCTAGGCTAGTGACCTGTACGTCAATAGCTTATCCTGGAGTAAAGGAAGCGTCCAGGACGGGGTATCTCTCGGCACTGAGGAAAGGCTCATCTCGGGGACCGGGGGAGGTGCCGACCGAGGTACATATCAGACCGAGAACACGTGTCGGTTGTAAAATATACTGAATGTATGATCCTATATGACGGTACCTCGGGGGCGAGGACATTCGTGCGCCGATGGTGCTTGATCTTAGCAACAGTGTTCTAGTAAAACCGAGGACACGTGTCTTTATCATAGGATATTTCAGAAAAGTCCCATCAAAAGGCACAACCAAAATTTTGTTAGGTCTGATAATAACATACCTGGTGTTCTGGATTTAGGGCAAAATCTATGTCTCGTTGATGAACAGGCTGGATCTCGGTGGCTGGATCTCGGTGGATGAAGAGATTGGATCTCTAAGTGGCTGGATCTAGGTGGTTCTCGCTGGATGAACAATGCTTGGAGCTCGTCGGATCAAGGGTGGTTAGAGCTCGTCGGAGAAGCCGCTGGATCTCGGTGTTTGGTGGAGGAGGAGAGGTCACCGTCGTTTGTGGAGGAGCACAGGTGAAAACAGTCGTTTGTGGAGGAGAGGTGAAATTTTTTTAAAATTTTTAACCTAGGCAGTGATTTGGGAATTGATAAGGGATTGGACTAAACGTTCAAATTGTTAGTGTAAACGACGTTTTTAAAAACGTCATTTTAAATGATATTTTTATTTTTTTTTGTAATTTAACGTCTATTGCTGCCGTTTAAATAAATCAAGTTTAAAATCGTCATTGTTAATAACTATTTTAAAAATGTCATTAGTAATGACGTTTTCAAAAAAAAAAAATTAAACTTAAAATCTTCATTTTAAATGATATTTTTGGGTAAGAAGACGTCATTTTAAATGACATTTTAAAAAAAAAATTAAGTTTGAGAATTAAGTTTAAAAGTAACTAATTTTAAAAATTAAATTTTGAAGGCCAGGGTTAGGAAAAAACCTTCAATCAGAAGGCAAAAAATGTCTTGTCTCATATTTGACCTTGATTTATCTTTTTTCCTCTTCAATAACACTCTTTTTAGGACCTTTGGGGGGTAATGGACCTTTATTCATTCATGATGTGTCTGTCACCTGCACTGAGACGATCGAAAGAAACACAACTCAAACCAATAAGTTTATTTATTATGGAAAAAATTTCAGTAACAACCTTTTTAATAACACTCTTTTTAGTTTATTATATTTTTAAGAATATTTTTTTTATTATTAAAAATATAACTGACACCCTTTATAATTTATATTTAAATATTACTAACACCTCTATTATTAATCTATCATTTTTAACAAAAACAAATGATCTAAAATACCAAAAATACCCTTAAATAAACCCTAAACAATTTTTTTTTACATAAAATTCTATTAAAATTTGAGTCGCTTAAAATTTATTTTTTACATATTAAAATTCAAATTGATTAAAATTTATTTATATATATATTAAAATTTGAGCGGATTAAAATTCGATTCGAACTGATTAAATTTTTTTTACATATTAAAATTTGAGTTGATTTAAGCTCTACTTAAGTTGTTAGCGTTGATTAAAATTTATATTTTTTCACTTATTAAAATTTGATTCATTAAAATTTGAGTCAATTAAAATTTAGACCGATTAAAATTCAATGCGAGTTGATTAAAATTTGATTTGAGTCGATTAAAAATGATTTTAATTGGCTAAAATAGAATTTTAATCGGATTAAATTTTAATACGTAAAAAAATATAATTTTTAATCGACTCGAATTTTAATACATAAGAAAAAATTAATTATCTTGAATCGAATTTTACTCGATCTGAATTTTAATACGTTAAAAAATTTAAAAAATATAGGGAATCTCATTGAAAATATGTTTATCTGAAGGGGATGTGGATGAAACTTGTTCTCAAATATATCATGATCAATTTAATAAAATTATATTCTAGTTAACATTTTTAATCTGACAAAGGTGTTAGTAAACATTTAAAAAAATAGAGCAGGAGTCTTTAAAAATATAGTAAACTAGAGAAAGTGTGTTTAAAATTTTTCCTACTAATAAAAGAATGCAAATGGACTTAAAAGTAAAATAAATATAGCAAATAAAAATGAGATGAAAATAGTATGTGAGTAACATTGACTTTATAATAATAATTACAAAAAAATTAAATTCTTTTCACAAATTATAAATAGTACAAATAGATCACCCAAATCGGTATATTTCACCAAATTTATTGTCTGTGAATCTAAAACACTTTGTCGCAGCACGTGGATACGAAAAGGTTGTAGTGGTCCTAATCTATTTCCATTTAATTACATGGGCCATGGGTTGCTGGGTTGGCCGACACTACCCCCAGCTGTCTTATTAGAAATATATATAAGATAATATAAATTATTAGTGATGAATATGGAGATTGATGTATAAGTATGAAAACACAGTTTACCTGCTTGCACATGTTTGGAGTGTTAATCATGTACCAAACACGACGTAATTGTGTGGAAATGGAGCTTAATTTGGTCCTCTAGATTAGTATTCTTCTAATCTAGAGGACTAAATTAAGGAGATGGTGTGGAAAAGGAGCGTAAAGA
>CAUOFW020008347.1:0-17875 GCA_963454935.2 Ilex paraguariensis | reverse complement strand
CCACTGTTTGTAGCTTTGATTTGACGAGGAAGAATACATATATACAATGTTTTTTGAACACAGGTTACAACATAATTCACGACTTCAATCATCCCCAAACCATTCATAGCAGTTAACTCTTAATTAATAAAAGACTCGAAATTCATACATACTTTGAGATAACAATCGTAAAATATAAAAAATGCTATACAACTCAAATAAAACTCAAAAATTTAATATAAATATATATAATTCTTTAGATAAGCGTTAGATGAGTAAGTTTCACTGAAAATTAATAGAATTTACTCACGTAAGAGATGATATACATTTGAGTTGTAATTTTTAAATTTCATTTAGATTATGTGGTATTACTTGTAAAGAATTCTCATGATATATACTTGCAACTATTATCTATGGGAATTTTTTTCATTAAAACATCACTCTATTTAAGGAAAGGAAACTAAGAACCACTCCTGTCACATAAAATAGGAGGTCTGATGATCTAAAAAGTACCTATAACAACTACGAGGGGTGCTCACCTAAAGAAGAGGCCAGAGAATCAACACAACCCTAGTTAGGAATATTGAAGTAACATCAATACTTTGACAAATTTAGACATTCCATTCCCTCTCTCCCTCTCTCTCTCTCTCTCAAAAGAGATTGAGAAGGGAATCATTCATATAATGTATTATGGAGGGACAATTGGGAGGGTACAACTTCAACCCGAGTTAAGAGACAAATTACAAAAGCAATTAGGCTTTAGCCAATGATTATATTTACTTCATCAGCATGGGGTGGGTGAGATACGACCCTTCACCCTCGGTTAGAAAGAGATTACCATAGCAATTAGGTTTCAGCCAATGATTTTTTTTTTTTTTAAGTTCATCAGTATGCAACAAAATTATAAGTACTGAAATTATTAATGCTACCCTAACTGTGGTACAACACTTACCTAATCTACAGCTGCTTTCTTTACACCATTTATATACTCTATTTAACCACGTATGTACCACAAAGGTGTCCTAACCTGTCCAATCAATACTCAAATTGAATTAACCTTGAAATCTGTACTTATGTACCACGTTATTCTCAATAAACATACAGTGATATGATCGATATGTACATAACGTGTATAATTAGAAGAAGAAAATATAACACTACTTACCCACTGTATCTGCATATGCCCCATTTCAATGAAAACTGTTTTTAGTTTTCTTCAAAACGGAGATTCATGAAGCAAAAATAACTCAAGTCAAAACCGAACGATCGAAGCTGTTAATGGATTAGGCAACCTGTTTCTTAAATAATGGATAAAGTGTAATTTATCTGGGATATTATTTGTTTGGAATTCAAGCTACAATGTCTGAAGGTCAGAATCGAATTAGGCTAGGGTACAAACAGGTTGGGAATCAGATATTTTGTTGCTTTTATGTATAATATGTTACTCTATGATGGTGATTACGAAGCATATGTTCCAGTGGTCCATCATTTGGGTTGAAAATAAAATTTTATTATAATGTTTTTGTACATTATAAATCGACTATTTAATTATCTTATAGTACAAACTGAGCTGTGAAAAAGTAATAAATTTTCATATGAGTGGTCCTCCCTTAATGTCCTAATATTTTCACACACTACAAAAGTGTACTATACTAAGGGGGACCATGATCTATAACCATCCCCCCATAAATTAAAATACATATATAGTACAGAAACAAATAGTCTAAAAATCCTTAAATATTTCCACGTTCCAAGCTTTCAGTTGGGGACCATAATAAACACACTCAAAAAAAGCGGTTGAAAATTGAAAAAAAGAGGAGAGATACACATAAAAGCTCTGATCTTTTAGATTTATCGTTAGTGGTGCATAGGGCGATATATAAATTATTCTTGAAGAAATGCTTTCCAGAAAACACGCATAACATTCAAATCTCAGATTCCACCTCAACCTGTCACTCAAGGGGGTTAAGAAATAACGACTATTCTAATAATAGTATAGGACAATAAATCCGATAATCCTCATTTTTCAAACTATTTCAGCTATTGGGGGTTCCCGAGAAAATAATGTATTTTTTGTCAATTTCATTGGCAGGGCAGCCTTTTCTTCTATTTTGGCTCCCTTTTGTTATTAACAATTGAACATTGACAATAACCTTTTCATTATTGGCAATAACCTTTTGTTATATGTACAAGATACAGACAACATAGCCCCATTCCAATGCTAGAGCCTATCAATTCGGATCGTAAAAGAAACGGATGATCCTCTCGGTTTCGATTTTTATCAATTTCGGATCATCTGTCTATCATTAAATAAATTACACCCTACTGTTAGGATCATATGAACCTCAATAGGGTTTTTAGGTTCTATATTTAATATGATTGTTGAATATTGTGTCATGTACCCAAATCGGGGTGTCAATGACGGGCTGATTTTGGGGCGGAGCCGGGATTTTTATATAATGAGGATAGCCTATAACTTATCAATATGATTTTAAGATTATTTAATTTTTCACAAATATGTTGATCTGTTGATATTAAAAAAATAATTATTCACAAAAATTTATTCCAAAATAAAATTTATAACAATCAAATTTCCATCACACAGCATGTAAACTTAAATTTTAAAAAATTCAAGCAAATATTTGTTGAGTGATGACAATTAGTGACTTGGTGTGTAAGAATAGAGATTGAAAAAAGAGTTAATTATGTCAATCAATCCTACGAAGGAATTTCAAGTCTAATTTTTTTTAATTCTTGAATCTCTTTTAATGGGATATAAAACTTTGTGATAATTTGCTAATCTAATGTGGTAGTTGACATGGTATAATAACCAATAAAAAAAAAAAACTAAACTACAACTCTTGGACTTATTTTTTAGGACTACATCACTTAACGCAATTAAGTCGACAAATCATATTTTTTTGTCACAAAAGTATTTTGTACCCATAAATTTATATAAATTTTTTAGTGGGGAGAAATTTTAATAAATTATAAATTTTTAAAAACCTCAAAAATACCCCAAAAAATTTCAAATTTGCACTTGGGGCAATTGGCACTAGGAAGGAATGGAATCAGGATTTTATCTTGATTGAGAGGGTCAACAACAACATAGACAATAATTTAATTTAATAGGTTTATTCAAAAGTAGTTCATGCCATCATAAAAATTTATTTGTGATAATCTCCTCTTTTTTCTTGTTTATAATGTAACCTTATATCTATAAATAAATTAAGGTCACAAATAATAGTTTCATATGATACCATAATAAAAATAAATTATTAGTCAACTAGGTACTTTTAATACAAACCATTTTTGTATCCCTATTTTTTTATAAAAAAAAAAAGTCACTTGTTTTTTTTTTCTATATCATCAAAATAATCCAACAAATGTCTTTGTTAATACAAGCGACACTAATCTATGTGATTACATATTAAATGGTTGTTAAATATTAAGTCATTGATAATTTTTAATATACCATGTGAGATTCTTACACATTGGGTGTTTTAAAAAGTTAAAGGTTAACAATAATTTTTTTTTAAAATATAGGGGTGATAATGAGAATTTTTAAATTTTGAGGGGGGGGGGGGGGGGGTTCATGGCCCCTTAGGCCTCCTCATAGTTCTGTCTTAGCCCCCAATGTAAATCTGCCACTAGTTCGAACTAATTGGAGAATGGCCAAGAGACATGATTTTTTGAGGTGTCTTTTACCACATAAAATATATGTTTGTTTACTTTTTACAAACATGTTCATGTAGAATGTGTTTTTTCACGATATTTATTGGTTGTTTATATAAACCCAACGTAATTTAATAGAAGACAACAAACTTTCCTACTCTCTCTCTCTCTCCTTAGATCAAGGGTGATTCAAGATCAAATCTTTTTGTCCTTCACACCAAAGTCAAGGAGAAAGGTAAGAGTTTTCTTTCATTTTTGTTCATTGATGCTAGGGCTAATATATATGTATTCTTTGACTCTAAATCTTATATATTTGTTATAAAATCATCTTTTCTTGATTTTCGTGTAATTATTATCATGTTTTACACAAGTTAGGGTTGAATACTCATGAAATCTATATTCTTGTCTTAAAACTCTAGTTTTTGCAGCGTGATGGATTTTCTTCTTAAATTCTTCTTTTATTATTGATTTCGAAACTATAGTATTTTGTGTTGAGTAATAAAATGGTGTTGTTGTGATCTCTTGTATTTTTCTTAATTGGTTTTGGAATTGTCACATAATAAATTTAGAAAATTTTAAGATATGCTAGTAAATTGAGAAATTAAGTTTGGTATTGTATCTCTCATGAGTGTGGGATGACCTTGGGTGGCCTTTGATGAGATATCGTAGAATGGGTAGACATTATTCATACTCCGTGTGGATTTGAACTTTTTCGACCACTCGTAGTGGGGTTAGTGTTTTGGTAAGACTAAACCGCTATTGCTCACGGGTATCGAGGCAGAGAGTTAGTATATTAATGCCTGGGTTAGATACGTCACTGTCATTGGTATGGTATACGTCATTCTTAAAAGTGGGATATCTTTGAGAAGATTTGGGTGTGTGTGTGTAGGCTAGATGTTACTCAATGTGTTGACTCATGTGGATGCCGTACATCATGGTTGAGATATATGTATATATTGTCGTAAAATGTTCAAGTTATGAGTTATTCTTTATTCTATCAGAAATAGTTTCTACAAGAATCTTGAGAAGTATGAGATTCCGCAGGAACTTGTGAAAACGGTTTATGGTGAAATTGATTATTAATTGTATATTGAGTTTTTTTATTCATTAAATTATTGTTGTTATTTAAACTTGAGATCTGTTTCAAAGGTCTCTGTTTTCTTCAAAATTTATATATGCTATTTGTAAAATGAGACCAACCATTTTATATATTTTTTTAAACCTTGTTCAAGTTTGGTAGGAATGTTGCTACAGAGCTTAGTGCTCACTCCCTTCAAACTATATTTTTCATATTATGTATTGGAGGAGGAGTTAAGAGTTGATGAACCGGAACACTGGGAGACTTCGACAGACAGGTGCGTGAATCCGAAGGTGGACACTTAGAGTGACACTTTCTTTTGTTTTAGACTAGGATATTTATTTTGAACATTGTGAAGTCTAGTTTTTCTTTTGTTATTCCGTTGCGCTATGATAGTCAAATTTTTGGATGTAAATGACATGATTAGACATATTCTTTTGGATAATGTTGTGAATTTTATGAATTAAAAATAAAGTCTTATTTATTTATGGATCATATTTGTTCTTTCATGATGTAAATGGTTGATAGATTGTAATGCCGTCCAGGGTGGTCTTTGGGCCATTACAACACTAACACACTAAAAATACACACACAATAGCACACAAAAAGACACACACACACTAATACACCCGTCATGACCCATGACCATGACCCACAAGGAGACCCCCCATGACCCATGGGTCAAACACATGACCTTATGACCATGGGTCAATCGTGACCCATGAACCGTGGACCAACCCATGGCCCACAATCGACTAGACCCATTATGTGTGTTTATTTTATTTTTTATTAAATGTGTTTTAGTTTTTGTGTGTTAGTATATTTGTATTTATTTTTGGTGTATTAGTGTGTGTGTATTTTTAGTATATTAGTGTGAGTGTATATGTTTTGGTATATCAATGTGAGTGAAAAATAAATTCGACTTATTTATTTTAATCCAATCTAATTTAATCTAACACATAACCAACCCGACCCACCCATTTATCCCATCTATGAACAATGTATGTTTTTAATTTTAGGACTTCGCATTGTATTTGATTCTCAACAATGATATACAGCTTCAACGTTCAAAGTGATTCTCATGTTCTTAGAAGGGTAAATAATCTTTTCATGTAGGATTCACTATTATAAGTGAGTCGTCTCCAAATCATATATTGTGAAGATCTATCCTTTAAGGGGGAAAAAAAAAAGAATTAAAAGGGGTATCACCCTCTCTCAAAGGAGAATCACATTACTCGGGCATGCTCACATAGGCTTTGTGTACAATAATTGACAAGCAAAACAATTCTAAACGGATCATCATAATAACTCCGATAACATGGCTCCAATAGAACACATGATTACTACAATTTTTTATCATAACAAGAGTATATAGGATGGCTATTTAGATGTTGAATCATATCACAAGTCTCACATGTTACGAGAATAAAAAGAAAAAAGAAAAAAGAAAAAAATTGTGTGCAGCACATCGAAATGAATTAAGAGTTATATATTTTTATTAATTTATAGTCATTTATTGTAAATATGAGAAAGAAACTTGTCAATTTTTTATTAGATAAAATTGATATATGGTATGAAAAGTAGTACTAAACAAAGACTTGGATTGGAAAAGTCAACCGAAATGTGCAACGCAGCCTCACAATAATTTTGCGACAGATAGAAAGACACCCCACCATTAAAGCATATTCTCTTGTTCTTTCTCTCTCTCTCTCCACTCTCTGATGGGCCAAATCGGGCACTTGAAAGGTGCTCTAATTATGGCAGCAATATGTCTTGCTTTGTGGATAGTAGTAGCAGTGTGATGGATGCAATTTTACATTATTTTGGGGTTGACAATGTTGTTGAACAATCCGGACCCTATTGTTTTTTTTACTAAGAATGGTGTCTTTTCTTTACCATGATGTGGGTCTTCCTCATGACTCATGACTATCTTTTTTGATAAACCCTTGTGTCTGCCACCTCCTGTCCACCTAGTTGGTTGCCATATATATATATATATATACATGTGTGTGTGTGTGTGTGTGAAAGAGAGAGAGAAAGAGTGGTTGTATATTTTGAAGTCATTTTTGTGAAGCACTTTTTTATGTTTAACTCGGCCCAACCATGAATTGACCCAAAAAAATTTCCAAAGACTGCCTTGCCATTCTTGGTTGGGCCGACCCATTTGCAATTTACAACAACAACCTAATCATCTGGGAATTCTGGCTATCTAAGTGTGTCTACTCTAGACCACATGAAATTATTCTTAGTAGGCATGACCCAATTGCCTACTAAGAATTGTTGATTCAAACTTTAATGACTTATTCTAAACTACTCGTAGTAATTCCAATAATCCAAAGACTTGGTCTTGCATAATTCATTGCCTTAAAGCTTAATCGTTTCGTAATTTTCATCTGTAAAGCTTGGACTATGTTATAATTCTCTTACAAGTCAAGGACGGGCTAAAAATCATCTGAATAAAAGATTTAAGGGCCGCTTTTGTGAGAGAAATGAATTATTGTTCAAACTGCAGCTGGATAATACATAGTCTTCAAAAACACAGAGGATCATGGGCCAGTAGGTCACATTTGCTATGTGCTAGTTCAATTGGTAGGAAGGCAACCCTAACGGGGTTTGAGGTCATAATTTTATGGGTCAAAGCCCATAGAGGTTGAGTGCAGTGCCTGTCATCACTAAATCCGTAAAAGTACCATGGGCTGAACTGAAGCCCAGTTACCACCACCTTCATCAAAATTATAATAAAAATCTAAAAAGCACTTCCAAATCCACCACTCTTGTAACAACGGAAAATTGAATGTGGCGGTCTTTTTTAAAATTTATTTGGTTTTAAATATTATCTTTAAACTTATACTCTTTTAAATCTTTTTTTTCTTAAAATAGTTATCGATAAGAACATATTTTAAAATATTTTAATTTTTTTTAAAATGTAATTCTATAATTACTCTTACTATAAATATTGTCTATCATTATTAATTTCAATGTTTTTAATTGTAACAACTCATAACTTGAAACTTGTGCTAACATTAAAATTATTATTCTATCATATATATATATATATAGTAACATTAATCAGTAACACGTTCAACAAAAAAACTATAACATCAAACAATAATATATTCAACAAAAAATAATAACATTAAACAGAAATATATTCAATAAAAATTTAATTAAAAATTTAATCATTGCATGTGAGTATTTATTCTGTTTTGCGAGTATTACTCTCTCTCTCTCTTTATATATATAGAAACATAATTTTAATGTTAGCACAATTTTCAAGTTAAGAGTTGTTAATACTAATAAAATTCTCAATTTAAGAGTTGTTAGTTTTTTCAAACAAATTTTAATTAAATATAACTATTGAGGATATTTTAAACAAATAAAATCAAAATAAATTTATTCTCCAACAAGTTTTTTATATGTATTTAAGTCCAAATAATTTTACAAAAAGAAACGGGCCTCCAAAGAATCCTTGTAACAATGGACTATAGTTATTCCAAATCCACCACTTTTTTATTTTTTAATGTGAAATCTCTATTGAACCTGAATAAATATCAAATAAGTTGAGGAGTCACAAGATATGATCAAATCTAAGACATCCGATGTCTAATACCACACTAATGAACTACTCGTGTGTGTTTCGAACCCTGCTATTTTTGTGTCTTCCAAACGGCTAATATTTCTTTGAAGAAAAAATGTAATGTAAAGACATATTCATATTCAAAATGTTGGGAAAATAGGCTTTCCCACAAGTGTAAATTAATGGAAGCAATATAAATAAAATAACAGAAAATAAATAAGCACACAAGATTTACGTGGTTCCCTCAAATAACTTGAGGTACATCCACGACGACCGGTAGGTCAGTTTCTTCCACTATCACCAAATCAGATTACAAAGTGACCAAAAGGCATAAGCCTTACAAACACACCAAGGTGTAAATCACAAGAGGAAAATACCTCACAAAATAAGTGAACCAAATCTCCAAGAACAAACCGCAAGAAACCCAAATATCAAGTGAAGAAATGTTACCCACTTGAAGAACAAATTTGCAGATTTTTCTGGCACCAAAAAGGAGAAGAAGAAGGCTGAATTTTTGTTGAACCAAAGACTGCCGAAAAATATGTCTTCTTGCCAAACCAACAGAGAAAAAGATGAACCAAAGAAAAGGACAAAACTTATAGTCTTTGGTGGCTGCCAAATTCCTTTTAACTTGAAGACTTCAAACCAAGTCTTGGATAAGAGTCATACACCGGTAAGCCACCAAAAAATTAGCAAATTGATGAGTCCCACAAAGGAGGGAAACCCAACACAAAAATATATCATTGATTTCAATGTCAGACAATTTCTATGTTTTTGTTTATGTCAGACAAGAAATCAAAGCAAAATCCGAGAAAGACAGCAAGCACTGAGAATGAAGAGGTTTGGTTTCATAAATTCCACGGAAAGCAATCGAGGCAGAAATGGTGGCACAGAGAAGCAGAGAGCCCGCACCATAGACTGTCGGTAAGCTTACTGACAGCTCTCCTCTCAAATAAGTAATGATAAATTAATTATATGGTGTTAAATTAGCACATAGGCCTATTAGCTCAGCTGGTTAGAGCGTCGTGCTAATAACGCGAAGGTCGCAGGTTCGAGACCTGCATGGGCCAATTTTTGTGTTTCTTTTTGAACCTTTCTCGGGGCTTTCTGGAACAGCTTCTCTCTCTTTTCAAGTTTTTTTTTTTTTCCAACGTTTCTCCAATTGAAGAATAATATTGAAATGTTCTTTTTGTTACTTCCCGTGCTCCACAAAGTTGGGTTTGCTGATACATACCTCTATGTACACACGCACACACGGAGGTATCCAAGTTCAGTTTTATTCATTGAAGGGTAGATGATATAAGAAAAAAACACGACTCAGAAACCATTACCGAGCCGCTTTCAATACAAGCATCCGGCGGTTTAAACAAGACCGGCCACCGTTAATGATGAAAATTGGAAATCTCAATAATGTTACAACATGTAAGCAAGCTAGATCGAACTACTTTGAAACCGCTCATATATATTTCCCTTGTATTGAATTTGAGTCATGCGCATGTCAGAATACATATCCTCCATTGTAGAAGTTAATTGTGTCATCAACTCCACCAGAATAAGCTATGCCTTGGTTTTGGATCGCTGTTTTATAATCACTCGAGGGCCCAGTGCGGCCGTGTGGCTCGTCTAGGCTCCATGGACCACTCCCCCATAAGCCATCTACCAGTATGGTGTCTTGCAAAGATGAAGCATCTTCTTGATACGTTAATGACAAGAAATGGTCCTCCATGGTTGGATACGTGATAGCCATTGCTTGCTCGGCTCGTGGTGGTCCTTGTTCGTTCATGTTGTTGTATTGCAATTCTTCACGAGGTGTGAGAGAGACATTGCTCATCTCTTTCTCTTGTTTTTGCACAAGATTTTGAGCTGCTTTTCGCTTTTCAGCTAAGGGCTTTCCTTTCTTCTTGAAATGAGTTCTCCAATAGTTTTTGATTTCATTGTCTGTTCTTCCAGGCAAGCATCGAGCAATAGTGGACCATCTACCTCAGGCACACATACAAAAATAAAGATGCAATAAGAACATGAATACATAGATAGATAGAGAGAGAGAGAGAGAGAGAGAGAGAGAGAGTACTTGTTGCCCCACAAAGCATGTAGTTCAATGATGATGCCTTCCTCCTGAGGTGTTAATTGGCTTCTTTTAAGACCAGGCCTAAGGTAGTTCACCCACCTTAACCTGCAACTCTTCCCACTTCTATTAAGTCCTGAAACACCACACATAAAAAGTTAATAAGGATAATCTTAATCTCTATAGCAATTTAACCTTTTTCTTCTTATAAATCAATACATGTCTATGAGATTTTTAGAGAAAGAAATAAAGAACAATACTAATTTTTTCCACCCAAGAGGAGAGAGAACTTCTATGTTACCTGCATATCTAGCAACAGAACTCCATCTTCCCTCCCCATGCAATCTAACATATTCAGTAAGCAATTTATCTTCCTCAGGAGTCCAAGGACCCTTCCTCCACCCTTGCTCAGGAATTCCCCAACCCATCACGTCAACCATTTAGTGCTCTTTCACTCTTCTTTTTTTGGTCGTCTTGTAATATTCTCTCTCTCTCTCTGTCTTATGTTGTCTCCAATTTGTGTTACACGTACATACTCTATGGCTTCCCTTATATACCCACCTTAATATGTCATTTCAGTGTCCTTTTCAAACACTATGCTTATCTCATTAGCACTAAATCTTTGAAAACAAACATAGCTATGGCTCTATATGCTGAAATTAATCCTTGAAAACCTATGAGTTGTGAGCAAGTGTCACTACATAGTGCTTTCCGCCGTGACTTTCACCAATCAATACTCACCAGATCGATGTCTAAATCTTTGGCACCATAACACAGCTTTACTGCCAATATTCGGATTCGGATCCCTGCCAATACCCCCATGTCTCTCTCTCTCTCTCTCTATTTTTTTTGGTAAGTAAATAACCCTTCCCTCAATATTGGATCACCCATTATAGATTTAAATGTGATCCAGGATAGATACCTGGATTTCTCATTAATACATGAACTGGATTTCTCGTTAATACATGATTTGTAATTTATGAGCGAGAAAAATTAAAAAATAAATAATTAGAAATCTTAGTCTCTAAAGTATGCTCGATTTGTTAGTTTGGTCATCATTATATTAATTTTACCAATTTGACTCTTAAAGTTTCAATTTATGTCACTTTGGTCCCTAATAAGACAATTTGTTAAAATTTTTGACGAAAATAATCACGTTTCATTTTTTCAGAAGATATCACATACCCAACATATAATCATTCCATCACAAACTTAACCATCCGTCTATATAAGGATTATTTAAACACAAATTGAACACTTTATGGACCAAATTAAAAAAATTGATACTTTAAAAATAAAATATACATATTTTAGGGACCAAAAATACTATTAACCCTTGAAAATGTGTATTAGAAGTAAAATCTAGATCACAAATGTTTCTTTTCTCAATTACATGATTGAAACTAACCACATTTGTTAATCATAAGATTATAGAAACCATCATCTCTGTCAAAGCAAATAAACATAGTGGGGGTTGGTGTCTCTTAGAAAATGTCTTAAGCTCCAATTGTTGGGCAACATCTGCTGTTATACGTGATTCTTAGTTGCATGCTTTACAGATTATTAATTGCTGATGATCTTCTTTTTATAAGCACAAAGAAGCTTCTGGTATGCTAATTTGGGTAATGGGGGTATTAGAATATTTGAAAGGTTTTGACTGCGATGAGTCACCTCATGGACACGTGGGCTTGGTTTGTGTTTAAAGACTATATTAAGAATGTTAAGGCATTGTTTAATTGGTGAAACTTATTATTTTATGTACATAATTCCACATATAGGTAATGATGTGACCTAAACCATTCATAATATGAAGCTTTCAAAAGATATTGAGAGACTTCAAGATCTTGCGATGTACTAAAATCATACAAGTAAAACAAGAAATGGTTGAGTTGATAGTGCAATGTTTTTGGTCTTGTCTCTTTTTCTGTAATTTCCCCCCCCCCCTTTTTTTTGATTTAATGATCACAGATTTTTGAGTCAGTTTATGCGTATTTTAACTAATATTCTCTTCGGTCTAAACAAAGATAGATCATTCACGTCGGAATTAAAATATTCATAAAGAATAAATTTTTCAAACTCAGAACGTTTGATTTTAATGTTTATTTCTATTATTACTTGAAGTATCCTTAAGATTGTAATTTCCCTTCAAAGTGAACTACTTGGAAAACATTTAAGTGTGTGCCACGGATGCGAATGATTGTTGCTCACCCTACAATCCTTGAAATGCACGAAATAACTTAATCAATGATTATAAACCCAGACTCTATTTAGGGAGAGATGAATACAAAATTAAATAAAATATTAAATTATTTAAGTTTTACTCATCTGTTTGCAATCAATTCGATAAGCTTCAAATGTCTAGTTAAAAGTTGGGTTGTTATTTTTTTGTCTGTTTACTGCGATCCAGGCACACATGTACCGGAAACATATAGTGAACTCCTTCTAGGTATACCTTTTTGCATCACAAAAGAGATATTATTGCATCACAAAAGCTTCTAGATGGATCTAGATGGAGATTATGACCGTACGGATCAACTGAATAAATGGGTAATATTTTTTAAGACGTCACCAACTATGAAACAGTTCCCTCCCTACCCAGCCTTTTTTTTTTTTTTTTTGCTCTTGAGCTTTAAATTAAGACACGGCAGAGAAGTCTTCCACGGACAAATTAGTGGTTAATTAACTAATTTTTTCTATCGATATAGATTAGTTAATGGCCGAATTAGCGATGAGAAGTGAAACTACTTGTCCCGAGTTCAGATATTTATAGTTGTATCAAATTTAAATTTAATGAATCACGTGATTAGGATGTAATTTCATGAACTTGATAAATAGATTAAGCATTTTAGCTCTCAACATACTTTTTGGCAAATCGATATCCTATTGCAAGAAATCAAAACTTTACTTTGAATAAAAGTGATGCATCAGCTTTGGTGAATGATTGATTCCAAGAAAATGTTGTTTAAAGTGTCATGAAATGGATTGCATTATCTATTTCCCTTGGCCTTTCCTGTGGATTTAGCCCTAGGATGAAACTCTTGTCATTCTCTGAATTCCACGCGCCCTCATTGAATAAATGTATGGTTTGGTATTATTGGTATGTATGCTTTTCAAGCTAAGCTTGTTAACTTTTCTAAGAATGTTTGAAAACCACCACACTTTTTGAGTGGTGAGAGCTTTTCATATATATACATATATATTCATTTACAGATTGTATAACAACGTAATTGAGGATTTACATATAAATATTGATTACATAATAAAAGGAAAGAATTAGCTAAACAAGCTCCTATAATTGAGGATCAATGGATGCACATATGGAAGGCCTTAGATTAAGACAGAGGATCCTCTACACGCCCTACAAGCTGAGCGTCGGATTTGAACAAACGTGGAGCTTGGAGCGAAAAAATTGGAAGAGAGGCCGAGGCACACTTTTGGTGAAGATATCGGCAACTTGTAAGTGAGAGAGCACATACTGGGTGCGAAATTTGCCAGCAACAATAAGTTTCACGAAGAAAGTGGTAGTCTAACTCAATAGGGCTAAAGATGTCATTGTAGTCGAGACCAGGTACTTGTGTACAGCCTTTGGCAACAAGGCGAGCTTTGAGACGCTTGATAGATCCATCGAACAAGTATTTGGTCCGCAACACCCATTTGGAACCCACAATGTTGGTGTTAGCAAGTCGAGGAACCAAAATCCAAGTACGATTAGTTTGCAGGGCTTGAACTTCTTCATCCATAGTGGCGAGCCAAGTAGGATTTTTAGCAGCAGATTTGAATCCTTTGGGCTCAGTGGATGCAAGTAGAGCAGAGAGAGACCGGAGGACCACAAGAGAGCAAGATTCATTGGGTGGAGAGGTTCAAAAATACCAGTTTTGGCTCGTGTAAGCATGAGATGAGAAGCCATCAGAATAGCCACAACAGGAGCAGGGGTAGGCAGCTCAATGGTGAGCTCAATAGAAACGAGGCTAGGATCCGAGAGCGACAGAGATGGACCTGTAAGAGAATCATTGGCCTGCAAAGGCTCATCCACTATATTAGTACAAATACCACACGGGTTAGGTCCAGATTGTGTAATATGTCGGGAATGAGGCGTAGGGGAAGATGGTAGCATGTCTATAAGGGAAAGACTGGGTTCTAGAAAGTTTGAAAATTGGAGGGAGGATACGGGTTAAGCCTGGGAGGTATTGAGGAAGGGAAAATGAGTCTCATCAAATAGAGCATGACGGGTGATATATAGCCTAGAGGTGGTAGGGTCAAGACAACGGAACCCTTTGTAAGAGAAGCTGTAACCCATAAAAATGCAAGCAATGCTACAAGGGGAAAATTTGTTAGGCATATAATCACGTAAACAAGGATAAACACGACAACCAAATGGATGAAAATTTTCATAATTTGGAGAGGAAACATATAGAAGTTCAAAGGTGGACTTACCTCCAAGAAGTGGTGTGGGCAAACGGTTGGTGATAAAAGCTGCAGTGCTAAAGGCGTCAACCCAGAAGCAAGGGGAAGTGTGGGAATGAAAAAACAGGGCCAAGTTGGTCTCAATCACATGACGGTGTTTTCTTTCTGTGCGACCATTTTGGGGGGGAGTGTATGGACAAGAGAGTTGATGATGAATGCCAGAGGTACGAAGATGAGCTTTAAAGCAGTTGCTAGTAACTTCTGCACCATCGTCACTTCGAAAAATTTTGATATGAGCAGAATGTTGATTTTCCACAAATTTTTGAAAATGAATGAAGGTATCATAGAAGTTAGATTTTAATTTCAATAGATAAAGCCAAGTGAAATGAGAATAATCATTAATGAATAAAACATAGTACGCAAAACCCAAATTTGATTTTACGGGGGAAGGACCCCAGATATCGCAATGAATAAGATATAAAACATTCGACAATCTGTGTTCATTTCAAGATTAAGGCAAACCGTGATTCTTCACAAGTTGACATGTATCACATAATGTAGGAGATTAGAGATATTAGTGGACCGGAGAAAAACGGGTATTCGTCTAAACTCGTCTGGTTTAGATTGAGAATGAACTATACATATTGGACGGTGCACGTATAAGAGGATACCCGTATAAACCCGTGTGAGGATGAAGGCGGGGATGAATTTACCGTTACCCCCACCTTGTCCCCGCCCTGTTTTGTCCCTGTTATACTCGTTATATATATATATATATTCTCAGTTAAAGCCCTGACCCTAACTTACTCTCTATCAGTCACCCGCCTCCACGCTCTCTCTCCCTTTGCCCTCTTAAGCGTAAGTCCTTGTCTTGCTCCTACGTCAGACAGTACTTCCTCATTCACAACACACAACTCTTGAATTTCTCTCTCTCTCTCTCTCCCTCAATCTCACACACACACACACACATCAACATACATTCTGAGTCATAGAACACTTTTTCCTGATTCATTTGAAGGTTATGTTTTCCATTAGCAACTCAACAGGTTAGTCTATATACACCCCTGAAATGTATATACATGTGCATGCTATAAGTGGATTCATTTTAATATTTGTTTGGGGTTTATCTTGAATCAGACGAAGACGTGAATAATTTGGGGGTTAAAGCTGTATTATCTATGCTGAGGTTCTACAAAAGTGAGTCCTCAAGCTGGTGAATTTTGTTTATTATTATATATCCCAAGCTTCTGTTCTGATTTATTGAAAAAATTGATAATAAGAGCTAAATTGCTTTTTGGGATTTTATAATTGACAATTGAGCAGGTGATGTCGTTATGTTCCAACATGTTGAGAGTATTCAATGATTGCTTACAGGAAATACGGAGTTCTTAAAGTGACCATCCTGACTGGTTTGTTTAGCGATTGTTTTTATACTTGCTTGACTGTGTTTTTTTTTTTTTTGTATTAGTTTTTGTTGTATTAGATTATTTAGAATATTGTTGGATTATTTAAAATGATTAGATTTATTTAAAATTTTAGATTATATTGACTTGAACTTGGACTTGAGCTTGAGTTTAGGCTTGGGCTTGCGGGGACGGGGATTAGAAATTTACTTGTAAATGGGGGTAGATCGAAGATGGACAAAAATTTTTTAGACGAGCACGAGAATGAAGACTATAACCCCTGCCCCCGCTTCGGTCCATTGACATCTCTATAAGAGATGACAATAAAGAGGTAAGATAAAACTATCCTTTATTTAAAAAAAATATAACAGAGTGATTCACATGTCCAAGGCGAGGATGCCATAAATCATACGAAGCTTGAAGAGATTTATTTTTAAAGACAGAAATAAAAGCGAAATTTTCGCACTCAAGCGCGCTTCCATCGCTTTTACCGGTTGCCACCACCTTTCCCGTTTGACGATTTTGAACAGTGAAAAAATTATTAGTAAATGTAATGGATAACGGAAAATGGGGAAGGGGAAATTTTACCAATGTGGGTAATGGGTAGGGACGCACCATTCCCTTCAATCACACAATTGTTACCAGTATAAGTGGTGGACTGGTCCAAAGTGGAGTGGGCTGGAGTCATATGGGCCGAAGCCCCTGCGTCCAAGAACCAATCCAAAGCTTCAGTTCCAGACACACAGCATGACGCGTTGAAGGCTTCTGCAAGGTGCGCCGAGGGGTCATGCTGGTGCTGACCATAGCGTTGTCTGCACCGATCAGCATAGTGGCCTTCCAAGTGGCAAATCTGGCACCGTGGTGGACGGCAACCTTGAGTGGGTTGGGCATGACTTTGTCCGTGACTAGAGAACTCATGGCTGGGGCCATTTCCGCGGCCACATCTGGAGCGAGAAAAGCCAACCCCGCGTTGAGAAGAGCCACGGTCAGCGGTGAACACTGCAGCTGAAGGTGCCGGACTCTCAAGAGACTTTTGAAAGAGTTCAAAACTCTCAACCTTGGACACAAGATCCAGGAAGCAGGGGAAAGGTGTTTGTGCCATTTGGGCAGTAGAGAAACTGGAGAAATCGGGTCCTAGGCCACGAAGAAACCAGTGAACTTTGTCGATTCCATCAACAGGGCGACCGATGACATGAAGCTTATCGCATAAGGCCTTGAAGGCATGGGCGTAGGCATTGACTGATGGTGCTGAAGGGAAGGAGGGTGGGAGAAAAATCAGAGGCCATTGGGGATCATGGGATGCTAATCCAGGTATGCTTTGATACCATAAGAATGTTTGAAAACCATCACACTTTTTGAGTGGTGAGAGCCTTTCATATATATATATATATATATATATATATATTCATTTATAGATTGTATAACATCGTAATTGAGGATTTACACATCAATGTTGATTACAAAATAAATGGAAAGAATAGCTAAACAAGCTCCTATATTGAGGGTCAGTGGATGCACATATGGAAGACCTTAGATTAAGGCAGAGGATCCTCAACATTTTCCTCCTTCCATTTACACATATTTTGTATGCCCATTGAGGAGAGATGGTCATCCTGCATGCCCCATGCATTGTGACTATTGGGTCTGAGACGAGACACATTTTTCTCGGTAAAAGAAATATCAGTTATAATATA
>CAUOFW020008346.1:0-344401 GCA_963454935.2 Ilex paraguariensis | reverse complement strand
AACACCAACAACTTAGTAGAGTAACTAGTTTAGCATGATTGGGAAAAATCAAAATGTGCATTTGATACACATACAAAAAAAAAAAAAAGTCATTTCATGTGAAACAATATCATTTAAGCAAAATAGAATAGTAAAGGAGAGTTCAGAAATTTATTTAATAGTGTTACACCGACAAACAATCATCCCAATAGACCACTTAGGATCAATATGAACACATAATCCAACTTTTTGAGGGACTTGTACCCCGAGGAAGATATGCTCTCTAGTCAAAGTTTAGTACCTAAGTTTAAGACCAATTAGGCTACCTAGACATTTACAAACTCAATGAAACCCTTTATGGTCTCAACCTGAAACAAAAACCCTCTATAACTTGAATCTATGTGCACTTATATTTCTTTTTAAAGGGTCCTGGTGTTTCATTCATTATGAACCATACGATCATTTCAAATAGTTGTGTGCAACCACACTTAAAACCCTAATCTAGGTCCAAATCTCCAGTTAATGCTATAACACAAAATCATGTAATTAAAAACATGCTAAATATTATAAATAATGTATGAAATAATTTTAAACAAATTTTGAAAAGCATCGAGTGCTCCGGAATTAAGAAACTCTACTAGTTGCAGTAATTCAGTTCGAAAATGCCAAAAATGAAACGATATTATTTTTTGATTAAAATCCATCCACATACCTGATATAACCATTTAAAAATGAATACAAAATTTATTTGGTCATAATCACCTAGAAACTGGGTCAAATTGGCCTCGGACTACAAACTAAACTTATTACACCTCATTTTGATCTGGGCGTTAGATTGACCTAAGATTTTACGGGAAGCTTCGTATGCATCTTAGGATCACAACCCCACAAACCAGGGGTCCGTTGGACCCATCACGCGCCCTCATGCACCAACAGGGTCCACTGGACTCCTTCATCCTTCCTTCCTTCTCTTTTGCTTCCTTTTTCAACCTCTAACCAAACCCTAGGTTCCTACTTCTCTTCCAACAACCCCACTTCACTCACCTTTTTCTCTTTACATAGTACACCACTCACCCTCTTTTATGAACATATAAACTGCTCTCACATCTCTATGTCAAACCCCATAGGTTAGGTACCTCGAATCAAACTCAAACCCTTTCAAAATTAAGCTAAAGTTTGTAAAAACAATCAAGTTTTTCACCATGGCCAGACCCACAACTGGAGTTTTCACCCCCTAAAAAGCCCCAAAACCAAATTTAAATGGCAAAAATGGATTCTTTGGATCCGTTTTAGCCTTGTACATCACCCCTTTCACACTTAAATACACAATTTAATAAATTGAAATTTCAAGTTTTATTAAACCCTAACCTCAAACTTCCAATCATTCAAACCACCACCACTGACCACAATCGTCTTCCAAACCACCACCAAAATTCCCCTTAAACTCCCCAAAACAAATCCTAAAGTTCCATTAAATCGGAGCCTTATGAATCAACATATCCGTTTCCTAATCTTATATAACCAGAAAATTTCAAAACATAAATTCACCCATAAACAGTTATCAAACCCAAATTAGATAGCATAAACAGTTTCCTAGCAACCTAATTAGTCTAGGATTATGCATCCTCTTGCTCGAAATCTCTTCTAAGAAAATCAAAATTTGCCAAGTGAATCACTTTCTCTCTATATCTTCTCTCTTATCTCCTTTCTCTCTATCATTTTTTCTCTCCTCCAGACCTACCTAGGATCAAATCAAGACTCCCCCAAGTTACTGGGTGGAAGTCATGCAGCTAGGGGACCTCCCAAATGGTTAGCAAGCTGCTTGGAAAGTGCCGGCCATGCAATGGTATTTATGTAATTTCCCCATATCAGGAAATTGACTTTCAATATTTTTTTATAATTACATACATGTTAAAACAAGCCCTAGAAAATTATCCATTTAATTTTTTGAAGTTCAAATTGACATCAATTTCATCCTCGAACATCATTCCCGCACCCCAACTCTCTAGTATGTATTGACCCTACTTTATTCAAATTCATGTTCTGGCTCATAGTTTCTTCACCAATCAAAGTCCTACCCCTAACTAACACCCTATTCATCCCCAGAACACCTATGCACACACTTTGGAGCTATAAATTCATAGTCTGACTGTCCATACTTTGAAATCCTAATCACACACACACACACACACACACACACTTGTTGTTGTCCCAATTTTCGTTCATCGACAACTAGGTCATTAAAGCAGAAACCTAATTTGAAGCCCTAAGAAGCTAGTTCTAGCCATTATAAATCTAAAAAATTTCATTAGAAAGTTGTCAAGGAGGAGGACATACTGCAATCTAGCTTGCGCAAAGGTTGGGGCAATTCTCACAATTTTTTAAGAAGCACCACAGTGGATGGTGACTACTAGATCAATGGATCTTACAACAGATAATCCCCTTAGAGAATATTGTTCCCAAGAAATGGATGAAGGAGACAATCATGATCGAGAGCCTCCTTGAGTCAATAAGTGACAAGAAACCCAAAGGGTGATTAACATGAAGAGAAACTACAATAGAATAAGCCGGAGAATCAAAGTTTTGGGGCAAAAAATCCAAAAAATATTACAGATTCTTGCTGGTCAGCCCCCTCAGTAGGTCTCTAATCAAGAAGAGACACAATGCAATCAAGCGAGGGATGCGAGAGAAGAATATAGTCACAATGACACTCCTAACAAGAGGAGAATGATTCCTTGGATAAAAAATTCAAGGAAGTCAATGATTGCAATGGAGATGTACTTAATATGGTTAAGGCAAGGGCCCTAAAGACTATAGAAACTTTGGTTCAACGTCTAGAGTCCCCATTCTTGTATGATTACTATCCACTACCCCTAAAGTTCAAATTGCCAACTATAGATAGTTTGGATGGAAAGAAGTATCTTTGGAGACTTACAAGCCTCTGATGTTAGTTCACAATATTTTCAACCATATTATGTGAAAATGTTTCGCAACAAACCTCAAGGGAAGAACTTGCCTTTGGTTCAATAGACTCCCCTAGGGGTCTGTTGGACTTTTTTTTGTAGAATTTAAAAATTATTTTCTTTCTCATTTCATTGGAGGAAGAACTCACATGAAGCCTGCCACCTACTTGGTTAACCTTAAGTAGGCCAAGGGAGAATCAATTCGAGAATTTGTGGCACGATTCATAGTGAAATCGCTACAAATCGATAATATAGACGATAAGGTAGCTCTGATTGCCTTCATGGGAGGCACGGGAGGACAACATTCCTCCAGATTTTTGTTCTCATTATCTAAGCCTCTGCCCAAAAATATGACATTGCTTCTTTGTAGAGCTCAGAACCTTATGAATGCAGAGGATGCCTTGAACGCCAAAAAAAGAGGCAAAGATCGGTCATTAAAGAAGAAGCAAAAGGATAAGGAGAAACCTAATAAAGGAAATTCCTCAAAGAAAGGAATAAATGAACCTGTAATAGCAAGGGAAAGGCTAGGACTTTGCTTCTCGCTATGCAGATTTCGGGAATACACTCATCTGAACTCCTCGGTCGAGTAGGTCCTCTTCCAAATGCAAGATGATAATGTACTAAAGTGGCTTATAAAGCTCTTAAATCCCTCTCATAAATGATCTAGGGACAAACATGGCCAATTTCATCAAGACCATGGACATGATACAAAGGATTGTATCACTCTAAAGGACCAAGTAGAAGAATTGATTTGATAAGGCCATTTAGGGAGGTTCGTTAACAAGAACTAGAGAGAAAAGAGAGCTCCATGACCAGAAGCTTGTGAGCATCAACAACCCTTAGGAGAGGTAAAATTAATCTCCAGAGGGTTAGTATCTGGAGGAGAAAGTAGCTCGTTCAGGAGAGCTTATGTGAGGAGAGTTCGTGTTGACTTCGAAGAGATTAATTTAGTACATTTGAGGAAGGTGCCCTGAATGACCTCACCAATCACCTTCAAGAGGATTTGTTTCCCACATGATGATCCTCTAGTTATTTGTATAATTGCATCAAACCACACCATAGATAGAGTCTTGATAGATAATGACAGGCCAATAGATATAATCTTTGCTAGTGCTTTCAATCAACTAGTAATAGGAAGGCTTAACCTATGGCCTATCAGAGCTCCCCTAGTTGGATTTTAAGGGGAGAAAGCTTATCCATTGGGAGTAATGTACATCCCCATCACCATAGGACAACCACCTAATCAAGTTACCCATCTGGTGGAATTCTTGGTAATAGACTGGCTCTTCGCTTATAATGTTATCCTTGGGCTGCCAACTCTCAATGATTTAAGGGCAGTCCCTTCTACATACCACCTTTGCCTTCAATTCCCTACAAGGAATGTAATAGGGGAGGTAAGGGGTGATAAGGCAGTGGCCAAATAATGCTATGTGGCTTTAACCAAGAATAACCAAACTGTCGATACACATTAGATGAAAAACATTGAACCCAAGAGACCCTGAAGAGGAGAACAGAGCTTGCCTCTTGGAGTATTTAGGTCTAATCACACTTGGAGAGAGCCTAGATCAAGTGATATAAGTGGGGTATGAGCTCCCCTCTCACGTCAAAAGAAAATTTTAAAGATTGCTATGTAGCAACATAAATGTGTTCGCCTGGAGTCATGAAGATATGCCTGTAATTGATCCCCAGGTGATGGTCCACAAGCTTAGTATGAAGCCATCTTTTAAATCAATTAGATAGAAAATAAGAGCATTCATCCCAAACAGGGCCAAGGCTATTGCAGAAGACGTGGATAAGCTCTTACATCTAAGATCTATCAGAGAAATCCAATATCCAGAGTGGTTGACCAACATGGTATTACTCAAAAAACACAATGGGAAATAGAGGCTCTGTATAGATTTTACTGATCTTAATAAGGACTATCCAAAAGATTGTTTCCCATTGCCAAGGATTAAGCTTTTGGTAGATGTTACAGCTGGGTTCAGCCCTTAAGCTTTATGGATGCCTTCTCAGGGTATAACCATATTTGCATGCATCCAGATGATCAAGATAAGAATGAACGCCAAAGTGTGCATTAGCTTTCAAAAGGCTGAGGTAGTATTTAGCTTCCTTGCTGCTCTTGTCTGGAACAATACTGGGAGAAACTATATCTTGGCCTTGCTATCTCCGATATTGCCACCAGCTCTTCCCTTATTAATAGAGGAACAAGGAGTCCAAAAACTAGTCTATTAACTAGTCAGGTCCTTATGGGAGCTGAAACTAGGTACTCAAATTACAAAATGTAGTCCTATCCCTAGACACAACAACTAAGAAATGTCCAGACCCATACCATCATAGTCATGAAAGATTCCCGCATAAGGAATGTCCTACAAAGACTTGAGGTATTAGGGAGGCTAGCCAAATGGTCCATCGAATTGGAAGTAATAATTAAAGAAAAGACCGGCTAATTGGCAAAGTTCATATCACCATGAACAAATATTTTGACGCAATTTATGACTCACTCAAGATTGTGTATTCAAAAACACTCAAGCAAAAAATATTCAATTAATACCCATCGAAAATAAAAGTTGTGTATTTAAGTTGATTCACATAATTTTCAAAGAATTACATTACGTTGATTGTTGTGATTCCAAGAATTACCTGTGCCAGACATAACTGTCTAAGGGTAAGTATGAAGATTTACATATCGAATATGTTTTCAACTTTAATCATTCAGACAACCAAATTACTCATTCTTTGGAAAAAGAAACCAAAATCTCCATTCACAGATGAGACTCCCTCATCCGATCAAATGACTACTCACTCATTACGGAATTGAAAACAAAAGCAATTGGAGAAAACATGCTTGTATCTGAGTAAGAAATAAAATTGAATTGAAATTGCAAGTGAAAGAAATTACTTTGAATTAAATTGCAATTAATGTAAATCGTTCACCAAAAAATAGAACTGAAAGTAATCGCCTTGCAAGAATTAAAGAACTAAAAGTAGAACAAAGCTTGGAATTGAAAATAATGGAGAAATGTTTGGAAAAGGAGAAACCCTAATTCTAAACCTAAGAGAAGAAAGAAATGTCTAAGGAACAATTGATCAATCGATCGATGATGTCTTCTCTCTAGCTAGGCTTGAGTATTTATAGGAGAGTATTCGCTGAATATCCTCCCATTTAATCCACCAATCATAACCCTTTTAAATCCCAACATATCAGTTTTTCATAGAAGTCCTCGCAGCAGTAAAACACTAAAGAAAGCACAAAATGACTTACTGGTAGGACGACATTCTGTCCCTGACGAATTGGTAGCCCTTTACTCATTCTTTGGAAAAAAAACCCTAATTAGGTCAAAATCTCCATTCACATATGAGACTCCCTCATCCGATCAAATGACTACTCACTCATTATGGAATTGAAAACAAAAGCAATTGAAGAAAACATACTTGTATCTGAGTAAGAAATAAACTTGAATTGAAATTGCAAGTAAAAGAAATTACTTTGAATTAAATTGTAATTAATGTAAATCGTTCACCAAAAAATAGAACTGAAAGTAATCGCCTTGCAAGAATTAAAGAACTAAAAGTAGAACAAAGCTTGGAATTGAAAACAATGGAGAAATGTCTGGAAAAGGAGAAACCCTAATTCTAAACCTAAGAGAAGAAAGAAATGTCTAAGGAACAATTGATCAGTCGATCGATGATGCCTTCTCTCTAGCTAGGCTTGAGTATTTATAGGAGAGTATTCTCTGAATATCCTCCCATTTAATCCACCGATCATAACCCTTTTAAATCCTAACATTTTAGTTTTTCATAGAAGTCCTCGTAGCAGTAAAACACTAAAGAAAGCACAAAATGACTTACTAGTAGGATGACATTTTGTCCCTGATGAACTGGTAGCCCTTCACAACTACTGGTAGAATAGCCATCTATTTAAGACCTACCGATAGAATAGTATCAACCTACTAGTAGCAAAGTTTTTGTTTCACTTCTATTGGTAGGAATGAACTACTACTGGTAGAACTCAATTCTGGTTGTTGTTGAACCGATAGTAAATCTATAGTTAGAACTGGCTTTTTTCCTAATTATACTTGCAATGCTCTTGGTTCGATTCCTACATCTCCTAACTCATCCTCTAAGTCATGCATAGCATTAAAATGACTGTAAAACCTCGCACTTACACTAATTCACATGCAAACATGAATATTCTCCATAAAAGACAAAATTAAACTAAAATAAGGGAAATAGGTAACTAACATAGCTAAGATGAATAAAATGAGATATAAAATATGAAATATTATGCTCTCATCACACCCACTAACTTAGGCTTTGCTAGTCCCTCAGCAAGTTAAAGAGAAACAATATAAAAAATTCCAACATTACACTATAAATTCCAAAGCATAGTCCATAACATAACGAGTATCATAAATTAAAATGCATATGTTCAAAAAAATTAAGGCATGCACTTGGAATCAACAATACTTTATATATATTTGTGTTGTGTTTTTTGGTACAAAAAAAAAAAATCAAAAATGTAACAGCCTTACTAGGCTATTACTACCCAACAGAAACTTCCTAATGTTCTTCTAAACCTAGACACCAGCTGAAAAATAAAAATCAAAAGAAAAACACAAAACATAAAAAAAAAGTAGGGTCCATCAGTCAATCACCGAGAATCTAAACCATCTTCCCCATCATCTTCATCCTCATCATCCCCTGTAGAAGTATCCTCCTCACAGCTACTCTACATGATTACACTAAGAGGTGTAGCAGCAATAAGAGCTGATCCTGGCCTAGTAACAGGTGTAGAAGGTGTTGAAGTCTCCCTTGGAAATGCCTCTCCTGGAAAATCACCCTAAAAAGATCTATTGAAATCCTCATACACATGTCCACCTTCGTCTCCACCCTATACTGAGAATGGCTAACAACTCTCACATCACTCTCAATACCACCTAACCTCTCCTCCAACTTACTCATTCTTTGATGCACAGTAGCTTGAGAGGTAGGGGCAGTCTCAGTAGCAACAAAAGAAATAGAAGGATAGTCTTGCTCTTTTTTTCAGAACCATTAGCCTTAGACATCGTAGAGCTTTTCCTCTCTCCAAATAATGCCTAGCTTAGGAGGTCAAAGATTGTCAGATGCTAGATTCTTCACCCTAGCTCCTAAACAGAACTTGGCAACCATACTACCAAAAGACATATTCTCGGCAAAGAGACAAAACATACCCCTTAACTGGCTTAAAGAAGAACTCGAGTCTACTATCAATGATAACTCGAGCTGGTGCAGTTTTCCCCAAACTGTTCGCATCTACCATACGCTCACACATCACCCCTATTTTCTCAATGGTCTCCTTGTAGCTTGATTTCTTCCTCTTCTTTGGCACAAATGTTGCTCACGCTCATCCTCACTCTCTGAATCCAACACCTTCCTTTTCCCTTTCCCTTTAGCTTGTGCCAAAGCCTTGGCTTGAGGTTGGGATTTCCATTGGCTACCCATCGTCCTAACCATTCCTACAACTGCCATAGAGATCATAGAAGTGAAGAAAATCAAGCCAAAGAGCAAAGATAACCAAGAAACATCACCTAGAGAACCTGGATTTGAAACCCTCTTCATTTCCATTTTCAAAAGTTGCTATTTGGAATCAATGATCAATGAAGTATTTGATGGATTATGTAAAATTTGAGAAACTTTGAATTTTTATGAAAAAGAGCAAAATAGTAATTAGCCTCTACGATACGGGTTGGAAGCCTAAATTTTTCTAGAACTCGCATAATGAAACAGATCTCACCGCTGGATTTGTCTCATGATATGTAGTTATTCAGTCAATTTTTGTTGAATTTTGAGACAGTCAATTTTTTGCTTTTTACGAGGCGATTGGGTGTCGCGTGACCAAAATAAATGCAACCAAAAATTAATTGCAAAACACGGAGAATAATTTAAAGTTAGTTCAAATAAAAAGATATTGAACTTGAAACAAGACGAGATTTAATTGATACGAGATGAAATCAGACTCGAAAAAAATGGATGTGTGTGTGGCACAATGAGGGCCAAGTATCCATGGGGTATAAAAAGGGGAAAAAAAATCAGATTTTCCCCCATTTTTGGCTGCTGGGTTTTCCAAAAAAGAGAAGGGAAGATAAAAGAGATATTGAAGGGTTTTCTTCAAGCTTCTCACTAAGATCTACGGTTCTCCGTTTGTCAAATCGCTTTTGGCCAAGAACAAAGATTGTTCTACGTGACATTAGCTGCGAAACCATACCAAAAGATATTGGGTTTCGCCAAAGTCTCAAGGTTGAGATTTTTGGGATCAAGCAATAGAGGCTAGAGTTGGGATTCTTGGGGCTTATCCTATGTGTATTAAATTTTAAGAGGTAGGGTTCTTCTCCTAGCTATGTTTATTTTCAACCTAGGGTTACATATGAAATGGGTAGTTTAATAAGAAATGAATTCTCTCTTACATGATGCTCTCCTAGTGTAACTAGAGTATGAGAAATGGTTATAGAAATGTGTTAAACCAATCTTGCATGAATTAGGTTTGTGGAATTTGTTTATTTGGTAAATTCATGAGATATGTGATAAATTGAGCATGATTGTGTGTTACATGATTTTGTGCCATTTGGATGTTTGATAAAATGCCTATGTTGATGCAGCATGACAGTTTCATTGAAAGTGTAACATGCTTGGTGAGACTATGAATTGTAATTATATGCTTTTGATATAATTGACAATTTGGGAATGTGATGATGTTAGAATGTAATTATATGCTCGATGATATAAGTTACATTGAGAATTTGAAATTGTTCATATTGTGCTCATGACATGTTGAACATTATGTTGTAATTGAAATTGAAATCTTGGTTGCATAATAATATGAAATGCAATGGTACATTATATTGCACGTGCACTGGAAGCATCACATTCGTGGGCATGTGACATGGGTGTGGGTGTGTGCATGTTTTTGGATAAAACACCACTCTTGGTGGATGAGGCGTGGACTCGGGAAGGTTGGACTTAGGTTCGACTGAGTTGCATGAAAAACTTTAGTTAGGTATAGTAAGAAGGGCTAGACTCTCTCTCGAGTGTAAAACCCAGTTACTGGTTTATACACTTTCGACAGTGAAAGTCCAAAAAAGTGTATTGGTGTATGCGAAACTGGAGGTGGGATACCAAAATCCGTGTTGGTGTGGTGGACCGTTGGTGCAAGCCCAAGAAATCACCTATCCAAAATAGACACATGGTTCATTTTATAAGTGGTCATTTGATGTGTAACATCAATGGCGGGGGCTTAGAATGCCTAGATTCATATGCATGACATTGCATATGTTATGGGAGCCGGTGAAGGATCGAGTTGCGTTGCATGTGTGAGTCTCATCTCATAGAATGACATGACATTATGACATTCATTCTTGAAGTTGTATGTTCTTGGATGAATGCTTGTTGATTGTTGAATTGCATGTGATCATTTGAAATGCATCTAGGTTGGGGAGTAGCCTTTTTAGGAGATACCCTATTGAGCATGGTTCACCCTCTATGGGGACAATATTTTAGGTGCGAGACAAGAGCTGGTGGATGGCTCTCACTTGGACCCTCGTTGATGAAGAAAGTCGAGTTGTGGCTTTAGATTACATTTTTGTAAAACAATCGTGTAATTGGTTTTGGATATGTAACGTTGTATAAAGGATTGTAAACTAGACTCATATGAACTATATTTTGTGTAAAATTTGATATTATATGAGTGTGGGTGAATGCTGTATGAGATTGGATGAGTTGAAATTGAAAAATGATTGAATTGGGGGAAAACTAGGCTCATCTACCAGTAGAAAGTCTTGATCTACAAGTAGAAAAAATCTAGAGGACTCATTTACCAATAAAAAGTCTTGATGTACTGGTAGAAAAAATTCCAGAGGCCTCATCTACCGCTCGAACATACACAATCTACAGGTAGTTCTTCCAAAATTTTCAAAAATTAAAAATAACTTTCCAAGCCTTCGAGCATTGAGTTCTTTTGTCCAAATAATGTAAATGGAGTAATATTAAGGACAAATAGATGTATATTGGACATTGGAATGGTCAAGTGATTGAAATGTATACAGGCTATGCGTTTGGGAGTGTCTTGTACAAGGGAGACTTTGCCCAAACTCTGTATTAGTTGCAATCCCGGTGAAGGGGATGTTATGACACGGTGACGGGTTACGCGACATTCACAGGTACTTCCACAGGTTGATGGGTGATCAATGGGTTGACAAAGAACCCCAATGAAATTCTTTAATCACAGTCCATATGTGCCAAAAATTCTAAAGTATATGCAATTCAATTTATTCCCAACAAATAAAATATATAAATGCAAGGAATTTCAAGCATAGTGAACCATCTAATGAATGAAAAAATTAAATGAAAACTGAAATTACAGAACCACTTTCGTAGGCAACATGATTGCATTTAGTTTATACAACAAGTTGTTCAACCCATAAGTTTTCCCTAATGGACGAGTATTGTCTTGTGAAGGTTTTCAGTGAAAATACCTACAAACTTCAATTCATTTATCTGAAATTTAAGTTATTCTAAATCAGAGGCACACCATATCTACTCAAGTTAATTCACACACGGCTTCACTACAGACTTAAAGGCTATGCAAGAATATTCACAATCATGTTAGCATCCAAAACTCGTGTGTTATATGATCGTGTAACTCAAGGGATTTATCAAACAAAATTCATATTCCTATTAGCTATCCAAATGCTATTTTTGATGCCAATCTCACCAAGGTTTCTACATTTAGAAAAGATTTATCTGATTATAATAACTATTTCACTCATATATATATGCAATGATCGAATTTATGTAATCAAGGCAATTTATACTCACATATATCTAAAAAATAAGGGCATAAGTCAAATGAAATGAACTTGACATAATCTCATGAAGGAATGTTAAAAGACATAAAAGCAATGCATTTGGTATATCTCTTAGACATTAAAGCACACACATTCAATCATACCTCCTAAAATCAAATAGGGCTTTATCTGGTTGTAACGGGGCCTTGGGTGAAGGTTTAAGAAATGATTGGATTTAAGGATTCAAAAGAAGTTATCCCATAGACAATTTCTGTATTCAACACTTGTACTCTTCTCTTGATACAAAACCAAAACTCTTATATTTTATTCTTTCTTCACACCCTTTTTGGTTTCACCCTCAATATTTTTTTGACATTTCAGTACAATGTTTTCTTTTTTCTTCTCTTTCCTTTTTATCATCCTTATTTTAATTCATTCATGATTGAATATTTCACCACAATCCCAAACATATATCAAGTGGATACAAATCTAGGGATAACCAATATAGGGTATATATTTTTATGCTTGGCTTGGCTAGTATTTGAGGTAAAGAAATGAAAATTTATCATGGCTCAATCACGGATCCTAAAGATAATGAAATGAAAGAACATAATTAAGGCTTAAATAAAGTTCAAAGATAACCTAGAATCCTTTCTCAGAAAGTATGAAAAAAAAGTTGCTTATTATTGAGATATAGCCAACTAACCACTCATATGCTCCTAACCAAAGATAAAATAATGAGATTATTGAAAAATAATAGATTTGAAATAACTATCATTTGAGTAAATGTATTGTAACCCTCCAAGAATGATAAGCACAAGTCTCACGGGGTATATACATGCATCTCTATTATAAATGTCAAGTTTTTTCAAAACATAAATCTCATCCCATAAATCTCAATAGAAATTACATGGTCATAATGAACAAAATTTGAGTTCCAAGTACACACATAACCATTATACTCAAGCATAGAATAAAAGTCGACCGGGTAACAACATGCAAACAATTGAGTATCAAATAACAAATCTAAACTTTCACAACTCTTAAGAAACAAAAAATATCATTTAGATAGACATTTTTTCAAAAATTTTCAAAATTTTCACTAAAAATACTAAAAACAAACCAATGGTGTATCCCCACCACCTAACTTAAAATCTACATTGTCCTCAATGCAACAATGGTAATGTAATGAGAAAAATGAAAAGATAAGGGAAATAGAACACCTGGAATGAAGCTCCTAAATGAAACTAACTGCAAAATAAATAAAAGAAAATTTAGCATATAAAAGAAAATACGTAAAAACTATCTAAAAAGAAAAGAAAGAAATTATAAAATCTACCATACACAAGGGTTGTTTTATTAAGACGAGATCATCTAGGCTCCAATAGCCTAACACTCAGCTTCACTCGGGATTTCACTCCACCACAAAATAATTTTTTGTTTGTTTTGTCTCAATTCCACATAACTCCTGTGAATTATTAAGCAAATTATTAATAAAAAAATAGCCTTGGAGTTTTCTTCATTCAATACAGAATTAATCAAACAACATTGCAACTGGTCAAAACAAATAGATTTATTGAACTTTTCCTCTACACATTCATTAACTATATCTACCTCAATAAAATTTCCCTCGCCACCTGGTTGCATTACTACATGAAAGATATTGAATTCAACTCTCATAAAGAACATTTCATGACACCACTCCTATAATTTATCAGTGCATTTGATGTGAGAAAGAATGAGAGTCCTAAAATTCTAAAAATATGTGCAGTAGGATTAATAATAGGTGCAGTGTCTAGTACTATGAAATCAACAAGGAAGTAGAACCTATCCACTTGAACTAATACAACTTCCATTACCCCTCTCGATATCTTCATGCTTTGATTTGCATGATGTAGAGTGATTGACGTGGGCATTAACTCTCCCAAATCTAATTTCTAGTAGGCCGTGAAGGGTAAGAGATTCAGACTTGCACCAAAGTCTAGAAGTGCTTGTTCCCAAAGTAATAGCAGTGGTGGGATAGTCGGAATCTTTATGCTTAGGTGGAGTATTGGTTCACAAGATAGAAATTACCTACTTTGTCAAAAATTCCTTTTTTAGACATTTAACTTCCTCTTCACGGTGCATATATCTTTCAAAAACTTCGCATATGATGGCACCTATCGAATAGCATCAGGTAGAAAAATGTTAATTTTCATTACTTAAACAAGTTCAGAATTTCAGCATGGTTAGGTTGTTTAGCAGACATCTTTAAATGGTGAGGGTAGTGATCAGGAATGGGACATACTAAGTCATGAGACTGAACAACCTTGGGTAGCTCAAGTGACTTACCGCCCTTGGAGGTGTCCTGAGTCTCTTTTTTTTGTAGGCTTAGAGACTTTAGGCTGGATGATTTTTGTTAACCTCTTTAGCACTCCTAAGGATGGTGATTGATTTTGTGATGCCCCTAAAATCGGGGGTCCTATGTCAACCCGTTGATTACCCATCAACCCGTGGAAGTACCTGTGAATGCCGCATAACCTGACTCCACGACATAACATCCCCTTCGCCGGGATCATAAACAACATAGAGTTTGGGCCGGGTTTCTCTTGTACCAGGCACACCTAAACGCATAACCTATGTATATTTCAATCACTTGAACATTCCAAGGTCCCATATGCATCAATTTGCCCTTAATATTATTCAATTTACATCCTTTGAACAAAAGGACTCAAGGCCCGAAGGCTTGAAAAAATTATTTTAAATTTCTACAAATTTAAGGGGACCTACCTACCACCGGTAGATAATCAATGCTTTGTTGGTAGAAGACCTCTTTGGAATTCTTCTACCGGTAGATAATCAACGTTCTACCAGTAGGAGAGTCCAGTTTTCCCCTAATTCAATCTTTTGTCAATTCCAGCTCATCCAATCTCATACAATATCCACCTAAACTCATATAACATCTAATTTTACACAAAATATAGTTCATATTAATTCATTTTGCAATCCTTTACACAAGATTACATGTCTAAAAATTAATTACACACTTGTTTTACAAAGTGCAATTCAAAGCCACAACTCGGCTTTCTTCTTCAATGAGGGCCCAAGTGAGAGCCATCCGCTGGTGCTTGTCTCGCACTTGAAATGTTGTCCCCATAAAGGGTGAGCCACGCTCAATAGGGTATCTCTTAAAGAGGCTACTCCCCAGCCTAGATGCATATGAAATGCTCACATGCAATTCAACAATAAAACAGACATTCATCTAAGAACATACAACTTCAAGATTGAATGTTATAATATCATGCCATGTTTTAAGGTGAGACTCACACATACAACACAATTCGAGCCTTCACCGGCTCCCATAACACATGCAATGCCATGCGTATGAATCCGGGCATTCCAAGCCCTTGCCATTAATTTTGCATATCAAATGAATATTTTATAAAATTAACTATGCTTCTTTCTTGGGTAGGTGATTTCATGGACTTGCACCAACGGTCCACCACACTGACACGGATTTTAGTGTCCCACCTCCGGTTCCACGTACACTGATTAACCCTAAATAATGTGTTAACGAATTAAGTTATAAGCTTAATTGTGTGAGTGAATTAGGTTAAAATTTTCAAGTTAAGTGAAATTAGGGTTTAGGGTTAATGCATGAAATTTGGCAGTTTGCAGGGTTATGTGCAAAATTATGCGAATTAAGAATAAGCAAAGTGTGCAAGCTTAATCATGCAGGGGAGGCAAGTGCAATTACATGAACAATGCATTAAGCAAAGTAAGGAGCAAGTGCAGAGAATCCTCACTGTCCAGATGGTGGTAATGGCATCCAGACGATAGAGCTAACTACCTTAACTTCTGCCTTCCTCCCATTGGTCCAAAGTTGCAACAAAACTCACTTGATTGGTCAGGAGATTTTTGCAGCCTCAAGCCAGTCTCTAGCTTTTATAAATAGCAGCCTTAGCTTCAATTTTCAGAGGTCTGTCAATTCTGGAAGAGGGTCAGTTAGAGAGAGTTCAAAGCTTTGCCAGAGAGTCAGAGAGTCAGTGAGAAAAGAGAAAGAGAGAAATAGTGAAGCGAAGCCCTACCAGACCACTTTCTAGCCAGAGAATCTCTACTTCTAAACCACATCTTTTACGTTGGATAATATTGCATCAAGAATTTGATCTTATCATCAAAGACAAAAAAGGAGTTGACAATGTGATAGTAGATCATTTATCAAGGCTGAATTATGATATAAAGGAAAAATCCACACCAATCAAAGTTTTCTAGATGAACAACTTTTTGTAGTAATAGAAGTATCATGTATCCAGATATAGCCAATTATTTAGCCACATGTATTATTCCTTTTCAATATACCTGGACCGATAGAAAGAAATTTTTGAGTGAGGTACGCAATTTCTTTTGGAAAGATCCCTATGTGTTTATGTACTGTGAAAATCAAATAATAAGGCGTTGTGTACCCAATCATGAAATCGGTCAGGTTATCTTATTTTGTCATTCTGAAGTTGGCGGAGGACATTTTTCTTCAAAGAAAACTGCTGCTAAAATTTTGCAATGTGGATTTTATTGGCCCACTTTTTTAAAGACGTACATGTCTTTTTTCTAAATTGTGACAGATGTCAAAGAATGGAGAATATTTCAAAGAGAAACATGATGCCTATAAATCCTATTCTAGTTATTGAAATTTTCGATTGTTGGAGTATCGATTTTATGGGACCATTTCCCCAATCCTTTTGTTATATGTACATTTTGTTTGCTGTTGATTATGTTTCTAAATTAGTAGAGGCAATCTCTTGTCGAAATAATGATCACCGCACAGTGATCAAATTTTAAAATAAATTTTTTTTTCCATATTTGAAATTTCTCAAGCCATTATCAGTGATGGGGAAACACATTTTTGCAGTAAATTTTTTGAAAACCTCATGAAAAAATATTCGATTTTTTCACAAGATATCCACCCCTTATCTTCCCCAGACAAGTGGAGAAGCTGAATTGGCCAATAGGGAGATAAAATACATTTTAGAAAAAATAATAAATTTAGATCGCAAGGATTGGTCTTTGAGACTGACTGATGTGCCGTGGGCTTACCGTATTACATACAAAATTATTTTGGGAATGTCTCCTTATCGGTTAATTTACGGTAAACCATGTTACTTGCCTGTATAATTGGAACATCGAGCATATTGGACAATCAAATTGATGAACTCTGATATTGACAAAGCAAGTGCATCCCACAAACTTCAAATTAATCAATTATAAGAACTAATAAATGAAGCATATGAAAATGCAAAGATTGTTAAGTCTAGGATGAAAATTTTTCATGATAAGAATACTGTGCGAAAGTCTTTTGAACCTTCTCAAAAAGGCCTGTTATATATTTCAAGACTCCACCTTTTTCCTGGTAAATTAAGATCAAGATGGACAGACCCCTACATTATTAAGCAAGTTTTTTTTATCATGGGGCAATTGAAATTGAGAACCCATTAACTGGAAATGTTTTCAAAGTGAATGGTCAAAGGCTTAAGCCGTATCATGATGGATTTGTTTAAGATGTGAGTTCCATTTAGTTAATGGAACCAATGTATGTGCTTTGAAAATTTTTTATAAGTGTTTGTTCGTGCTGTTTGTCTTACAAATTAGGTTTTGCACTATGAATTTGTCTCACCTCTACATCTTTTTTGCAATTGTCTATAATTCCATTTCATTATGCTATACATTGAGTACAATATGAAATTTAGGTTGGGGGGAACAATCCATATTCATCTTTGTGACTGGCAGATGTTAAAGAACCGAGTAATGAGTCAAATTTCAAGCCATTTTAAAAAATCTTCACAATTTTCAAAAATTTTCAAAGATAGATGAGCAATTGTTTTGGTTTAGTTTGAGCATGCTACAGACTTTTTCAAAAGATATACATTCTTTGATCATGGCAAAAGCAAGGGTCGTTAGAATGTTTGAAATCCTCAATAATCAAGCAAAACCTTTGAACGAAAAAAGTTCATTTGCCAATCGCCGACAAGCAAATCGACTCGATGGTTGTGTAAAGTGTGGTCGTTTAATTCATATAAGAGAATACTAGGTAGAGTGTTAGATCGTCTTGACTGCATTAAATATGGGCAGAATAAGGATTACCCTGAGACGCCATCTTATTTTAGTTCATGTTTTCAAGATGTGTGAGATGGGAGATTAATAGGTTCATTGATGACTTTGATTTAGAAGATTCTAATTAAATTGATTATGATCAAGGAATGAATGAATTTAGATTTGTATGAATGTAAATAGATTATTAGTGACATAGAGTAGAATGTTAGTAGTTAATGTGTAATTTGTGGAATTAAACTGATGTTGTAAACAACATAATAGTAACTAAAGCAGGAAAATCAGGAGAAGACCATCAGTTAGAAGCTTGCAACACAAAGCAAAAACCAGAGGATTACCATCGTCTGGACGGTGGTGGTGGCGTCCGAATGGTACAACCTATTATAAAAACCAGAGGCATTAAACTGTTCAGTTCCAGCTTCTCCCTCACAGTAGAAATACGAATTCCAATGCCTTTCTACACCTTCTCTCCTAAAATTCACTTCACCCATCAGATTTCTTTCAATTCCCTTCCGATCAAACACTTACCCATACTATTTTATAGGATTCTACTGATCAGAATTTCTTAAAAGCTCATATCAAGAGAGAAATCAAAGAAAAATGGATCATTGAACAAGGACTTGAGGATCTTCAAGCCAAACCAGGAGAGGACAATCTTTGCCACCCGAAGCACCCCTGCAGCAACAAGAGCAACCCCAAGGTCAGAATATTTATAATGTTGTAATGTTTGAGATCATCGATCAACAAGTCTGGTATGGCTGTCACTTTTTCTCCAAAATAATTATTTCTAAAAGGCTAGTCGTCTATGAGGATTTCGAGCATATAGGGGTATGACAAAATCTAGTTTCCCGTGGTTGGTTGGATTATGTTAAGTTTATTGGTCCTGCATATGAATTTTTAGTCCGTGAATTCTATAGCAATGCAAAATAAATTGGGCCTAGAGAATTTTGTGTCTATGTTAGGGGCGTGGCATTTCAAGTTACACCGGCCACCATTGCGAATTTTTTCAATCCCATCCCAAGATATCCAAACCCGTAATATCCTTAACCTAAGGTGCCTAATATGACTGAGATAGGGATTAAAGTCATAGGGAACCTAGATTATGCATAGGGTAGGCCAAACAAATATATAAAGTATGGTGACCTGACGAACAAGTATAGAATAATGAACTTGATAACTGTGAATAGTCTGTTGCCACAGTCCCAAAAAAATCAGATTTACACTAAGAGAGCCTACTTCTTGTATGCATTTGGAATGTGACATACCATTGATTTTCCCAATCTGATAGTGGACCAGATGATGTTAACTGTAAGAGTTAAGAAGCCCTCACTGCCATTTTCTATGTTAGTATCTGAGTTATGCAGGAGTAAAGGAGTGTTTGTGGATCCCTCATGGCCAATGGTGGCGCATTTAGCACCATTGAACAAGATATCATTGAAAAAGAGCCATGGAGGGTAGCAGGAGGAGCAACAAGAGGTACCACCCACACCGCATGCAGATCCATTTTAGGGAGGTGAAGATTTTCATCCACTAGATGAGCCTCAACAACAAGAGGAGCAGCCATACATTTCAGTTGATGATAGGTCCGACCGCCAGATACTGTTAGGGTTGGAGACCAGCATCACTCAGCTCCATCAAAGGATGACTAGCTTCAAGAAGAGTCAAAGTGAGATTCTGAGGCTACTGAGAGGATAGTACGGTGGAGGCCCGTCAACTTCATGGTCCAAGACACTGGAGATTCGACATTACTACTATCTTTCTTGAACCTTTTAATTATGCATTTCATTTCAGTTTTTTATGTTTTAAATGTAGTTTTTGGATTTTGGTTTTAATTAATCTAGTTAGTTTGATGTTTTGGTTAAATTTTGCTAAGATTAGGATGCGTATTGCATGTGATGCATGTTAACAATTAGGTTATTATTCTTATGCTTTGCAGGTATACCCTTAACCTGATTGCGTGGGATTTTCATATGTTAATTGTGCACTATCTTAATATTTTCGTAGAAACTCATTCTTTTGAGCATTTAGAAATTCCTTATTTTGAAAACTTTCTGAAATATTACACTCCTTTTATTAAGCTTACATATATAGTGGAGATATAAAACCTATTGCAAATTTAGAGCAAATCCTCCTTGGAGAGATATTTCACATTTTCTCAAGTAAGAATTTTCGATTCAGTGTAAAATTCCTTCGAATATTCTCATTAGTTTTGTTTTGATTAGCACTCATTGAATAACATGGTTAACATTTCCTTAAATTTTTAATTGGAAATTTTGCAGGTTTATGATTTTTGGAAAATGATCTTAGGTCATTTTTGATTTAATTTTGAGCCTTAGTCATTTCTTTTACAAAATTATATCCCTAGTTAGTTGTGTTTGAGCCTAAAAAGTATAATTTCTTTTTTGTAAAACCCATAAGTAAACCGAGCCACAAAAAAATATATTTGACCAACCCTTGCTATCTAATTTTCTTGCACCTTCTCCTAAGGAAGTACTATATGGAAAAGGGAGAAAAAGAAGAAGAAGGTGACTACTATTCAAAGAAAGAAAAAATTCTATGGAAGAAAGCAAAAAGAAAAGAGAAAATAAGCAAAGAAAGGAAATAGACAAGAAAGTGAAATAAGATTGAAAATGGAAAAATGGGGAATACCATGTATGTGAAATTTTGGAAAAAAAAAAAGGAAAGAGGTGTGCCACACTAATCAAGAAAGGATAGCCTTTGAAAACCTGTGACATCATTTCTTAACCCATTTCCCATGGCCACATTATAACCCTAATAAAGTCCTTTTTGATTCTAGAAGTCATGCATGTGTATTTTTTTCGTCTATACAGAAAAGGGAAAGTGTTGATAATGTGTTTGATGCCGTGATAACATTCTTTCATGAGATTATGCCAAATTCCAGTTTTATTCAAATAACGTTCTTTTGATACACTACATGTGATATTACTTTGCTATGATAACAATATTCTTATCACATGCAATTTTTGAGTGATAGTCACTACAACGAGAGTGTGTGCTTTGTTGAGTGATTTCCAAGAAAGGATTGACATCAAGGCTGATTCTTATACAACAAAGTGAAGGGTGGTGATATTTCTTAAGTGATTTTTGGAATAAAGGAATCCTTGCACAAACACACACAAGTTTTTCTAAAAATATATGAAATAGTGATACAACTAATGTGTGTTACTCTTATAGTGATCAGGGAAAGGAGGTATCCTAGCAATAAAGAGGAATGGTGGTTTAATTTTATTCGTGAAAAATATGAATTACTGTATTCTAACCATTGAAGTTTGTAGGTATCTTCACTAAAAACCTTCACGAGACAAAACGCGTCCACTAGGGATCACCTAGGGGTTTAACAACTAGTTGTATATGCTAAATGCAATCGTGAAATCTATGAAAGTGATTTTGTTTTGTTATTTATTTTTATTACTAGGGACTAGTAATGTTTTGGTTGGGGGGATATGATTAACCTTAAATAATGCGTTAATTAATTAGGTTATTAGGTTAACTGTGTGAGTGAATTAGGTTAAAATTGTGAAGTTAAGTGAAATTAGGGTTAATGTGGAAATTAGGGTTGATGTGTGAAATTTGACATTTTGCTGGGTTGTGTGCTGAATTATGCGAATTAAAAAGGAGAAAAGTGTGCAAGCTTAATCATGCAGGGGAAGCAAGTGCAATTACATCAACAACACATTACGCAAAGCAAGGAGAAAGTCTAGAGTATCCTCACCATCCGGATGGTAGAGCAAACTGCCTCAACTTCTGCCTTCCTCCCATTGGTCCAAAGCTGCAACAAAACTCACCTGATTGGTCAGAAGATTTATGCGGCCTCAAACCAGCCTCCAGCTTCTATAAATAGCAACCTCAACTTCCATTTTCCGAGGTCCATTAATTCTTGAAGAGGGCCAATTAGAGAGAGTTCAGAGCTTCGCTAGAGAGTTAGAGAGTCAGTAAGAAGAGAGAAACAGTGTAGCAAAGCCCTGCCGAACCGCTTTCTAGCCAGAGAATCTCCACTTCTACATTTCTATCTATTCTTTTTTACTTGGAGGGTTGAACCTCTCTCACTTTTGTGCCATAACCGGTAATAAGAGTGGCAATATTTCAACTATTCCTTGAGGAAGAATTTCTTTTGTCTTTTGTTTTAGTTGTAATGAGGATACTTCACACCTTTTGCTCGTCTATAGAAATAGGGTATGAGTAGTCCCTTTATACCCTTCAATGATGGGTGAACATATGTATGATATTGTTTAAGTTACGGAAATGCCGATGTTTTAACTATGCTCTAATGTTATATACCTCCATTAATTGATGGATGGTTACATATATAAAATGCTCATGGTTATGAACACCGAGAGGTACTTAATGCTATATAACATACTATCTCTACTAATTACGTACTTCATGCATGATACAGTGATATACGTAGTTGGACTTTATGTAACAGTCGATAGATTGGGTATAGATGGGTTAAGTCTCGGCATAGCCAATGCATAAACCGGAACTCTGTCATCAGTGGACCATCAACTTGCCGGTTGAATAACTATAGTATTCCTCCTGAATGGCTTGCATTCTGGTTTCCTAGGATTATTCAATTGATGCATCATACACAAACCTACTGGCTAACCTAATCAGTTGTTATGTTATGGTTTAATATATATCAGACCTACCGGTTGACTTTCAAGTAAAACGAGAGTTAATTTGTTGTAAGGTGGAATTTCCAATAGCTGAAACAATATAATGCATATGGAATCCCTGAACTGAAGGGTACCTTTTCAATTATTGTCTTTCCACAGTTTAATTAAGTATTATTTTAATTGTTCTAAGCTCGCACCACAAGCTATTCCATTACATTTTGTATGTGTAGCAACTTCACTATTTCTATTTTGAATTCCAATATTTAGCTCCCTGAGGGTTTGACCTCGGACTTAAACCGAGAATTATACTGCAATTTGACCACTTATCCTTGGGTGTACGACACTATTTAGGTCAGATCATACACCAATACATTTTTTTGGACTTTCACCATCAGAAGAGTATAAACTAGTAACAGGGTCTTGCACCCGAGTGAGAGTCTAGCCCTTCTTACTATACCCAACACAATTTTTCCATGCAACTCATGCAACTCCGTTAGACCTAGGTCCTTCTCGAGTCCACGCCTCAACCACCAAGAATAGTGTTTGATCAAAAAATATGCACACACACCCACACTCATGTCAAATGCCCATGAATATGATGTTTCCCGTGCATATGCAAATGTAATGAACCATTGAATTTCATATCATTATGCAACTAAGTTTTCAATTGCAATTAAAACATCATGTTCAACTTGTTATGAACACAATATGCACAATTCCAATGTGATGTTCATCATATCATGAGTGTAGCATGATATAATTGACTTTGTGAGAATGGTGTATGTCATGCTTTTTTTCGCTTGTTCAAAAAAAAAAAAAAAGCATGACATACACCATTTTCACAATGTCAATTATGATTCAACGAAGAAGAGCCATTGATCTTAGAGAGAAGGTTGAAGAACCATTCTTTTTCCCTCTCTTCTCTTCCCTTCTCTTTTACAAATTGCAAGGCTGAGAAACGGGGAAAAAATATAATTTTCCCCCTTTTTATACTCCCCACATATTTGGCTCACAATGCGCCACATGTCCTGTCTTTTACTGATCCTATTTTGTCTCGACTCAATTAAATATCATCCTATTTTAAGTTCAATATATTTTATTTGAAATAAATTTAAATAATTTTCCATGTTTCACAATTAATTCCCATTCGGATTTATTCTGGTCATGTGACACTCGATCGCATTGTAAAACGTGAAAAATTTGACTATATCAGAATTCAACGAAAATTGACTGGATAACTAGATTTTGTGAGAAGAATCCAATGGTGAGATCCGTTTTATCATTTGAGTTTTATAAAAATTTGGGTTTTGAACCCGTACCATAGTTGCTAATTACCATTTTACCTTTTTTCATAAAAATTCAAATTTTCTCGGGTTTTATAGATTTAAGATGCTATTTCATTATTTTTGATGATATTAAAACCCTCAATGCAATGTTGAACTTTTGGATTTTCTTGGGACTGTGCAGGAAACTTTCCCTTCTCTTGCTAAAGCACACCCATGTTGTTGTTCAACTTGGTTATTTAAGTTCTTATATCATTCAAAGCTTGGTAGTCTTGTCATTACTGGTATTCTGACTATGGATGAAATGATGCAAGACATCCTTAAGACTTCTTTTGTGAGGGGGTTGGTAAGTAGGTACATTGGGTTGTCCTTAGGCGGCAAACCCTTGTGCATGTGCATTTTGTGCATGTGCATTTTGAACAGACTCTTATGATGGTTGGTGCATAGATTTGGGACCTGAAGACTGACTGGGGCAGGTGACTTGTTGATTTGGAGGGGCACAAGACATTGGGGTAGAAAGTTGAGTCAGGGTGTCATTTCTCTAAGTAAAATGGGTGGCTATGCTAACTTGAATTGTATGCGTTAGAGTAGGAAGAAATTTGTTGCCTTGGCTGGTTAAAGGCATTCACCTGCTAATAGAGCACCTCCTTAAAGGTTGGTATGGTTGGGCACTTTTTAACAGAATGCTCAACTAACTCGCATATCGTGCAAGGCTCTTCTTGAGGCATACTTATCACCTCATTCATCTTCTTGCCCTCTAAATTTTCCACTTTTGTAGACAAATGCACAATTTTGGCTAACAACTTGTCTTGTTCTTTCAAAGCATATTTTCTACCCCAACAGACTAGGACATAATAGATTACTTTGAGTGCTTAGCAAGATCAGAAATATCTCAAGATTGGACATTCTCTACTGACCTCTCAAAGTAATCTAGAGCTTCTAAGGGTTCTTTGCTCAAAAACTCGCCATTACACATCATGTCTATGAGTTCTTGATGCATTGGTGTAATTCCTTCATAAATGAAAAATCACAAACTACCAAGGAACAAATCCATAAATTGCTTGGTGGATTCCGTTGTAGTATCCTAACCTCTGAACATCATCCCTTAATGTCTTTATGATGTATATGTAAAGGGGAGTGTCACTCTCCCTTGCAATGATGTCAAAAAAAAGGGCAACAGAGTGATGGATGAAATGAAAGAAGATGTGTGTGTGTGTGTGGAATGAACAAAAATGCTCCCCAAGCGCAGAGAGACTTTTGCTTGTCATGTTTTACTTGGAATCGTATTCCAAGGTCATCTCCTCAGGGAAGGAGGTGAATCGTGTTGAATGTGATTTTGTGCAAAAGGAAAAAAAAAGTGTAAAATCTTTTGTTGGTTGAAGTTTGGGTTGTGATGAAAGTGAAATGGGAAACAAGTGTTGGCTAATTCGTAGGGTTCACTCCAATGGGAATGCCAAGTTAACTTGAATTCTTCCTCCAATAGAGCATAGATGTACGATTAATTAGTGGGAAGATAAGGACAAGATGGAAGTGAGGATCCAAGCATAACTCATGACAAGTCTATGGGATATTAAAGACTCATAATCTCGTCGACCCTCAACCCAGTCAAACTGAAACAATGTACTCTGAGAGGAGGAAAGAAAATGAGTTGAAATGACATACCCAAGTGGAGGTCTCCCTTGGATTAGCCAACTAAAAAGCTTAGCTACTCATACTTAAGGTAAAGACAACAATGTAACGAGAAGACATTATAAAAAAATGAAGATTGGAGCTAACTTAATACAAGAAAACATAAACTAAAAGAGAGTGCATTGAATGCCCATTTTAAACTAAGAAATTGAAGAACGTGGATGCATTAATGGTGAAAGCTATAATGAAAGACTAAACTTGAAAACAACTTGCAGTAAATGGAATTAAAGACTTCAAACAAAGCTTAGAAGATTCTTGCATGACAATGAATGGAAGAAAATGCAAAAATCTCAACTTTTCTCTCTAACACTATTCATCTTCTTCCTAGACTCTCTCTCTCTCTCTCTCTCTATTTATATCATAATCCTCCCATAATTCAGTATGAAGGAGTCTTAAGCATCCAAAAACATCCATGGCTGTCCCGACAAGCCTGAGTGATATCCTTCCTATCATAGGAGCTACAAGGGATGGAATGGTGTAGGCTGATGCAGACCTTGTCTCCACACCCAACATCTTCTCTTTCCTCATTAATGCCCAAGGATCCAAAAGTCCAATGTAGGTTGAGGAGGGGATGTTTAGAATGTAAGGAGGTCAGGGGTAGGTAGGAGAATGTCTGGTGGGACCTCCAAAGCAGCAAAGATGAATTACACGTTGTCTGAGCAATCTGGAAAAAACCTTTCAGAAGGTCGACAAAAACCTTCCAGAAGGTTTGTGCAGGAATAGTTAAATGAAGAAGTTGACAGGCAAAACCTTCCAAAAGGTTCATTACAGTATACAAAACCTTCCAAAAGGTTTCACTCCAGTAGGCAAAACCTTCCGAAAGGTTCATTCTAGTAGACAAAACCTTCCGGAAGGTTTTTACCCAAACCTTCCAGAAGGTTTTCAACCAATTTAAATTTTCTTGGTTTCTTCTACCTCCAACCCTTCCTCTTCATTGACCTCAAACACTTCAATGGGGGTTTAACTCATTGCATTTGCATCATTTTACCTGCATTCACACAAAACTCCATCAAAACGAAAGTTAAGCACATTTCTCCCCAATTTCATGACAAAAGCAAGTATAAAGTGGCATGTTAGCATCTAACATATCTCATGTTTTTGTGCTAATCAATAATATGGAATGATATTTAAGAGATCCTTAAAACTCTCCCAGCAATCACAAAACTGTTCATTAGATTTTTCAGAAAATTTTTTAATCTTCTTCTTTAAAGTAGTTGTTCTATGAACTGGGAAAAATTTCTTTAGGAACTCTTTCTATAAATTAGCCCAGTTAGCCATGGTTTTGGGCTTAAGAAAGTTCAACCAAGTTTTTGCTTTGTCTTTCATCGAGAATGAGAATAATTTCATTCTCACTTCTTCTTCACACACATTTTGCTCAAGGAATGTGTTAACTACCTCCTCAAAGTCCTTGATATGGAGGTAGGGATTCTCCGCATCCACACTATGGAATTGTGGAATAGTTAAAGCATTCCAGGTTTTACTCTAAAATTTTGTGACTGCACTTACAAAAGTATACAAGAAGGTGCAGAGGAGTGAGTGGGTTGGAGGTATTCTCTCATCGTCCTCACAGAAGGAACCAATGGGATATTTTCTTCAACATTCCAAGGATTGAGAATGAGAGGAACTAGTAGAAAATTGTTTCCTTGGTTCCCCACATTCTATGGGTTTTTATTATTCAAGCCTTCCATTTCAACAGTTTTTGTGGGTTGAGAAGTCTACTGTGAATAGTGTCTCATTCCCAAGACTTACCTATCGCTTGTATGAATCACCTTTTTAATCAATAACGCCGTCTTCGACAATGGCACCAAAAATGCTTCCTCTCAAAAGTGGGTTAAATAACAAAAATTTCCCAAGCATATAAAGATTATCGTATTGTAACTCGGATGATTACTGAGATCGTGTCCTCTTGGAAAACGAGTGGTTCAAAGGGAGATAGAAAATTTAAAGTAAAAACTCTAAATTTTTTGAGATGTGGTTGAAGGAATTATTAAATAAAAAGTAGCGGTTAAGGAAAAGACCGATTAATCGGTAAAGTTCATCTCACCATGAATAGATATTTTGACCTAATTTTAAGACTCACTCAAGATTGAAATCAAATGCACTCAAGCAAAATATATTCAATTAATGCCCATTGAAAATCAAAATTATGTATTTTAGTTGATTGACCTAATTTTGAAATAATTACATTCACATCGGTTGTAGTGATTCCAAGAATTACCCATGTCATACTTAACTATCTACGGGTAAGCAAGAAGATATATATATCGAATGTATTTTTTTTACTTAATTCATTCAAACAACCAAATAACTCATTCTTCAAAAAACACCATATTTAGGTCAAAATTCTTATTCACGGATGAGACTCCCTCATTAGATTCAACCGAAAAATGACTACTCATTCATTACGGAATTGAAAAAAAAAAGCAATTGGAGAAAACATAACTGTAATTGAACAAGAAATAAAATTGAATTGAATTTTCAAGTAAAATAAATTACCTTGAATTTAAATTGCAATTAATATAAATTGTTCACAAAAGAGAATTGAAATTAGTCACCTTGCATGAGTTAAAGGACTAGAAGTAGAACAGAGCTTGGGATTGAAAACAATGTAGAAAAGTCTTGAAAGGAGAAACCCTAATTCTAAACCTAGGAGAAGAAAGAAACGTCTAAAGAGCTATTGATCAGACGAACGATGATGTCTTCGCTCTAGATAGGCTTGGGTATTTATAGGAGAGTATCCACTGAATTTCCTCCCATTTTAAATCCCAGTAGATCAACTTTCTATAGAAGTCCTCATAGAAGTAAAACAATAACTTACCGATAGAAAGCACAAAATGACCCTACTGGTAGAACTGCATTCTTTCTTTAACAAACTGGTAGCTCTTCACAACTACTAGTAGAATAGCCATCTGTTTAAGACCTACCAGTGGAACAATATCAACCTACTAGTAGCAAAGTTAATGTTTCATTTCTACTAGTAGGAATGAACTGTTGTTGCTAAAACTCAATTGTACTTGCTGTTGAATTGGTAGGAAATCGACCAGTAGAACTAGCCTTTTTCCTAATTGTACTTGCAAAGCTCTTGGTTCGTCTCCTGGACCTTCTAACTTGTCCTCCATAACATTAAAATGGCTGCAAAACTTCTCTCTTATACTAATTCACCTATAAACATGAATATTCTCCATAAAAGATAAAACTAAACTAAAACAAGGGAAATAGGTAACTAACATAGCTAAGATGAATTATATGAGACATAAAATATGTAATATTATGCTCTCATAAAAAAAAAACATTGCCTAGTTCCAAATTTTTGATATGAAAACGATCCAACTAGCAAAAAACTCCCATGCTAATTTCCTATCACGCCTAGCTTCTTGTTTTCATAACGAGCTTCCTTAAATGATCCCTGAGGAGTTCCTCTCACAGTCTAGCATAGAGGAAGAGGGGGTTGAGATCAAAGAAGTCCATCAATATGGAATCTAGACTTATCCCCTTGTTTAGTATTTAATGCAGGGAGCTCTGCCACCAGAGAGGGTGGAAGCTCAAAAACTTCGTCAAAAGGTGAGTAGGTATATGATATTGAATGGAATATTTTACAAAATAGGTTTCTATCTACCATACATATGCTTTTTAGTGAAGGAAAAAGCTGATTATGTACTCAATGACATTCATAAAGGAATCTAAAGTAATCATTCTGGAGGAAAAGCCTTGGCTTATAAAGCTCTAAGCCAAGGGTACTATTGGGCCAATATGTAGAAGGATTCCCTTAGATTTTCAAGGAGTTGTGACAAGTGTAAGAGGTTTTCCAATGTTCTCAAGGATCCTCCACAAGAGCTTACCTCCATTTCCAATCCTTGTTCTTTTGCATAGTGGGGCATTGACATAGTAGGACCACAACCTATTAGAAAGGGGCAGAACATATTCGCAACAATAGCCATTGATTACTTCATCAAATGGCTAGAGGCAGAACCACTGGTTATAATCATAGAGAAAAAACTCAAGAGGTTTTACATGGAAGCCATTGTTTTTCGTTTTGGTGTTCCTGGTTCCTAGTATCTGACAATGGCAATTAATTTGACAGTGGCACATTCAGAGAATTCTGTGATGATCTAGAAATTTGAAACTAGTATTTGTCCGCTATCCATCCTCAAGCTAATAGGTAGGCCAGTCACTATTAAGACCTTGCTCAAGGGACTGAACACAAGACATGAAGCCTTGAAAGGACCATAGGTAAATGAGCTTCCAAGTATCTTGTGGGTGTACGAGACTATGATCAGGTCTCCCTCTGGAGAGACCCCATTTTTTTTTACTTCCAATTGAGTTCAGCTTGCGTAAAGTTCAATAAGGTCAGTGGTCCATCCTCTATTTAAGATCTTTTTTCTTTAGTTAGTTATCTCTTGCAATCTTTTCTATTTATGAAGAGTTTAATAAAACTTTATCGCCCAAGAAAAGTTTTACAAAATGCAATAGCTTTTTATCCTCGAGTTAGCTTAGCTTGGGGAAACAAGGCCTTCAAGAAAGATAGCTCCACCATAAGGATGAGAAAAGAAGGGTATCCCAAAGAAATAAAGCACCCAACTTATAAAAAGAGTAGGACAGGCTCCGTCTAGCCACCAAGAAACACAATTGACATTACTAAGAACTTGACGAGATACTAGAAAGGAACATTGCTTAGGTTGGAAACCTAGCAAGCTAAACCTCCAAAATGAGGCTAAAAGCCTTAACAGTGAGAGCAAGGTTGCTAAGCCCAAAAAAAGAAAAAAAAGAAAAACATACTATATAAATAGAAAGGGTAAAAAACAATCTCCCAACAGATGATAGTAATCCCTGCCTTTTTTGACTAGGGCACCTTGATCACCAGTAGAACTCCATTCCTCACTTGGAACTTGCCCAAGGGGAGTTTCTTCATCATTCAACTTAATAGTAGAGCAGTCAAGATCAGGGTGCAGTGCCATAGCCTCAAGGCTAGCATCCAAGTAGCCCATTCCAAACTGTGTATATTATCTTGATTACGGTAGCAGTCTTAGCCTCCTTTATAACCTTCTGATAGGGTGGCCAACTGGTTAGAAATTTCTTCTTCTTTTCCTTGGGAGTGCCCAAAGCTAGAGTGCCTAAAGCTCCTTCTATCCTAAGGTCAAAATTGATCTACGTACATCCAGAGATAAGAGAAGTCAAACACCCATTCCCCAACAAAACCTGAGTTTTAGGAAGAGAAAGTAAGGTCATGACTCCTAAAAAGTAGGAGAGGTGAGAGTGTGGAGCCAGATGATCTTTAATGCATTTCTTCCAATACCCTAGGGTCATACATCATGTATATATATATTTTTTGTTATTTTGTCATTTTTTTCAATATGAAAATACAAAAATATTTAAAATTTAAAAAATCAAAAACAAAAGAAATAGTAAATCCAAAAAGAGTTTTGATGTCAAGTTTGATGCTGGTCCTTTAATATGGTGGTGAATTTGCTTCCCAAGTGTAGGAAATTCTATCCTCTAGTTACTCGAAAAATACCGAGGTCATCTCCATAAGGAAACAAGGACAAATTGAAATGGTGATATGATTCAAATGAAATAATTTTTTTTTATTTCAGTGATGGTGAAGATTGGTAAAAACTGTGTAGAAAAAATTAAGATAAACCGGCTAAACTCTAGCCTTGGCATACTTCCTAACTTTGCTCGCAAGGTAGGCTAGGTCCTATTTTCCCTAACAAGGTGACCTGGATTCATCTCATTCTTCTCTTATTGAGCTTAAAATCATGCATCTCCATTTCTTGGGTGCTTGGAAATTCTTCTCAAAAGTCAAAATAGACCCAACTAGGTCTTGTATTGACATCATTTCCAAATTGACTCCGGTTTCTAAGTCCGTAACCATAGCATTAAAACCTATCAGGTAGAGGTCACAAAATTTTCCATTTGATCGTGGAATCATCACACTTGGTACCTAATGCAAAGTATGAATTTACAATATAACTCAATCTGGCATAGAAATTGCTAAATGATTCATCTCTAGTATCCTCAAAGTCTAAAATTAGAGATGTACCTTTGGAGATGAGACATCCTCACTAAAGGTGTTCCTTCGTGGGAAACTTGTAAGATGTCCCATGCCTCTTTGAAAGTCTCACAATTAGATATCCTCTAGAACTCTTTATTTCTCATGGTATTGAATATCGTATTTAAGCCTTTCAAGTTCCACCCTACTCGCTCGATTTTTGACCCAGTCATTAGGGATTTTAGTTCAACAACTGGCTCAACACCTACCACCAGAGTAGTGTAGCTATTAGAGAGGTCCATCCCTTGGATATCATGCAAGAAATGGGAAAACGTGTGTGTGTGTACACAAGTGCTCCCCAAGCGTAGAGAGACTTTTGAGTGTCGTGTTTTACTTGGAATTGACATTCCAAGGTTGTGTCCTCAGGAAGGAAGGTGAATTGTGTTGAAGGTGATTTCATGAAAAAATGAAAAGTGTAAAATCTTGTGAATTGGTGTTTTGATGAGTTTTGTTTTTGATGAAATGTAATGGAAACAAGTGTTGGCTAATCCAAAGAGGTCATTCCAATGGGAATTCCAAATCAACTCAAAACATTCTTCCAATGGTGCCTAGGTGTTCGATTGATTTGTAGGAAGCGAGGGACTAAAATGGAAGTGAGGGCTCAAGCATACCCCATGACTAGTCTACGGTGTATTAAGAGCTCACGACCACGTCCACACTCAACCTAGTCAAACCAAACCACCTTACGCTACGAGGAGGAATGAAAAAGAGTGAATTTAGCATACCTAAGAGGAAATCTCCCTTGGATTAGCCACTCATATTAGATGCAAAGACATACAATGTGCAAAGAAACATGGTATTAAAATGGAGATTAAAACTTGAGTTAATGTAAAGAAAAGTGAAACTACAAAAATAAGTGCATTTAATACCCAACTAAAAACCTTAAAGTATAAAACTTGAATGTAACAATGGTAAATTCCAAGATACTTAACTAAACTTGCAATACACTTGAAATAAATTACATTAAGTGTAATAAATGAGAATTACAAGAGTCTTACAACTTATTACAAGTGAAATGGGTAAAAGAAATGCAAAAATCCAACCTCTCTTCTTAACTATGTCTTCTTCCTTGAGCTTCTCTTTCTAAAATGCTGAATAATGCTGTGTAATGTGAAGTGTTTCTTTATTTTTGTCTATGAAGGTCTTCTAGCATGTGTGAGAGGCTTCCATCAATGGGGGGCTGAGTTGATGTCTTGGACAGGCTAGGACAAGCCTAGCTTGTAACTCCCTAGATTTCCCCATTCTCTCTCTTCCTCATAAATGCTTGGGCATCCAAAGTCCAACCTTAGGTGTAGGGAGGCATATATGTGTGTAAGAGATGTTAGGGGACAAGTGGGAGAATCATAGGTGGGACCCCCAAGTGGCAGAGCTTGAGTTGTAGGGCATCTGACATTTATGGGAAAAACCTTTCGGAAGGTCAATGCAAATCTTCCAGAAGGTTTTGGTAGAGGTAAAGGAAAATGCTATCCAGTGTGTCAATCTTTTCGGAAGGTCGATGTAAACCTTCCAGAAGGTTTTCTCCTGAATTTCTTTTTTCTTGATTTCTCCACTTTCCAAAGCTCCCATTAAGATACCCCCTCTTCTCAAGTGACTTTAAGCATTACCCTGGGGTCTTAATTCAAGCCATATTCAACTCTTTACCTACAATAACACAACAACTTTATTAATTGTTTGATTAGTTACATTTCTCCCCAATTTCACAACAAAAGCAAGTATAAAAGGGTATAAAAAAACATACATAATGTGCAATATTTTGTGCTAATCATTGACTCAGAAATCCTTATTGGGAAAAATCACGAGGAACCTCTCTAGCCCAAAGTCAATATACAAGTACTCGAGTCTTATATCTCAACCAATCCACATGGTTAAATGCTCCTTTCTTTCAATAGATCTCTCTGTCGAAAGTCCCCCTTCGACGTTATGAGTAGCTTCACTTGAACGCCTCCACCGCGATGGATTGTTTAGGCCTTGAGTAATCTTCAAAGCTTCACACCCAAGACTCTCAAAATGTACACTTCTTTGAATGGGTTTTGGTAAATACCAAGCAAGATATTCTTGTTCAACATGTGAGGTTGAATGGAAGAATCAAGATGGTTAACCTTTTTGGACTTAGGGATCTAGGATGATTCTTGAAGCTCTGTATAAATGTTTGGGTCTTTTCTAGCTTATAGAGCCTTACACTAGGTGTAGACTAAATCCCCTATTTATAGGCTATGAAATAAGGTTTATCCCGTGGACAAAGAAAACATAGATTCGCGTCAACCGCTCGAGCAGTGAAAAATAAGCCATTCTAGACGCCATGTGGCAGACCACTCGAGTCATCTCAAGATCGCTCCCTGACTGCTCAAGCGGCCTAGAATGCAGTCCCCTCTAGTTCGCTAGATTTGTCTTTCGAAGTTGTCAGAGACTACTCTAGCCGAAGATATGCAACCGAAGGGTGGTCCCTATTAATTTTTAAGCAAGAAACCAAGCAAAAATTTGGTCCTATTGAGCACTACAGGATGTCGCTCAAATAGGGTCCAATAAATGATTCAAACTATCTTTTTAAAATGCATTTATGGTCTAGAAAAAAATTTTCAATGAAAAAATTGAGGATTCATTTTGGGATATTTCAAATTCCATTTTTTTTCATCTTAATCATCCTAAGTTTAAAATTAAACTAAGGGATCTAGGTCTGTAAGCTTCAAGGTGCATTAGAGTGGTTTTGATGTAACATATTAGCTTGATCTCCTTCCCTTTCTTTGTTGCTTATAGATCTTGATCTTTGAAGGTTGATGACCACGTAGTTTTATTAAGATTACATAAGAATTAACAAAATTAGCAAATTACAAAACATGATCTAATAGCCTGGTTCCTAAATATGATGGATCATTAGAAGTGATGAAGTGAATTGGGAACGTTGCTTATCACTTGATGCTGCAAGATCGCTTTAAAATCCATGCAACATTTCAAGTGAGTTTTCTAAAGTCTGATCATAAAGCTTGTTGAATGGTGGATAGAGAAAAGCAAGGAGAGCTCCTCCATTAATCAAAAAATAGTTTGATAAGGCGGTCAAAAAGATTCTATCTCACAGGATCATGGGTCAAAGTAAGAAGAATCTCAGGGTTGCTTTTCTAGCTCATTGGAAAGATTACTACAAGGCCGAAGCTAGTTGTGAAAAGGATGTTTGTAACTCTTTGGGGGGGGGGGGGGCAGAAGTTTGTGCTTGTTTATCTCTTTCTAATGATTATGCTCGCACCTCTGAAATATTTGTAATGTGTTTTCTTTCAACCTTGAGGACTCAACATTATTAGTCTTGAAATATTTCTTGAACTTCTTCACAATCTAGGCTAGGTCCTCTTCTCCTATTGAGGGTGACCCAAATTTACATCATTCTTGATTTGTAGAGCTTAAGGCAATGCCCTTAGCTTGCTTTACGAATGCAAAGTTCATCTCAAAGGCCAATATAGATCAAACTAGACATTCTATTGACACCAACTCTATGTTGAAACTTGTTTCCAAGGATGCGACCTTAATGAAACCTCTCAGGTAGAGATTTCAATATTTTCTAATTAATGGCCACATCATCAACCTTGGTATCTAATGCAAATGATGAATTCACAATATCACACAATTTAGTGTAAAATTCGCTAAATGTATCATTGTCTTGCATCCTCAAATTCTTGAATTAAGACGTGTACCATTGGAGTCTAGACATCTTCACCATGGAAATCCTGTCATGGGAAACAACCGAGATGTCCCAAGCTTCTTTGGAGGTCTTGTAATTTTTGATTCTCCGAAACTCTTTCGGTGTCACAACATTGAATATCGCATTCAAGTGTTTCGAGTTCCACCCCATGGACTAAACCTTATTCTTAGTCCATACCTTTGGGGATTTCCCTTCAACCACCACTTCACCACCTTCGACTTCTGCTGGCGGTGGGAGGGCTCCAACCCTCTTGCACAGTTATCCAAGCTGTCACATCAATTGATTTTAGAAAACATCTCATGCGAGCTTTCTAGTATACAAAGTTAGCACCATCAAAGAGAGGTGATCATGCAATTGATCCTCCTTCCTTTTTGAGACTCCATTCAAAACTAACTAGTAGCAATGACAGATTTCTCGAAGGTAAACTAGACACGTAAGCAAAAAGAAGATATGCCTACTTAGTATCTTATGATCTCAGGGCAACCATGCTTTGATACCAATGTTGTTCCAGGAGGGGAGGGGGAAACTTGTAAAACCCAAAAAAATTTGAATTTTTTTATGAAAAAGGGTAAAATGGTAATTTTCTACTTTAGTGCAAGTTAAAAACCTGTATTTCTCTAGAGCTCGGATGACAAAACGGACCTCACTATTGAATTTATCTCGCGAAATCTAGTTACCTAGATAATTTTCGTCGAATTCCGAGATAGTCGTATTTTTTGTATTTTACGAGGCAGTCGAGCCTCGGGTTACCCAAAAATGAATTTTTAATAAAATTTTAAAATTAAAAAAATAATTTAAAGTAAGTTGAAATAAAATATTTTGAACTTGAACCGGAGAAAAATTTAATCGTTTCAGGGCAAAAACGAACCCGGGAAAGGGGGCGTGTTGTGCGACGTGGGCCAAGCGTTAAAATGTATAAATAGGAGTCAAAAAAATCTGATTTTCAGCATTCTATTCTTCTGGTTTTCTGGGTTTAACGTTGGTGATAGGAGAAGAGGAAAAAGAGAAAATTCAAGACTTTTTTTTCTTAGATATACGGAGTTTCGCCGGTCAGAATTATTCGGGCTAAGAATTAAGTCAATCACCTCGATGAGGGCTATGCAACCATACCAAAAATGAAGGTTTTCACTGAAGGTTTGAAAAATGACAGTTTGAAAAAAGCTTGGATTAGGGCTCGGGTTAAATTCTTGAAGCTCCCTACGTTGATTTTATGCTTCAAGAGGTAGGGTTTTCATCCTAACTAGGTTTATTTCCAACCTAGGATGAATATATGAAATGGGTGGACTGTTTTGTGTATTTTAACACTTGCATATTGTAGTTGATTTAATGGAAATGGGTAGACTCAATTCTAGTGTGAATTGGTAATTAGAAATTGCTAGTTTGTGATTTCTTGGAAGTTTTAAAAATTGGGTTTGTGAAAATCACTTAATCTGATTTTTTTTTGAGTTATGTGATAAATTTGAGCATTTTATGTGATTACATGATTTGGTGCCTTGAAGGTGTTTGATAAATTGCCTATCTGAAATAAAGTGTGTTAATTGCATGAGATTATGTGATAACATGCTTGGATGATGTCGTAAAGTGAAATCATATGCTTATGATATGAATTACAATTGGAAATGCAAATGTTGATATGTGCTTATGATATATTGGCATTGGAGTGAATTATGAAAATTATTTGCTTAGGATGTAATAATCCATGACATGTGTTGAAATGTGGTAGAAATAATCCATATGACATTCATTACATATGGATATGATATTGATGTTGCAATTGCTCATTACATTGCATATGCACGGAGGCATCACATTTATGGGCATGAGGCATGAGTGTGGGTGTGTGTGCTTGTTGTTAGGTCAAACACCATCTTTTGTGGATGATAAGTTGACTCGGTATAGTTGGACCAAGGTTCAATATATTCGGATGGGATGCATGAAAAACTTGTGTCAGGTATAGCAAGAAGGGCTAGACACTCCCTCGGGTGCAAGACCCGGTTACTAGTTTATACACTTCTATTGGTGCAAGTCCAAAAAATTGTATCGGTGTGCGGAACCGGCAGTGCGACACCAAAACTCTACTACCGAACAAAGACACATGATTTTGTTTCATACAAAAATGTCATCGGATGCATAACATCAATGATGGATTTTTTACACATTGACATTGCATTGTATTATGGGAGCCGGTGAGGGTTTGGGTTAAAGTGCATTAGTGAGTCTCATCTCATTTCATGGCATGGCATGGTAGAATTCCAACATTGAATTGCTTATTGTTGCTTGGGATGATTGTTGTTTGTTGAATGTTGCATGTGAAATTTCATATGCATCTAGGTTGGGGAGTAGCCTCTTTAGGAGTTATCGTATTAAGCATAGCTCACCCTTTATGGGGACAACATTTCAGTGCGGGGTACACGCCGATGGAAGGATCTCACTTGGGGTCTCAAGGATGAGGAAAAGCTGACTTGTGGCTTTTAATTCACGTTTTGTAAAAGCTATTGTGAAAAACTATGCTTTTGTAAAACATTCACTAAGTTAGTTTTTGGACATTTAATGTATGTGAAAGACTTGTAATTGAATTCGTATGGACTATTTTTAATGTAGCATTGCATGTTGTTATATGAGTAGGGATAAATGGACCTGGTGTGATCAATATTGTATATTGGACCTCGGATGAGTCATGTGATTGTATGATTGCACAGGTTGTGTTTTTGGATAGAGCTCCCCGTACAAAAGAGACTCTGCCCGAATTTCTTTAAATTGTGGATCTTGGTAAATGAGGCATAACGACATGATATCGAGTTACACGGTGTCCACGGGTATTCTGAGAATTGATGGGTGATCAATTGGTTGACAAATGACCCCCGATTTTTAGGGCGTCACAGCTTCGTATCAGAGCTTAGGTATATGATTTACCTAGGGTTTGATGGGCATGGGTCTAGATCATTGCATTCATTGTGCATTTCATGTTATGTGCTTTAATATGCTACATGTTATGTGTTATGTGAAGATTATGCAAGGTTAAATGTATATGGAAAAGAGACACTAGGGTTAGAGAACATTACCTTGGGGTCGGAAATAGAATGAACGGGATAGTTTAGGGTGTAAATGTCTACTAGTGAGATAATGAGAGAAATCTCAAATGTTCAACTTTGAACCCTACTTTGGGATACTAAGTAAATGCTCTGTTGTTTGTTGACATATGTGTAGATGGCAAATAGAGGAAGAGGATGCGGCCGAAGCGGTGGGCGAAACAACAAACAACCACCACCGGCCTTTGATTCACAAGCCTTCATGGAGGCTATTGGTAACATGGGCTGCTATTGTTGTATAGGCTAGCACCAATGTGGGCCAAGAAGGCTCAAGTAACCTCCAAAGGTTTAAGGCACATAAACCTCTAACTTTTCTGGGAAGGGGCGGATCCGATGGTGGCAGACCGTTGGTTCCAGCAAGTCGACAAAATCTTAGAGGCTATGGAGATCACCTCTGATGCCACTAAGATAAGGCTAGTTACATTCTAGTAGGAAGGAGAAGCTCATCGATGGTGGGATTGGGCAAAGGCCTTGAAGAACTTGGAGACGATGACATGGAGAGAGTTCCGTGAGCTCTTCATGGGCAAATATTTCCCGATGACTGTCCGACAAGCTAAAGCTCAAGAGTTCTTAGACTTGAGGCAAGGTACTGTGACAGTGATGGAGTACGTGGCTAAGTTCACCGAGTTAGCCCATTTTGCCGACGACTATGCGGCCACTGACTTGGCCAAAGTGAGGAGGTTTGAGGATGGGTTAAACTTGTCCATCAGGGGTAAAATTATGGGCCACCGCCTACAAGACTTGTACTCGATGGTCGAGACAACTATGACCATTGAGAGAGAGGTGGATGATGCACAGAGCATCTGAGAAGTGGGTGCTAAGGACAAGAAGAAGGAGGGCCAATACTTTTCTTCTAGTTTGGGGAAGAAGCAGAGGACTTATACTCCACGAGGACAACAGGGACATGGCCGCGACTACCAAGGTCAAGGCCAAGGTCAGTCCTCCCAAGGAGGGAGACACTTCAGGGCTTCTAGCCAGGCAGACTCATGGACATGTTTTCATTACAACCAACCGGGTCACATAAAGTGGGTCTTTAGAGGTAGGGATCCCAGGGTTATGGGACATCTCATTACCAGTCATCAGTGGGGCATCCAAAGATGTACTTTGTTCCTCCCTACTCCACCATGGGCCAAGGAAGTCAGTATCAGTTCTAGGGTACCATTCAGGCCCCTACCACTTTATGAGGGGGGACTCCGTAGTTAGGCCAGATGGGCGAAGGTGTGGGCTGAGGTAGGGGATAGGGTATGCAGGCCAAAACTTTGGGCACCCAGGGGCGTGTCTACGCCATCACACCTCAAGTTGAGCTAGTGGATCAGTCAATTATTTATGGTACATTTCTACTCTCTCGTTTATGGGTAGCGGTATTATTTGACTTTAGTGCATCTCATTCATTTATATTTGTATCATGTGTGAGAGATTTGAGCTTAGAGGTTGAGACCTTTGAAGAGCCTTTGCATGTGAGTTCTCCCCTAGGAGCTAGGGTGAGTATTGATCAGATATGTCGGGGTTGTGAGTTAGAGATCTTGGGGATTCTACTCAGTGTAGACCTTAGGGTCATGGGCATGTCAGAGTTTGATGTTGTCCTTGGGATAGACTGGTTGATGACACATCAAGTCATTATTTATTGTGATCGTAAGAGGGTCACTACCTACACACTAGAGGGTGTTTATTTCAAGTTCCAAGGGGAAAAACATGATGCTTTATCCCAAGCCGTGTATGACTTTCGATGGTATGGACAGTTGATGGGTTGGCTAAGGAGCCTTACCCTGGAGGACGAGGTAAGACAGGAGTTAGGTCTACCTCGGGTGATTTGTGAGTATGAGGACATTTTTTCAAACGAACTACCGAAATTACCTCCACATAGGGATATGGACTTCACTATTGAGTTGCAGCCCAATACATCTCCTATTTCTATGACTCCGTATAGAATGGCGCCAGCTGAGTTGCAAGAACTCAAGGTTGAATTGCAAGAATTATTGGACAAGGGCTTTATTAGACCGAGCACTTCACCTTGGGGCGCTCCGGTATTTTTTGCCAAGAAGAAAGATAAGACTCTTCGACTATGTATAGATTACAGACAATTAAATTGGGTTACTATCAAGAATAGGTATCCTTTGCCGATGATTGATTATTTGTTTAATTAGCTGAGAGAAGCGCGGGTCTACACTAGAATAAACCTTGAGACCTTCAGTTGTATGCCATGTTTAGCAAGTGTGAATTTTGGCTGACCGAGGTGAAATTCTTGGGGCATGTGGTGTCGGTTTTAGTTGTATTCGTGGACCCGGAGAAGGTTGAGGCAATTATGAGTTGGGAGAGACTGAAGTCAGTCTTCGAGATACGTAGTTACTTGGGATTGACGGGCTATTACAGGAGGTTCATTGAGGACTTCTCCTGACTAGCTGCACCTATAACGAGATTGACCTAGAAGGAGCTTAAGTTTCACTGGGATGATTCATGCGAGAAGGCATTCCGAGAGTTAAAGAGGAGGCTTACTTCAGCTCCTATTCTGATAGTTCTAAAAAGGGGACGGTGGTACACAGTGTACTGTGATGCCTCCAAGGACGGACTTGGCTGTGTTTTGATGTAGTCTAGGATGGTGGTAGCTTATGGTTCTCTGCAGCTGAAGAGCTACGAGTAGAACTACCCCACATATGACATGGAGTTGGAGGCCATTGTCTTTGCCTTGAAGGCTTGGCACCACTATTTATATGGTAAGCTGTTTGAGGTATTTTCAGACCACAAGACTCTGAACTACATCTTTACACAGTGGGACCTCAATATAAGGCAACACAGGTGGATGAAATATTTGGAGGACTATGACTTCACTTTGTATTATCACCCTGGTAAGGCAAATGTGGTGGTTGATGTACTCAGCCGAAAGTCACAGGGAGTCTTAGCTAGTGTGGCTTCTTGGGAGTGACAGATGCTTGAGACTGTGGGACAATTTGGGCTACACTATAGGGGTCAGACTTAGGGTGATTTAGGAAGCTTGTTGGCTATGCCTTCCTTACTAAGCAGGGTGATCGAATCCCAGGGGTAGGACCCAGAGTTATCATCCATTAGGGATTGAGTGCAAGCGGGTACCAATGACGAGGTTGGGCCATTCACTCGGATGATAGTCTTCGATATAGAGAAAGGGTTGTGGGTGCCCAGTTAGTGGATCCGAGAGAGGAGATCCTTAGGGAGTTTCATTGCTCTCAATTTGTTGTGCACCTAAGTGGTACGAAGATGTACCATGATCTTCATCGCCAGTATTACTAGAGTGGGATGAAGAGGCACGTGGGAGACTTTGTTAGTTGATGTCTTTTGTGTCAGCAGGTCAAGGTTGAGCACCAGAGACCTGTAGGGTTGCTCTAGCCTTTGGAAGTAGCTGAGTGGAAGTTGGAGCACGTCACGATGGATTTTCTAACCCACTTGCCATAGACATCGCAGGGGCATGATACAATATAGGTGATAGTGGACCAGCTTATGAAGTCAGCACACTTTTTAGCCGTGCAGATGACACCTTCACACAGGAGAAATTCTGTCGATTGTACATACAGGAGATTGCGCAGTTGCATGGAGTGGCCGTATCTATAGTATCAGATCAGGATCCCAGTTTACAGCTTATTTTTGGGAGAGTTTCCAATAGGCCATGAAGATACAGTTGGTGATGAGCACAACATTTTATCCCCAGACGGACGGTCAGTTAGAGGGGACCATCCAGCCTTTAGAAGGCATGCTACGGGCATGCGTTCTAGATCTTAAGGGTAACTGAGAAGAGCACTTACCCTTAGTGAAGTTTGCCTACAACAATAGTTATCAGGCGAGCATACAGATGACACCCTATGAAGCACTTTATGGGAGGCCTTGCCATTCTTTGATTTGTTGGACAGAGGTTGGAGAGAGACCCACTACGGGTCTGAATTTGGTTAGAAACACCTTGGAGAAGGTGGACTTGATACATAAGTGTCTTCTCATGACTCAGAGCCTACAGAAGAGCTATGCCAATAGACGGCGGCGACCTCTAGAGTTTGAGGTGGGAGATCATGTCTTCTTGAAGGTGATGCTTAAGAGAGGAGTGATCAGGTCCAGCAAGTGGAGAAATTTTTCGCCGAGGTATGTCGGGCCCTTCGAGGTACTTGAGAGGGTTGGCACAGTTGCTTACTGGTTGGCGTTGCCGCTAAATTTATCGGGTGTTTATGCGGTGTTCCATGTCTCTATGCTCCAGAAGTATACTCTAGATCTAACACATGTGGTGGATTAGGATGAATTGATTGTTGATGCAGATGAGACCTTCGAGGAAGGACTGGTGCGTATCATGGATAGTCAGGAGCAAGTTTTATGAGGCAAGACCGTCAGGCTAGTGAAGGTGTTGTGGTAGCACCGAGGAGTGGAGGAGGCGACATGGGAGCGTGAGGACTTTATACGTACTAGGTATCCTTTCTTATTCGAGGATAGAGGTATATTCTTATAGTCATTTAGTATTATATGACAGTCGCATATGCATGTGGTTGAATGTGCATGTGTGTGTGTGTGAATTTTGAGGACGAAATTGTTTTAAGGGGGGAGAATGTAAAACCCAGAAAAATTTGAATTTTTTTATGAAAAAGGGCAGAACGATAATTTGTCACTTTAGTGCAGGTTGAAAACCCATATTTCTCTAGAGCTCAGATGATGAAACCGACTTCACTGTTGGATTCATCTCTCGAAATCTAGTTACCTAGATAACTTTCATCGAATTCTGAGATAGTTGTATTTTTTATGTTTTACGAGGTGATCGGGCCTCGGGTGACATAAAAATGAATTTTTTAATAAAATTTTGAAATTTAAAAAATAATTTAAATTAAGTTGAAATAAAATATTTTGAGCTTGAACCGGAGCAAAATGTAATCGTTTCGAGGCAAGAAGGGACCCAGGAAAGGGGGCGCGTGGCGCGACGTGGGGCAAGCGTTAAAATGTATAAATAGGAGTAAAATAAAATCTGATTTTCAGCATTCTATTCTGCTGGTTTGCTAGGTTAAATGCTGGTGATAGGAGAAGAGGAAAAAGAGAAGATTCAAGACTTTTTTTCTTAGATCTATGAATTTTCGCCAGTCGGAATTCTTTGGGCCAAGAATTAAAGTCGATCTCCTCGACGAGAGCTACACAACCATACCAAAAATGAAGGTTTTTACCAAAGGTTCAAAAAATGAAATTTTGGAAAAACCTTGGATTAGAGCTCGAGTTAAATTCTTGAAGCTCCCTACCTTGATTTTACGCTGCAAGAGGTAGGGTTTTCATCCTAACTAGGTTTATTTCCAACCTAGGATGAATATATGAAATATGTGGGCTATTTTGTGTATTTTAACACTTGCATATTGTAGTTGGTTTAATAGAAATGGGTAGACTCAATTCTACTGTGAATTGGCAATTAGAAATTGCTTGTTTGTGATTTCTTGGAAGTTTTAAAAATTGGGTTTGTGAAAATCACTTAATCTGATTATTTTGAGCTATTTGATAAATTTGGGCATTTTATGTGATTACATGATTTGATGCCTTGAAGGTGTTTGATAAAATGCTTATGTGAAATAAAGTGTGTTAATTGCATTAGATTATGTGATAACATGTTTGGATGATGTGGTAAAGTGAAATCATATGCTTATTATATGAATTACAATTGAAAATGTAAATGTGGATATGTGCTTATGATATATTGGCATTGGAGTGAATTATGAAAATTATTTGCTGAGTGAATTATGAAAATTATTTGCTTAGGATGTAATTATCCATGACATGTGTTGAAATGTGGTAGAGATAATCCATATGACATTCATTACATATGGATATGATATTGATATTGCAATTGCTCATTGCATTGCATATGCACGGAGGTATCACATTCATGGGCATGAGGCATAAGTGTGGGTGTGTGTGCTTGTTGTTAGGTCAAACACCATCCTTGGTGATTGACAAGTGGACTTAGTATAGTTGGACCAAGGTTCAACAGAGTCGCATAGGATGCATGAAAAACTTGTGTCGGGTATAGCAAGAAGAGCTAGATACTCCCTTAGGTGCAAGACCCGGTTATTGGTTTATACACTTCCGTCGATGCAAGTCCAAAAAAGTGTATCGGTGTGCGGAACCGGCGGTGTGACACCAAAACTCCACTACCGAACAAAGACTCATGATTTTGTTTCATACAAACATGTCATCAGATGCGTAACATCAATGACAGGTTTATTACACATTAGCGTTGCATTGTGTTGTGGGAGCCGGTGAGCGTTCGGGTTAAAGTGCATAACTAAGTCTCATCTCATTTCATGGCATGGCATGGTAGAATACCAACATTCAATTACATATTATTGTTTGGGATGGTTGTTGTTTATTGAATGTTGCATGTGACATTTCATACACATGTAGGTTGGGGAGTAGCCTATTTAGGAGTTTCTCTATTGAGCGTGGCTCACCCTTTATGAGAACAACATTTCAGGTACGGGGTACACGCAGATGAAAGGCTCTCACTTGGGGCCTCAAGGATGAAGAAAAGCCGACTTGTGACTTTTAATTCACGTTTTGTAAAAATTGTTGTGAAAAATTATGCTTTTGTAAAACATTCGCTAAGTTAGTTTTTGGGCATGTAATGTATGTAAAAAAATTGTAATTGAATTCGTATGGACTAATTTTAATGTAAAATTGCATGTTGTTATATGAGTATGGATAAATGAACCTGGTGTGGTCAATGTTTACGCATAAATGGATCCGGTATGGTCAATATTGTATATTGGACCTCGGATGGGTCATGTGATTGTATGATTGTACATGTTGTGTTTTTAGGTAGAGCTCCCCGTACAAAGGAGACTCTGCCCGAATTTCTTTAAATTGTGGATCTTGGTAAATGGGGCATAACGGCGTGATATCGAGTTACACGATATCCACAGATATTCCGTGGGTTGATGGGTGATCAATGAGTTGACAAAGGACCCCCGATTTTTGGGGCATTACAAAACTGATGTGCATCTTCCCTCACGATTATACACATGGTGACCAAGACACTATACCTAGAAGGGGGGTGAACAAATTTTTTGATTTTAGCCCTAATCAATTATCAATTAAAACCTATGTCTACCTCAATTACCTCTTCTCAATCGAATGCAGAGATTAACGATTAGAACCGCTTTTAAATACCACAAACCCATTGAATCATGACGATTGATTTTAATTAATTTTGAAATTAATTCACTCAAGTTAATCTCACGGTGATCCCAACAAACCCACAAACCCAAATGCACAATAATGGATGATTAGATATCAAACAATCAAAACATCAAACATATAGTGAGCGTGTGTGCTAACAAATGCAAGTGTGTACAATAATCAATAAGAGACACAAACAATTTGTTGATGCGAAAAAACCTCCTTGGAAAAAAATCATGGGGAACCACTTAGGGTCACCAAAGCCTAATCCGCTACTCTCCAAGTCAACATACAAGTGCTGGAAACTTATACCTCAACCAATACTATGGCTAGATACTCATTTTCTTGCTATGTCTCTCTACCGAAACTCTCTTTCTGACGTTTGATGTTGCTTCACTTAGACCTTCCTGCCGCATAGTTCATCTAGGTCTAGAGCGATTATAGGCATGCCAATAATCATTGGTATGCACACACCAATGAGTTGCTTCACTAACTAGTTTTGCAACACCAATTTGTGAGGTTGGGTAGAATCAGTAATGGTAGCCTTTGGATCTTAGGGATCTAGGTTGCGGTGGAAGCTCTCAACATAGAAATATAGTTTTCTCTTAGAAATATCACTAGAGGCTTCTCTTAGGTCTAGGAAAGACATTCCCTATCTATGGGCTCGGAATAAGGGTAGTCACAGTAAATAAGAAAACTTAGATTTGTGAACGACAGCTCGATCAGTGGGATGGTGGTCGTAGGACAATTAGCAATGGAGTGAAAAATAACATCTCATACCAATCAAGGATCAAGGCTGCTCGAGCGACCATGGGCACTACTAAACTGAACTCATAGAGTGAGCCCTGTGTTGATCCTATGTGGCCTTTTCCCTTTTTATCCTAAGTTATCAAGGGACCACTCTAACAAAGCGAGTACAAGGTGGTCCCTACAATTTTTTAAGCCTAACCATGCAAAAAATTGTCCTCTTGAGCGTTAACGGGTGTTGCTTAAAGAGGGGTCCAATTGTGACTCAAACTATGTTTTCAAAATTCATAAATGGTTTAGAAAATTTTTTCTTTAAAACTCACCTAGGAGTCATAATTAGATCATTTTCAATTCCATTTTCATCCTAAGTTAAAATAACTAAGGGTTCATCTTAGGTGTCCAGGTCATTTCATTTGTTCTAAGTATGATGGTGCATACAGAGGTTGAATGGTGTTGCTTTAATGTTTGATCTCCTCCTTTTAATGATGCTCTTAGATCTTGAATTTGATAGCATCACGACCATCGAAATAGTTGAGATTTTACAATGGACTCCACAAAATTAGCCAATTACAAATACATGATCTAACAAGCTCCCTCTTGTCAATTTTGTGTCAAAACACACAAGTTTGAAATAAAGATTACAACCCCAAACCATTGAACAAAAGAATTGTAAATCTAATCTCAACACTCATACATACGTCCTAAATCTCTATCTAGTACAGTGATCTATATCTTTGGATAAAGCTTGAAGATCATAGTTTTGCACATTATCACTCAAACCAAAATCTCGTGAAATGCATCATATGTTAGAGAAATAAATCACATAATCACAGGTATGGAAAACACCAAGAAAAACATAAGGCATAAGTATGTATACATCATATAAGTGTAAATACGTAACATGTTCGAACTAATTTCCCTCATATGCTTGAGAACTAGTTGATTTATCAATGCAAAATATATCAAGTTCTCCCCCTTAGTTAGTGTTCACAAGTAAAATAACAAGTGAAAAATAAACAAGAATAAATAATGTGACTTTATGTCAAGTTTGCAAATTTGCTCCCCTTGAGTATTTGAACTACAAACTCCCCCTTTCTATGTTCACATGCAACATATCTAGCCTAGTCAAGAGCAAATCTCTCTGATTACTCTCAAATGTACCTAAAATATTTTCCCACTTTTTGTCACAAATGACAACCCATTACAACATGCAACAAGTACAGTACATAATCAAGTCACCTAACATAGTCTTCTCTTTATTTGCCACATATATAAATCCAATGAAAACCCATAACAATCATGATGTAGAATCATAATATAATAAGAAGGTATGAATACATAAAAACTAGCAAAATCTAGACATAGACTATGTAAGGGACAAACAAGACAGATAACTCAATGATAAAAAATGTTAATCAATCAAGCATAGGATCGAGAGTATGTCACAACAACAAAAAAATAGAGCTAAACAAAGAAAAAGCCACCAATGAAAAATAAACAGAGTACTTTAGTATGGGCCATGAATGAATAAAACACTCTCATGCTCACGTATGACCTAATACTAAGTCTCCAAAGCCATAACTTAAATGACTGTATCACCACCATCTCCTCTAGGTGTGTCTGCCTCGTCATCAGAAATAAATCCAAAATTCTACATCTTGTGCCTGAGATGTTGAACATCCCTCATCATCTCCCGTTGATCCCTCTCATTGAGAACATTCATACAAAGAGTAAAAAGACTGTTCTGCTGATCAATACTGCTCTACAACTGACTGACTGCTAGGTGGACGACTGTCCACTGTCCACTGATCCAACACAGTTGTTGGAGTTGCTCTAGGGAGTGTGGTGTGTGAGGTATGGCCTTGTGCCAACCTCGATGGTGGCGTATGATGAGATGTATCAAGATCTATGAAAGTAGTACCATGAATCTTAGCCTCAATATCATCATCCTCTAACACTACGTCCATAGGGTCATGCATGTGTCTCACTCTATCTAAGAGACTCCTTCTTGGAGGTCTCTTTGGTCTCATCAACTGGTCAATATCCAAGCACCAACACCCCTATCTAGACATATGCGGGTGATTAGAGAACCAAAATGCAGAGTATCAGTAATCCTACCCTTATCAAATACCCTTCGAATGACCCAAAATACCACACGTGACAAGTCTTATCTCCAAACCCGTACCAATAACATGTAGCAAATAGGCTCGTGGTGTGGAAAAAAGTGGAAATATAAGTCTCTGGGTCAATGTTGTAGTTGACTATGAAATTTATATACCTATAATCCCTAGTTAGTTACTTGTGATACTATAACTGGTGATTCCACCTATTGGGATACAGAAGCCCATACAACACAGAAGCAATTGTCGACAATGTGGGTATAACACTATTAGGTCAAGAATGAAAAGGGTCACAAGCTACCCAAGGAAGATGTAGGGTGGTGGAAATAAGGTCAGTGGAAAACTCAAATAACACACCTCAGACGTAAGTCATGAAGTGCTCATTATCCTCTGTAGTGTCTTGCATGTGTGTGTAAAACTCTTTGATCATGCCACATTTATAGGCACGAGGGCTGCATATAGCTCAATCCACCCTCTCGATCAACCAAAAGACAAAAGAGTCACTTACCTTGTCATGATTGGCCCCTTGCTCTACAAGCATAGTCCACAATGAAAACTGTCTCTGATACAACTCTTGAACTGCGGTGTCTGAAAGCAAGCTCTACTACCTTAACCTTGTACCCTTCCCCTCTTCTCAACTCATGGAGAGACATTTCTCCAAAATGAATTGGTGAAATAGTGTTAATGTTTATGATAAACTCATATCTAAACTCAAATAACACTAAATCTCACTCTAAATGAAGTTTGGTCACTTGGAAATACTTTGGGTGGGGTAGAAAGTGAGTGGGTTTTTTCTTGGAAGTGGGGGAAATGAAGTTCTTTCGTAAAATCTAGTATTTTAAGCTTACAATACCGAATCCCAATGCAGACCGCTTGAGCGAGGTCTAGGGTTGCTAGAGGGAGGTCTGAAGCAGTGCACCTCCATTTTTCTGTTGTCCAGTCCACTTCAACTAGCCCCCAATCAGTCCAACCCCAGAAGTTCTTCGAAAAGGGGGGCCTTAGGCTCTGAGACATGTTCAAGAGCAACTAGTAGAGGAGTTAATCAATCATGAGATATAAAAATGATACTTATTACTAGTTAGAGTTTGTGCCCCATGTAGATGGGTCACTTCACTCGGTTTCAGTATGTTAACTTTTCCTTAAGTTCAAGGATTGATTGTCTTGCTTTTTTCTTAACACATTAAATTTTTTTCTTATTTCCCATACCTAAGGGTGGTGAATCAGAGCTAGGACAGCCCTCGCTAAGCCCTTAAAACAAATAATCATGAAAATTACACAAATTTACATTTTAAAAGATCCATCCAAAATTCCTCATATCAATACACTATTCTAAGGCATATTCAAAGTTATTGAACTCAATTGCATGCATCCTAGAGTAGTGTTTCTTCACTTTGGTTCAATTTCACTCACATGTATTCAAATATTGTTCCACTTTGACTAATTCAAGTGCAATGTTTGTGAAACCGACCTCCAACACAAAAAGGATTCCGATTAAGTTGAATGCATTAATAAGCTCATCATGAAATCCTAAATGCATTGTCTAAGTGAACACATGACTGGTTAGTGAGTGTCCTAATTTTTCTGTTTTTGACAACTCTCCCTTTCTTTTATCCATTCTCTATAGCTTCAATTAACACGATTGTGAATTTCCTCTTTTAATGTATGCTTCTAAACATGATAAACACGAGCTCTATGATCTTTATAAATGATCAATTAACAATTAAGCAATGGTACTCTTACAATTCAGGTGCAATTATTTTTGGCCATTTATTTTGGCCTCAATTATTTAGATTTGGCCACATTGTGCTATTTTTTTAACAATAGGCCTTCGGCATCTTCTAAGAGATTGGAGTTTAACTAACCTTTAGTCATATGTTTTTCAAACTAATAAAACTCTTAAGTGTGAAGGTGAATTACATGAGTGCACTTGGTTTTGAATTTTTCAAAGGTAAATACTATCCAAACACGCTAGGATGAAAGAGCCTTTGGATAATGAATCATGTAATTAGATTTATGGCACTAAGTTCTCTATCTCCTACCATGACTTATAGCAATGCATATTCCAACTTTGACTCAAGGATGAAACAATTTCAATGCAAACCTAAGTGTGAATTACTATAATGAAGAACAAATGATAAACAAACAAAAGAATTTTTTTTTTCCTATGTTTTTGAATTTTTTAATACACATACAATGAAATTCCTAAAGAAGGAAAAAATAAAGCATTTTAGCATAAATCCTAAAATGAATGTCAAATTTGACATAAAAAAATTTTTGGAATTTTTTTTTATTTCTCTTGTTTTTGGTTTTTGAAATTTCAAATGTTTTTTTATGTAGAAAACAAATGAAAAAATAACAAAAAAAAAAAAACACTTGTATAACCCTAGGGTGTTCAATGATATGAATGAATGATCACCTAGGTCCATACCCTCATCTCTCCTACTTCTTAGGAGCCGTGACCTTTCTAAAAGCACTCGGGGCCTCTAACTTTATTGAGTGCTGATTTTCTCAAGGTCCTCCTTAGTCACCCAAACTTGTTTTCTCTTCCTAAAACTCGAGTTTGGTCAGGAAATGGGTGGAGGACAAGCTCTCTTTTCCCCGGATGTGTGTAGATCAACCTTGACCATGGGGGTAATAGAAGCCTTAGGCACTCTCGCTTGTGGTCCTTGTAAAGATAACACATGATGTTGCTCAGACACATATGACCTTTCCAAAAGCTTAGAAAAATTTAAGATTTGAGAATTCAAGGCTTTAGATTTATTTGCTAGATGCACAAGTTTCTTGTTCAATACATTCCTATTTTTCATGCAATGTTTACTATGATGGCCATGCCCTCCATAAGTATAACACACTGCACGATTGACTTGGATTTTATGAACAACCTTCTTCTTTGAATGCCTACCCGTGCTACTATTAGCATTTTTAGTACTTGTGGCTACTTGTGGGGGGTGATGGGTTGGTGATACCCTTTACAAAAATGGTCTTGGAAGAAGTGTTAATGTAATCATTTGTGTAGCCTAAACCATGCTTATCTTCTACACTCTTTCCCATAGATAACATCTTATCAACCTTTTCTTTGCATTGGCGAAGTCTCTTAGAAAGTTCATTTCATTTATGATGATCTTTATCAAGTTTGGCACATTTTGACTCAAGATTCTTCTTAGACTTGAGAAGCTCATGATATTCTCTCTCAAGAAAACGCACTTGGTCAAGGAAAGACTTGTTCTCATCCTACAAGCTACATATTTGGGCCTTAGACTTGACTAAGTACACTTGAAGGGCTCTTGTCTCTTCTTCGCTTGAGTTGACTCGACCAGTCAAGGAGAGAACATCCTCTTGTTGCTTAAGAAATTTCACATACATTTGATCATATACATCTTGAATATCCTCATAGCACTCTTCATCCTCCATGCGTTGGGATTTCTTTTGCCAAGTCTTCTATCTCCATGGTAGGATATGTTTCAACTCCACTTGTGGAAGTTTCAAGGAGAATGGTCATACAAAAGTCGTAAAGTGCTCTTCATCATCTTGAGAAGAGGAGTCATTACCCGAGGTTGACTCACTTTTACTATCACTCCACTTGGCTTTCATGGCCCTCATCATTTCAATGGGCAAACCTCTCTTCTTTCTGTTTGGCATTCCGATGCAATATGTCCAAATCCTTGAAACTCACTATCAACTTATTTTTGAGAGTCTCTTCCCTTTTTCTCTCTTTCGTCCTTAAGAGTAGGTCTACTAAGCTTTCCATTCGACCTTGAGGACTCAATATTACTAGTCTTGAAATATTTTTTTACTTTCTTTACAATCAAGGTTAGGTACTCCTCTCCTAACCGGCGTGACCTAGATTTACCTCCTTCTTGATTTGTAGGGCTTAAGGTAATGTCCTTAGCTTGCTTTAAGGATGAAAGGTTCATCTCAAAGGTCAATATAGACCCAACTAGATCTTCCACCAACACCAACTCCATGTTGACACTTGTTTTCTTTCTTTTTTTTTTTTTTTTTTTGTGTTGACACTTGTTTTCAAGGATGTGACCTTAGCATGAAACCTCTCAGGTAGATATCTCAGGTTTTTTCACTTGATGGCCACCTCATCAACCTTGGTCCCTAATTCAAACGATGAATTTATAACATCACACAATTTAACATAAATTTCACAAAATGTCTCATTGTCTTGCATCCTCAAGCTTTTTTCAAGGTCTTAGAATTTGCAATTCTTTGGAACTCGTTTGGTGTCACAACATTGAATATCGCATTCAAGCCTTTTTCAGTTTCACCCCGCAGACACAATCTCATTCTTAGTCCATAACTTTGGGGATTTAACTTCAACCACTGCTTTACCACATTCGACTTGTGTGGTGGTTGTGGGAGGGCTCCAACCCTTTTTCAAAGTTACCTAAACTCTTTCATCAATTAATTTTAGAAACGTTCTCATGCAAGTTTTCCAATATAAAAAGTTAGAACCATTAAAGATAAGCGTTCATGAAATTGATCCTCATTTCTTTTGAGAATCCTTTCAAAACTAACTAGTAGTAATGATAGATTTATCAAAGGTAAACTAGCTACATAAGCCTAAAAATGATATGCCAACGTAGAGTCTTATGATCTCAGGGCAACCACGCTCTGATACCAATTGTTGTTTTAGGAGAGGGAATCAGATGTGGATCTTTCCCCTACGATTATACACATGGAGACCAAGACACTATACATAGAGGGGGAATGAATATGTTTTTGATTTTAGCTCAAATCAATTATCAATTAAAACTTATGTCTATCTTTATTACCTATTCTCGATCAAAGAGATTAATGATAACAACCCCGTTTAAACACTGCTAACTCTTTGAACCATAAGGATTGATTTTAATTAACTTGCAATTAATTTACTCAAGTAAATCTCACAGAGATCCCAAAAAATCCACAAACCCAAATGCAAAACTATGGATGATAAGATATCAAACAATCAAAACATCAAACACATAGTGCGCATGTGTGCTAACAAATGCAAGTGTGTACAATAATTAGCAAGAGACACAAGCAATTTGTTGATGCAGAAAACCCTCCCTGGAAAAATCGAGGGGAACCAGTCGAGGTTCACCAAAGCCTATTCTAGTACTCTACAAGTCAACATAGAAGTACTTGAAACTTATTCCTCAACCAATACCATGACTGGATGTTCCTTTCTTTGATATGTCTCTTCATTGAAACTCCCTCTTCGACGTATAGTACAAGTTTACTTGGACCTCTCTGCCGCACGGTTCATCTAGTCCATGAGCGATTATGGGCACGCCATGTGAAAAAAGCTCAAGATATGAAGGCTCAGAAATGTTGCAGTTCAAAATTTAATTTTCGGGAAGAGGTACCAGTACCTCTGATAAGGAGTATCGGTACCTAGGCCTTCTAAAAGTCAGGTGCCGGTACCTATAGTACTTGGTACCGATACTTGGGCCCATTATCATTGGGCTACCAGTACCTATGAGCATAGGTACTGGTACTTGAGCCAATTGGAAGTTAAATACGTATGAGGTACCGATACCTAGGGCCCAAATTTTTCCAAAATTTTCAAATTTCAACTTTTAACCTTTCAAACCCATTCAACATCCATCACATTCACTTGTTTACAAAAGAATAATGTTAAAGAGTGTCCCATTACTCGCTTTTGTCAAAGTACAAGTTTTGTACATAATTTATACAAGACCAAAATAGAAATGTACAAAGGAGTTCAAAATGTAATTCAAGAGCCACAACCCGGATCTGTCGTCAACACGAGCCTATGAGGGCCGTCCGCTACAGCCTATCCAACTCCTGAAATGTATCCCCTTAAAGGGTGAGCCACACTCAATAAGGTATACCCGAAGGAGGTCACTCCCAAACCTAGATGCATATGAAATGTCACTTGCAAGTCATCATATTGAACATTCATTCAAACACATACTTTTCATAGATAAATGCTATAATTTCATGTCATGCCATGAGATGAAACTCACACATGTTATGCAAACCCGAGCCCCCACCAGCTCCCATAACACATGCCATGCATATGCATTCGGGCATTCTAAACTCCCACCATTGATGTTAGAGATCCACTGACCATTTTATAAAATCATGTGTCTTTTTGAGTAGGTAATTTATGAACATCACACCAACGGTCTACCAAACCAACATGTCATTTGAGGGCATCAAACCTCTAGCTCCGAGTACACTGACACACTTTTTTGAAATTTTACCACAGGGCAAGTGAGTGAACCAAGTAACCGGACCTTGCACCTGAGGGAGAATCTATCCTTTCTTACTATGCCCAACACATATTTTCAATGAAACCCATAAGATTCAATCGAACTTAAATCCAACTTTCTCGAGCCCAAGTATTAACCCACCAAGGATGATGTTTGATTAAAAACATGCACACACATGTCGGATGCCCATAAATGTGATGTTACCTATGCATATGCAGTTAAATTATGTAATTGCAATTCATACTACCATGTTCATCGTGTCGTAACGCATATAATGAACATATCCATTTTCCACAATCATTCCCAAGCATGTCACATGTGATATTAATCCAATTAACATAATTAAATTCCTAAGCATTTTATTAAACATTTAGTAGGCAAAATTATTTAAACAAATAGTATGCACAAACATTACATTTCACGAAGTCCTAATCAAGCAATTTCATCAAACTCAAATAATGCAATAATTGGTTTAAACATATTCTCACACACATTTTCCATATTCTAGCTACATTAGGTGTGTGCTATACATGAGAATTCATCTCTAGTCATCCCACCCATTTCATATAACAACACTAGATTGAAAATAAACTTGGATAGGAGGAAACCCTACCTTTTGTAGCATATGTCTGCATAGTAGAAGCCCAAAAAATCCAAAATCAAGCCTTCCAAACTCTATCCCGAAATTGCCATCTTTGAGATTTTATAGAAAATCATGCTATTTTGTATGGTCACATATCTCTTGTTGCGTAGAGTAATTTTAACGCTTGGCCCGAAGGGATCCAACGGTTGGATCTTGGCGGATTAAGGAAAGAAGGTGGGAGAACTTGAGATTTTCTCTCTTCTCCCTCTCTCTCTCTCTCTCTTCCAAAAATTTGATGGCTAAAGAATGGGGAAAAATTTGATTTTTATCCCTTTAAATACCTGTGAATGTTTGGCCCTCATTGTGCCACTTGACCCTCTTTAATTGGTCCAATTTTATTCCAAATCAATTGAAACTCATCCCATGGTAAGTTTAGTAAATTTTTATTGAACTAACTTGAAATAATTTTTCGGTTCTCGTGAATAAAATCTGATCACATTTATTTTAGTCGTGTGACGCCTGATCGCATCGTAAAACGCAAAAAAATTGACTGTCTCAGAATTCAACAAAAATTAATTGGGTAACTATATTTCACGATACAAATCCTATAGGAAAGTCCGTTTCGTCATCCAAGTTTTAGAAAAATTTTAGTTTTCAACCCGCATTGTAACAAGTAATTACAGTTTTGCCATTTTTTTTATTAAGTTTTAATTTTTTTGGGTTTTACATTCTTCCCCCTTAAAGGAATTTCATCCCCAAAGTTACAAACATGTGCACATATAAAAAATGCATATGCAATAAGTGATGTACGAATTTATGATTACAAGAAATGTACCTCCATCCTCAAATAGGAATAGATATGTAGGACAGATAGTGTCCTTATGCTCCTATGTTGCCTTCTCCATACAACGGTGCTGTCATAACACCTTCACCAGCCTCATAGTCTTGCCACACAAAACCTGATCATAACTATCTATGATGTGCGTCAGTCCCTTCTCAAATGTCCCATCTATATCAACAACCAACTCGCCCTAATCCACCATATGTGTAGGATCTGAAGTGTACTTCTGCAACATAGAGATATGGAACATCGCGTGAACACCTCATAGATTTGGCGGTAACGCCAACTAGTAAGCAACTATACTAACCCTCTTGAGTATCTCAAAGGACCCGACATACCTTTGTGGCAACTTTCCCACTTCTCGAACATGACCACTCCCTTCTTAGGCATGACCTTCAAGAAGGCTTGATCTCTAACCTCGAACTCCAGAGGTCTCCGCCATCTATCGGCGTTTCTCTTTTGTTAGCTTTAAGCCATAAGAAGAAGCTTTCGTATCAAATTCACCTTCTCTAAGTTGTCCTTAATTAAATTCGGACTTATGGAAGGTCCCTCTCTAGCCTTTGTCTAACAGATCGGAGAATGGAACGACCTCCCATAAAGTGACTCATAGGGTGCCATCTAAATGCTCGCTTGGTAACTATTATTGTAGGCGAACTTCAATAAGGCTAAGTGTTCATCCCAACTACCCCTGAGGTCAAGAACGCATGACTGAAGCATGTCCTCTAAAATTTGGATGGTCCTCTTCGTCTAACCGTTTGTCTAAGGATAAAAAGTTGTACTCATCATCAATTATGTCCCCATAGCTCACTAAAAGCTCTCCTAGAAATGAGTCGTGAACCTAGGATCTCGATCCGATACTATAGACTCGGGTAACCCATGTAACCAGACTATCTCCCATATATATAATCTGTAGAATTTCTCTAGTGTGAGGTCATCTACACAGCTAAAAAGTGTGCCGACTTCGTAAGCCGGTCCAATACCACGCATACCACGTCATGTCCATACGAAGTCCGTGGTAAGTGGATTATAAAACTCATAGTGACGTGTTTCCACTTCCACTCCGCCACCTCCAAAGACTGGAGCAACCCTGCTGGTCTCTAGTGCTCAGCCTTGACATGTTGACACATGGGATACCTACTAACAAAATCTCCTAAGTGTCTTTTCATCCCACTCCAGTAATACTTACGACGAAGTTTGTGGTACATCTTCATTCCATTAGTATACACAACAAGACGGAAGTAATAAAACTCCTTAAGAATATCCTATCTTAGATTTATAGAGTAGGGAACCACAACCCTTCACATGAATCAAAGACAACCATCAGCGTGAATGGCCCAACCTTCGTCACCTATACCTAACTGTAGCCAATTCCTGAGGGACAATATCTCAGTGTCCTACCATCGGGACTCGATCACCTTCTTAGTAAGGAAGTTATAGCTAGTAGACTACCCAAAATGCCCTGAGCCTGATCGCTGTAGTGTAGTCCGAAATGTCCTATAGTCTCGAGCATCTACTATTTTCATATGAACAACCTTTAAATTATAATAAAATTTTCAAAATTTTATTTTTGGGGTCATTTTTGAGGTCACCCAACACTCAATCACCGCGAAAAAGGTGACAAACTCGACTATCTCAAAATTCGACAAAAATTATCTAGGTAATTAAATTTTGCAAGAAACATTCAACGGTGAGGTCCGTTTTATCATCCGAGATCTAGAGAAATATAGGTTTTCAACCTGCACAATAGCAAAAAATTACCGTTTTGCTCTTTTCATAAAAAGTTCAAATTTTTCCAGATTTTACAAAAGTAGTCACAGGGATCAAGTTGGTGATGTTTACCGAAAAAAAATTGTAATTTTGGACAAAATTCATTTTTTTGGCATGAACAATCTTTTCTAATGGGAATGACTAGGTTTAAAACCCCAAATTCAGCCTATTTCTCTCATTTGTCTCATATCTCTTACCCAAATCTCCTTTGCCCAACTTACAACTAGAGAGAGAAAAAGAGAAGAAGATAGATGAAGGGCTCTATGGCTTGGGCTTGGTTGAGAATCTTGGAGATTAAGCTTGAAATTCTTGATTCTTAGGTGGGATATTCCTCTCTCTTGCATTTACATTGTGCATCTCATGTATTTTCTTTAGCTAAAGCTTATTATGTGTTTGATGGAAAAATACTTGCTATAAATCTTGATTTAGTGTTGAGTATGCCATGAATTGTGAACCCACATGCATAAAAATGATTTTAGTGTTATGGGTTTGAAACCCTAGTTTGATTTTGGTTTGGGTATTCAATTATACACATGATTTGGGGGCTTTGAAGTATGCTATGATCTTATACATAATATATATGACTTATTCTCTTGAAAATGGAAATGATTTGTGTTGTGGGTTTGAAATCATAGTTTGATGTTTGTTATTAGTATTTGATTAAACTTATGATTTGGGAGTTTTGAAGTATGTTATGATCTTGTACATAATATTAATTATTCTCTAGGAAATGGAAATGATTTTAGTATTGTGGGTTTGAAACACTAGTTTGATTTTAGTTATGGGTATTTGATTAAACCTATGATTTGGGGGTTTTGAAGTATGCTATGATTTTGTACATAATATATATGACTTATTCTCTTGAAAATGGTTATGTTGCTTTGAAAAAGAAAATTTTGAGATTTGATCATACTACATGTTTAATAAATTGTCAAGGTTATGACATGTGTTTTCAAAAAGATTTATGAATATAAAAAATAATGATTTTTGAAAAATGTATGCTCGATACTGATAGACAGAGGGTTAGTAGACGGTTGGGGCCTATTGAGTGGGTTGCCAAGGTGACTACTAGTCCTAATGGGAATTGGTTATGGTAGTGGTTTTCAGTGATGACCGATGTGGCGTCAAAAGTTGTGCCCTAGGGAGCAAGGCCCAAAAGGTTCCCCATGGATAGTTCATGCGTGAACTGGTGTGATTGATTATATTGTCTGTATTCGAGGCATGCATGATATTTGCTATGATGGTTTGGCTTAAAATGTATAACCTTTACTTTATACATTGTATATTTCTAATGATGATGTGTTGGGAGATTTTTATGAATGCTTTACTTATTATCTTGTTCCTATACTAAATTATAGAAAGTTTTCATTACTTATTCGTATGGATTGTGAAATGTTGGTATTTAAAACTTTGTAAATGCTTGAAAAAAAAGATTATCTTACTGAGCGTGTGGTTGCTCACCCCTATCATTTAACATTTTTAGTTATAGGCATAGGGTGATGGAATGCTTGTGGGAGCTTGGAATAGAAAGAATCTCTTTTGGAGCCTTTTTGTATTTACCTTTAGAACTTATGTAGAAATGTTAGTACTCAAACATTGTGTTTGAAAAGGTTGTCTTGAGGCATTTGTTGTGTACACTATATCATCCCATAAAAGGATTATTATTTTGGGTATAGTAATGTAAAGTTATTGCTTTGTGTACTAAGTTATGGTATATATTAGTATTGGATGTATTTGGGTTTGGGAGGACTTCGTGGGCCTCTAATTGCCACCCCGGATTTAGTTGGATTATATTTTTGATGGAGGCATATTGTAGATGTTTAGTTAGTTTAAATTATGTTATACTCTCATGGGGATGCTCTTACTAGCTAGTTGGAAGCCCAATTTTCAAAGGAAACTTTGCCGAAATGTAAAAAAAATTAATTAATTTAAACTAAAGAGATACTTTCCTAGATGTTTTTACAATATATCGGCATGTGTTTTTTTAAATAAACAAAGTATATGTTTTAATCACACTTTTATAAATTTTGGGGTGTGACAAAAAATTTAAGATTTTTGGGTTATGATTTAGTAATTTTATAGGTTCAAATCACCCAAACTTGATCCTTGTTAAATATTTTTGGATTAAATTCGAACATCGATATTTTTTGTTATTCATTCCAAAAAATATTTTTACCTTAACCAAGTGATTATTACTTAATTCTATTCTAAAATATTACTCCGTTTGTTTTGCCATAGTACACGGTATCCATTCGAATTAATATCAAAGGTAGGGTTTCTTTTATATTTTAGTATCATTGATATCTCATGCATAGTCAGGGGGTTCCATATCAAACTAATGTTAATTATTTAATACTAAATATTAGTTAGCATTATCCATGGGGTTATATGTGGGTTTTACCTACACATGCTAATTTTTGGATCGGAACTCTAATTATATTGTGGAACCAATTTGCATATAAAATATATTGGATTTTATTCTGACATATTTATTTAATGTTTGACTTCTTAGTTGATGTTGGATCTGAATTCGTTATGGTCCTACTTTATGATTTTCTATAAATTTACCTTGGATGCACACAATTAATTGCAGAGGGTTAGTAAACGCGTGGTCTTTCCGAAGATTCATAGAATTTCTACTAGTCCTTAAATTCATTATTTAGTAATATCTATGATGTCCCAGAAGCCGGGGGTCATTTTCCAACGAAATCCAGGTAGAGTCATCTTTATACTGGAAAAACACACAACCTGTGTTCTAACTAACACACGAACCATTCTAAGCTCCAATACACTAATGTCCAAGTATTAAACATTAACCATTCATCTGTAACCGTAATTGTACATCATCTATTTGTTGTGAAAAGAATAATGTCCAAAAAGTCTCATTACATACCTTTAATAAAATAAAAAATTTGTACTTAAAATTATATAAGACGAAAATGTAATTCTGTACAATAGACTACGAAATCCAACTCAAGAGCCACAACCCGGCTCTGTCCTCAAAGTGAGCCCTAGTGAAGGCCGTCAGTGAAAGCTCGTGCAATACCTGAAAAATGTTCCCACAAAGGGGTAAGCCGAAGCCAAGTAGGGTATCTCCTATAAAGAATACCATCTCAATCTCTCCAACAAAAATTGTAGGGAAATGGGGGAGCAATCTAATTTTTCTCCCTTTAAATACCTTTGCATATGTGCCCCACAATGCGCCACATGTCACCCTCCCATTAGTTGAAAATTCTAAATATCTAATCACAATGTGCCATGTGTCATGCTAGGATAAGATTAGTTGATTAATCTTTAATTATATTTGGGTCCCGTGAATAAAATCCACTCGCTAGAATTTGAATTGCACGCCACTCGATCATACGTTTTGCCTCGTTTTACATGAAAATTACAACTGTCTCCAAATTTAATGAAAATTGACTGGCTAACTCGATTTCATGACACAAGCACAATGATGAGCTCCGTTTTGTCATCTGAGTCATATAAAAATTTAGTTAAGACGCACTTAAATTGCTTAATTATCATATTATTCCTTTAATTGAGGTTTTAATTTTTCTTGGGTTTTACAATATTGGTTGTCGTTGGTAGCCCGTGTGGCGCCATAGAATTTCAAGTATTGGTTTTCCCAAAAAAGCAAGAAGGGCATCGGGTTCGTTAGAGGGAAGATTCCAATGTTTTATCTAGGGACGGTTAATGCGTGAACTAGAAAATTAACGAATCATGATTATCGATATGTGCCTGTGATTTTTAATTTGACCTATTGCTATGTTTTTTTGTTATTTGATTATATTTATGTATTGTTTTAAAACATTGATAATCATTGATAAAATTTATCCTATTGTGTGACGCCCCAAATCGGGGGTTCTTTCTTAACCCGTTGATCGCCCAACAACCTGCAAAAGTGTCATGAATGTCGTATAACCCAGCACCACGTCATCCCATACCTGTCACTGGGATCATAACTCTTACAAAGTTTGAGCAGAGTCTTCCTAGTACCCAAGCACTTCCAAATGCATAACCTGTGCACATACCATTCCAAAGTCCATCCCCATCAATTAAAACTTAATATTTGGCCAATTACATTATATAAGTAAGAGGGCTCAAGATCTAAGGGCTTGGTAGAGTTATATTTAAATTTATGAAAATTTTGGAAGAAGTACCGATACCTCTTACACGTGGTACCGGTACCTGAGCCTTCTATCTGCTAGGTCCTTTCCATTTACTAGGTACTGGTACTTAATCATTTAGGTACAAGTACTTACGCCCACTGTTTAGTAGATTCCAGTATCTATATGTCATGATCCAGGTATTGGTACTCATAAGTCTAGTTACCGGTACTTAGGCCATCCAACGGTGTGGTACTGGTACTTAATGACTTAGGTACTGGTACTTGAGCTCAGATTTTTCCCAAATCCACCCAATCTTCGACCTTTAACCATCCAATCTCTTCCCATACTCATTCATGCATTCATTTACAACTTCCAAACGCCAACACACTTTATGGACTTTTATACCAAAGGAAGTGCGTATCTGAAATTACTGGGTCTGACACCCGAGGGAGAATCTAGCTCTTCTTGCTAACCCCGACCCTTGTTTTCAATATAACTCGTATGACTCAGTCAAAAATAGGTCCAACTTTTTCGACTCTACGTATCAGCCCACCGATCAAATCATGCATACCCCCCCACACTCATGCCGCATACCCATAAATGTGATGTTTTTCGTGCATATGCAATGTAACGTATAATTGCAATTACCACATCATGTTCAATATGTCATGAGCACATTATGAACAATTTTAAGGTCTATCAATATTTCTCAATTTCATCAATTGTCAATTAAATCATAAGCATATAATCACAATCCACAACATCACCAAAACGTGTGTATAACATCTTCAATGCAATTAACGCACTTAATCAACATAGGCATTTTATCCAACACCATCAATGCATAAATGTAAACACATAGCATGCCTCATTCATCACATATCTCAAGAAATTAGAAACAAGCAATTTCAACAAAACCCAATCATGCAAAATTGGTTCTGCATGTTTCTATACCCATTTTCCATACTCAAGTTACACTAGGAGTATATTAAACAAAAGATTTGATCTCTAATCATGTTACTCATTTCATATACAACCCTAACTTGAAAATTATCGTACTGAGGAAAGGAACCCTACCTCTTGAAGCATAATATTGCGTATGAGTAGTCCCAAATCAAGCTTCAAACACTTGATTCCAAGAATTCTGATCTTGAGAATTTGCAAAATCCTCGATCTTTGATACGTACTCAAAGATCTCGTAGCATAGAACACTTTTTGTTCTTGGTCTGAAGGAATTCAACGAACGGATTTCCCTAGATCGCAAGGAGAAGCTTGGAGATCATTGGTTTTCTCTCTTTTCTTTCCCTCTCTCTATTCAAAAAATTTGACTAAAAAATGGGGAAAAAGATCATATTTTCTTCCCCTTTTATACTCCCCATTTGCTTGACTCACAATGGCCCACACGTGCCTTTTTTTTGGTCCATTTTGATTCTGAATCAATTAAAGCTTGTCCTATTTTAAGTTCAATATATTTTATTTGAACTAAATTTAAATTATTTCCCATATTTAACAATTTAAACCTGATCACATTTATTTTAATTGCACGACACCAATCACATCGTAAAACGTTAAAAATTCAACTCTCAGAATTTGATGGTGAGGTCCCTAAATTTTGCAAGACGAACCCGATGACGAGGTCCGTTTCGTCATATAAATTCTAGAAACATTTGGGTTTTTAACCGATTCAATAATGACTAATTACCATTTTACCCTTTATTATAAAATTTTAAATTTTCCTGAGTTTTACATATTGGACTAGTGAGCTCACCCTAATATATAGTTTTCAGAGATTGGACTGAATCCAGAGGAGTGAGCTGGGGAGGATTCACTAATTACCCTTTATTATGTTTTGATCAGGTTGTATATATTAGTTCACAAATGTAACCATATTCAAGCTATATTTTAGTGGTACTATAAGGAAGGTTACTATGTGTAATAGATGGTTTACTCATTAATTATGCCCGACTATGTTGGAAAAAATTGATGCATGGTAGAGTGGTAGTAGTGCCTAGGAATTAGGTCTTACATTGGGATTATAGGAAAAGGATTAGCCAAAATAAATAGAATTGTTTGTAAATAGTGGCAACACTTGGGATAGCAAAAAAATGTCTGTAGTAACTGCATGACTTAGTAATGATCAAGTTACCCTAGATCCCTTTTTGCTTTTACATAGTAGTGACATCTAGGGTAATAAAATGAAATGTATATATGTTGCTGACTCAGCAAAACTAATGTTGTTCTTATCTTCTAGTCACCCATAATATTGTAAACTATGAACTATAATGTTATATGATGGATAAAAATAGATCTCATTATAATCAAGAGACGTCCACCAACAACCAATCACCTCCAACACTATAGGACACCATGAGTGGCTCTACAACAGGCGGTGAACAATAACTACACTACAGTAACACAACCAGTAGATCAAGAACAACTAAATATTGTTGAAGGATGAAGAATGATGGTACTCAAAAAAATGTTTAGGCAACGTCCCCTACCTTTAAGGAAAATCTAGAGCCACTTTGTGCTGAAAAGTGACTTCGACAAGTGAAGAAATTGATGAATGACATTAACTTGATCTTAATCTTACACCCAAGTATAAGTGGTCAAGTTGTAATATTACTTAGTGAAGTGCAAGGTCGAATTCACAGGGAGTTATTTGTTGGAACTTAAAACAAAAAAGGGTGAAATTGTCGTGCTTATAGTGTGCATTACAATAGCTAGTGGTGTGAGCTCAAAAACTGATAAATAAACACTTAAAATAAACTTTGATTGCAACAAATGAAAAAAGCTACTCTTTTGTTTAGAGATCTAACATGCATTATACTGCTTAAGATTATGAAAATGTCACCTTACAACAATTAACTCCTGTGTCAACAAAAAGTTAATTGTTAAGTCTAAAGTATATATTGAACCATATCACAACAACAATTAAGTTAGCCAGAAGGTCTATGCATCATACAATAAGCAAATAACCCTAGTAAACCCTAAAGTTAACTATTCAAAATTTTTACTATGGCTATTCGATCGACAGGTCTATGATTCAATGAATATAGGGTTCCAGTTTATGCATTGAATCAAAAGCATTGGCTATGGCAAGACTTAACTCGTCTATAACTAATCTCTCGATTGTTACATAAATCCCAACTACGTGCATCATTGTACCATGCATAAAGTACATAATGGAGTATAAATGAAATGGTAAATAGCAATAAGTCTAGCTCATTACTTGTAACCATGAGCATAACATAAGTTATACATAGTACAAAATATAAATGAGAACCATCCACCAATTAAGGGAGGAATAAACATTAAAGCATAAATTGAACATCGGCACAGTTATTACTCAACAATATTACAAATGTCTGTACTAATGAACATAGAATATTGCACATCATTTATCTCTTTGCACCCATTTTATACTTGCTTTTGTGAAGAAAATGGGAGAAATTGTGTTTAATCTAACAATTAATGAAGGTTTTGTGTGATTGTAGGTAAAGAGTAGGAAATGGCATGTGTTAAGCTTCCATTAAGTGTTTAAAAGCATTGGAGAAGAAGGGGAGGCTTAAAGGGTGGCTCAGGATATCAAGAAATCAAGAAAAAACCAATACAGGTAAAAACCTATTGGTAGGTTTAGTGTACTAGATTTCGTCAACTGCTGCCCCTGCCAAAACCTATCGATAGGTTTTATCATCGTTCTACTAGTAGGTTTTGCCCAGAAATGCCAGAAAGTTGCAATCTCTTCTCCAACTGTTTCATGGGTCCACCTCTGCTTCTCCCACACATACCCTGACATATTCTACATACAAGCATGCTCTCTTACACCTAAGGTTTGACTTTGGAAGAAAAACTATGGAAGAGAAAGACAGAGAAAAATAGTGGTTGGGGAAGCATGGAAAAGGCAAGGCATGGCCTATGGTTGCTTGTGGAAGTTCCCATAGACATTCCACTTATGGCAATTCAGTCACACAGACCTTAGGGGGATTATGGACGAAATTGAAGAGCCCTCTACACAATTATTCAGTTACACACTTACTTTTAGAGAGAGAAGCTCAAGGAAGAAGATGAAGTTCTAGAGAGAGAAACTTAGGTTTTTGCATTTCGTTCTCCATTTCAGTTGTAGTACGCTTTAAACCACTTCTAATCTTTACTTCCTGCACTTTAATCTCCTTTATTTCAAGTGTATTCAAGTTTAGCTATATATTCATGTATTTACCATGGCGACATTTGGGTTTTTCCTTCCAAGCTTTACTTTTGGGTATGAAATGAATTTGTCTTTGTAGTTTAACTTCTCTTTGCATCAATACAAGTTTTAATCTTCATTTCGTTACCATGACTCTTTACATTGTGTATGTTCTTACATCTATTATGGGTAGCTAAGCTTTTAGTTAGCTAATCCAAGGGAGATTTCCTCTTTGGTATGCTAAATCAACTTTCCTCCATTCTTCCTCATAGTGTAGAGTGTTTGGTTTGACTAGGTTGAGTGCCGACATGGTTGCGAGCTCTTGATATACCATAGACTTGTCATAGGGTATGCTTGAGGCTACATCTCTACATTAGTCCCTCACTTCTTACGAATCAATCAAACACCGAGACACCATTGGTAGAATGAATTGAGTTGATTTGACATTCCCATTGGAATGATCTCTGGATTAGCCAACCTTGTTTTCATTGCAATTTTATTAAAAACTCCACTCACCAAAACACAAACTCACAAGATTTTACACTTTTCATTTCTTTACAAAAATCATCCTCACCACAATTCTATCTTCTTTCCCTAGGAAGACGACCTTGGAATACTCAATTCCAAGTAAACATGCCATTATAGGTCTCTCTATGCTTGGGAAACACTTTTGCACACACACATGTTTTTCCCATTTCTTGTATTGAACTCGAGGGAGAGTGACACTGACCTACTCCTACAAAGCTATATACACATAAACCGGGGTGATGTTTAGAGATTAGGGTGAAAGTAAACAAGCAATTTTGACATCATTGCCAGGGAAAGCTAGCGTTGAATTAGAAGGTGATTTCAGACAACGGAGGTAAGTCTTGTGATTCTCTTCATGGGCCAAGGTACATTGCTCCTTTGTACATGTTTTTACTTTTCATTTTAATTGTAGATAGTGTTTTTGTATGTGGGGACGGGATTACCAAAATGGACTTGTGAGACTCGCCATAGACCCTAATATGAATCTTGACCAAGACCCACCTGAGGATGCCGGTGATAACTTCGGGGATGATGGTGCTAATGATCCGAGGGGTGGGGGATGAAAAACCGTAAAATGCCAAATCCACGAATGCATTTCCCCCTCTAAGGAATGAGGGAGACAATATCCCAATTGATCCTCCAGCAAGGTCAATGAGGGATTATCTTCAACCAACCCAAATCACCGCCCGCTTTTGCATATATCTACCAGTCCAAGCTCATGTTGTCCTTGTTAAATCAAGGAAAGCATGAAAACTCTAGAATGCCAAATCCCCGAATGCATTTTCCCCTTCTAAGGAATGAGGGAAACAATATCCCAATTGATCCTTCAGCAAGGTTAATGAGGGATTATCTTCAACCAACCTGAAGCACTGCCCCCTTTTGCATACATCTACCGGTCCAAGCTCATGCTTTCCTTGTTAAAGCAAGAATGTTACAACTTCTTCCTCAATTCCATGGAATTGAAAGATAAAATCTTTATTTTCACATTAAGGAATTTGAGAAAATTGTTGCGACATTTCTTGCAAATCACTCCATGAAAGACATAGCTCGCTTGAAATTATTCCCCTTCTCCCTTAAAGACAAAGCGAAAACTTGGTTGAACTCATTGAATCCTCGATCGATAAGTTCTTGGGCAAAAATACTTTCTGAATTTTTAAACAAATTTTTTTGATACCCAAGGCCACTGCTCTTAAGAAACAAATTCAAAATTTTTTAGAGAATCCAATGAGCAGTTTTATTAATGTTGGGGTTGATACAAAGAATTGTTACAATTCATTCTACATCATGGATTCGAACTGTGGCAATTGGTTAGTTTCTTCTATGAAGGAATTAACCGGCCCACTGATAATTCATAGACATGATGTGTGCCAGAGAGCTTCTAAATAAAGATCCGGATGAGGCCCTTGCATACTTTAATACATTGGCACAAAATGCTCAATCATGGATCCAAATGATGTGCCAAGGTTCTCCCCAGGGAGTCAACCAAGTGGGGGAGAGATGTATAATTTGAGGGACCAAGAAGACTTGCTTGCCAAAATTACAAAGTTGTCCCGAAAGGTGGAGAGTCTAGAAGTGAATAGGAGGCATGAAGTGTCTAATATAGATAAGGCCGATGGGTGTTGCTTTATATGTGAAAGTGTTGAGCATTCTACCTTGGAGTGCCTAAACATTCCGGAACTCAAAGAAGTTTATCATGAGCAAGTGAATGCTTTTAACCAAAGTAGGCAATCATTCTCTCCATAATTCACTACATATAATCTGGGTTGGACCAATCACCCAAACTTTAACTCAACAAGGACCACTTAACCCACCCACCTACCAACCTCCTCATAAAAGAAACTTGGAGGATGTCGTGCACCAATTCATTGAAAGCCAAACAACAATCAACAACCAAACTGCTGCTACTTTCAATGATATTCGGACTCAAATTACAAAATTGACCAATGCCATAGGGTTGATAAACCTACCAGTAGAACTTCAAATTTTGCGGTAAAAATTTTTTAGTGGGCTAAACCTACAAGTAGAACTTTGTTATAAAGCTACCGGTATAACCTTTCCAATAGCCTTTTCTAATTGTAGATCTTGCACATCTTCTACAGGTAGGTTTTGTTAAAATCTCAAATTTTGAAATGTTTTGCTAGGTCTATGGGTCTTGGGTTCTTTTGTTCAAATGATATAAATGGACATTAAATGAGGATAAATTCTTGTATATTGGACCTTAGTGGGTCATGTGATCGAAGTTTACATAGGTTGTGTGTGACGCCCCTAAAATCGAGGATCTTTTATCAACCGTTGATCACCCATCAACCCGCAGAAGTACCCGTGATCGTCGCATAACCTAACATCATGTCATTTGCATCCCCTTAATCAGGATCACAAAACATGAAGTTTGGGCAGAGTCTCCCTTGTATCAGACACTCCTAAATGCATTACCTATGTGCATTTAATCACATGGCCTATCCGAGGTCGAACATACCACCATTTATTATCCATTTACATCATTTGAATAAAAGGACACATAGCTTGAAAGCAGAGCAAAGCATTCTTAAAATTTTAGATTTTTGGAAAACCTACCAGTAGGTTTGTTTTCGTTCTACCTCTAAGTTTTGCCTACTGAAAAAGTTCTACCGTAGAAAAAGTGGCGTTCTATAGGTACGTTTTGACTAATAGAGAACATCTAATGGTAGGTATGCTCAAAACCTACTGATAGGTGTGCCTAGATTTGCCTATTTCACATGTTTTCGATTTTCAATCCACTTCAATCCATTCTATATCCATCAAACACATGTCTAATTAAGTTTTTCACATTAAACATGGTCCATGTAAGTCATGTTCCAATCATTTCCATATAATTACATTCCCAAAACCAAATTCCACAAAAGTTTTACAAAAATGGTTTTAAAAGCCACAAGTCAACTTTCCTTCATCTCTGAGGCCTCGAGTGAAAGCCTTCCACTAGCGTGTAGGCCGCACTTGAAATGTTTTTCCATAAAGGGTGAGTCACGCTCAATAGGGTATCTCCTAAAGAAGCTACTCCCCAACCTAAGTGCATATAAAATATTCATATGCAACATTTAACAAGCAACAACCAACCCAAACAGGAATATGAAATTCAATGTTGGAATTCTATTATGCTATGCCATGAAGTGAGATGAGACTCACTCATGCACTTTAACTCGAGCCTTCACCGGCTCCCACAATACAATGCAATGCCAATGTATAATAAATCCATCATTGATGTTATACATTCAATGACTATATCTTTATAAAACAAAATCATGTGTATTTCCAATGGTACTGAGCTCACTTATCACCCACCAATGATGGTGTTTGATCCAACACATGCACATACACCCACACCCATGTTGATGTCCACGAATGCAATGTTCCCGTGCAAATGCAATGTAATGCACCATTGCAAGACTATTACCATGTTCGATATGTAATGAATGCCATATGAAACAGTTCAACACATACCATGGATAATTACATCCTAAGCATATAATTTTCATAATCCATTAATTGCCAATATATCATAAGCATATATCAACATTTCATTGAACACAATTTTCAAGCATGTTATCACATAATCATGCAATTAACATGCTAAATTCATCGAGGCATAATGTAAACACATAACATGCCCACAAATCACATTTTTCTTAGAAATTACATACTTAGCAATTTCTAATCACTAGTTCACACTAAAATTAAATTTACCCATTTCCAATACCCAATTCTATCAACTTTACAATAGTAGGCAAGTGATATATAATTCTATTAATCTACCCATCTCATATAAACACCTTAGGTTGGAAAAAAACCTAATTAAGGAGAAAACTCTACCTCTTGAAGCTTAAAAACTAGTAGTAGCAACCTCAAGAACACTCCCCAAGCTCTACCTTGAATTCTTCAAGAATCCCGTTTATGAATCTTCGGTGAAATCCTTCCTTTTTGGTATGGTGGCATAGCCCTCATTGAGAAGAACAAGTTTAATACTTGGCTTGAGTTGATTTGAGCGAGGAGGAGCCGTCGTTCATAGAGAGAAGTTGAATTTCTCTCTTTTTCCCTCTCTTCCTCTCTAGCGTTGAACCAACAGAAAGAAAATAGGGAGAAAAATTTTCTCCCCCTATTTATGCCCCTTAAATTTTGCCCCCAGCTGAAGTTTAAAATTTTTTTATTTCAATTTGCTTTAAATTATTTTGTAAATTTTAAAATTTTATTAAAAATTTTGTTTTTTGGGTCACCTGAGACCCGACTAGTTCGTAAAATGCAAAAAATTCGACTATCTCGACATTCGAAGAAATTTGTTTGAGTAACTAGATTTTGTGAGACAAATCTAATGATGAGGTCTGTTTTGTTATTCAAATTTTAGAAAAATTCAGGGTTTCACTCCGTACTGAAAATGGGAAATTAGGTCAAATTTACCCGAGTTTTACATTCTTCCGCCCTTAAAAGAATTTCGTCCCTGAAATTCACACATACATGCACATACAATGACTTGCATATGCAACAGTTATACAACACTAATGACTATAAAAATGTACCTTCATCCTCGAACAAGAACAGATAGCTGGTATGTATGGTGTCCTCACGCTCCTTTGTCGCATCCTCCACACCTCAGTTTTTCCACAACACCTTCACTAGCCTCACGGTCTTACCTTGCAAAACCTACTCCCGGCTATCCATGATACGCACCGGTCCCTCCTCGAAGGTCCCATCGGCATCAACAATCAGCTCACCCCAATTCACCACATGTGTCGAATTTGAAGTATACTTCCGGAGCATAGAGACATAGAATATTGCGTGAACACCCAATAGACTTGGCAGTAATGCCAACTAGTAAGCAACTGTATCAACCCTCTTGAGTACCTTGAAGGGCCCAATATGCCTCAGTGACCACTTTCCCTGCTTCCCGAACCTAACCACTCATTTCTTGGGCATCAGCTTCAAAAAGACATGATCACCAACCCCAAAATCTAAAGCTCGTCACTGTCTGTCAGCGTAGCTCTTCTGTCGGCTCTGAGCGATGAGAAAACACTTCTGTATTAGGTCCACCTTCTCTAAGGTGTCTCTGACCAAATTCAGACCTATAGAGGGTGTCTTTCCAACCTCCGTCAAACAAACTGGAGAATGGCACGACCTCCCATAAAGTGCCTCATAGAGTGTCATCTGTTTGGTCGCCTAGTAACTATTGTTGTAGGTGAACTTCACTAAGGGTAAATGCTCTTCCCAACTACCCTTGAGATCTATGACACATGCCTGTAGCATGTCCTTTAGCATTTGGATGGTCCTCTCTGACTAACCCTCCGTCTGGGGATGAAAAGTTATGCTCATCATCAACTGTGTCCCCATAGCCCGCTAGAAGCTCTCCCAAAAGTGAGCTGTAAATTGGGGGTTCCGATTCGATACTATAGACATGGGCACCCTATGTATCCAGAAAATCTCTTGTATATACAGCCTACAGAATTCCTCTAATGTGAAGGTCATCTGCACTGCCAAAAAGTGTGCCGACTTTGTAAGCCAGTTGACTATTACCCACACCACGTCATGCCCTCACGATGTTCGTGGAAAGTGGGTCACAAAATCCATTGTGACGTGCTTGTACTTCCACTCAACCACCTCCAAAGGCTGGAGTAACCCAGTTGGTCTCTGGTGCTCAGCCTTGTCGTGATGACACGTGAGACATCTTCTAGAAAAATCTCTGACGTGCCTCTTTATCCCGCTCCAATAATACTAGTGACGAAGATCTTGATACATCTTTGTGCCGCCTGGATGCACAGTAAAATGGGAGCAATGAAATTTCCTGAGGATCTCCTCTCTCAGACTTGCTGACTGGGGAGCCATAATCCTTCCCCTAAACTGAAGACTACCATCCGTGTGAATGACCTAACCCTCGTCACCTGCAACTGACCATACCCAGTCCTTGATGGACAATATATCTGTGTCCTACCCCTGGGGCTTGATCACTAAACTCAGTAAGGAAGGCGTAGACACCAAACTCCCCAAAGTGCCCGAAGCCTGACCCCTGTAGCGTAACCCGAACTGTCCCACAATCTTGAGCATCTGCCACTCCCGGAAAGCCACACTAGCTAAGACTCCCTATGACTTCCAGCTGAGTGCATCAGCCACCACATTTGTCTTACCAGGGTGGGAATACAAAGTTAAGTTGTAGTCCTCTAAATATTCCATCCACCTGCATTGCCTTATGTTGAGGTCCTGTTGTATAAAGATGTACTTCAGACTCTTATGGTCTGATAATACCTCAAACTGTTCACCATATAAATAGTGATGCCTAACCTTCAAGGTAAAGATAATGGCTGCCAACTCCATGTCGTGTGTGGGGTAATTCTGCTCGTGGTTCTTTAACTGTCGAGAACCATAAGCCACCACTCTCCAAGACTGCATTAAAATGCAACCAAGTTTATCTTTGGAGACATCACAATATATTATGTACCTCTGTCCCCTCTCTAGGACTATTAGAATAGGAGCTGAAGTAAGCCTCCTCTTCAACTCTTGAGATGCCTTCTCACACAAATCATCCCACTGAAACTTGAACTCCTTTTGGGTTAATCTCGTCATAGGTGTAGCTAGTTAGGAGAAGTCCTCAATGAACCTTCTGTAATAGCCCACCAATCCCAAGAAACTACGTATCTCGAAGACTGACTTCAGTCTCTCCCAACTCATAATCGCCTCAACTTTCTCTGGATCAACTGACACATTCGAAGCTGACACCACGTATCCCAAGAATTTCACCTCCGTGATCCAAAATTCACACTTGCTAAACTTGGCGTACAACTGGTGGTCCCTCAAGGTTTGGAGAACAACCCTCAAGTAACCCTCATGCTCCTCCTTAGACTTGGAGTAGATCAAGATTTCATCAATAAAGACCACGATAAAATGATCTATGTAGGGTTGGAACACCCTATGCATAAGATCCATGAATGTTGTCGGGGCATTCGTCAATCCAAAAGGCATAACCGTGAACTCAAAATGCCCATACCACATCCTGAATGCCGTCTTAGGGATATCTGCCTCCCTAATCCTCAACTGATGGTAACCTGTGCGAAGATATATCTTGGAGTAGACCCGCGCCCCTCTTAGTTGATCAAAAAAATCATCAATCCTTGGCAAAGGGTATTTATTCTTGATAGTAACCTGATTCAACTACCGGTAGTCTGTCTTATTCTTCTTCTTGGCAAACAATACTAGAGTGCCCCAAGGTGAAGTGCTCGATCTAATAAAGCCCTTGTCCAAAAATTTTTGTAATTAGACCTTGAGTTCTTGCAACTCAGTTAGCGTCATTCTATGCGGAGTCATGAAAATAGGAGATGTACCAGATGCAACTCAATAGTGAAGTCTACATCCTTATATGGAGGTAATCCCAATATTTCATCCAAAAAAATATCCTCATACTCACAAACTACCCGAAGTAGACCCAACTCTTGTCTCGCCTCGTACTCTAGGGTAAGGCTTGCTAGCCAACCCATTAACTACCCATGCCATCGAGAGTTATACACGGCTTGGGGTAAAGCATCATGTGTTTTCACTGGAACTTGAAACAAATACCCCCTAGTGTGTAGGCAGTGACCCTCTTACGATTACAATCAATGAAGATCCGGTGTGCCATCAACCAGTCCATCCTAAGGATGACATCAAACTCTGACATGTCTATGACCCTAAGGTCCACGGTGAGTAGAATCCCCAAGATCTATGGCTCATAACCCTGACATATCTGATAAACACTCACCCTAGTCCCTAGGGGAGAACTCACATGCAATGGCTCCTCCAAGGTCTCAATCTCTAAGCCCAAATATCTCACACATGATGCAGATATAAATGAATAAGATGCACCAGTGTCAAATAATACCCTTGCCCATAAGAGAAAGAGTAGAAATGTACCCTGAATGATGGATTGATCCACTGGTTCAACCTAAGGTGTGACGGCGTAGACACGTCCCTGGGTCCCCGATGTCTCGACTTGCATGCCCTGTCCTCGTCCTCGACCCATGCCCTGACCCATCTGGCTTGATTGCGGAGTCCCCACTTGTGAAGTAATAGGGGCCTGTGCAACACCCTAAAATTGATACTGACTTCCCTGGCCCATGGTAGGATAGGGAGGAATAAAATAAGTCTATGCATGCCCACAATGACAACTGGGACTGAGATGCCTCATAGCTCTGTGATCCCTACTTCTAAGGACAATCCCACCTCATGTGCCCTGGTTGGTGGTAATGGAAACATGCCCGTGAGCCTACTTGGTTGGAAGCAATGAAGTGTCTCCTGCCTTGGGAGGATTAACCTTGGCCTTAGCCTTGATAGCCGTGGCCCTGTCCTAGAAGTCCCTGCGGAGTAGAAGTCCTTTGGTTTTTCCCCGAACTACAAGAAGAGGATTGGCCCTCCTTCTTCTTGTCCTTAGCACCCGTCTCTCAGATTCTTCTTGTAGTCCACCTCTCTCTCAATGGCCAGTGCTATCTCAACCATCGAGTCTAAGTCTTGTAGTCGGTGGCCCATAATTTTTTACTAGATGGACAATTTCAAACTATCCTCAAACCTCCTCACTTTGGCCATGCCCGGGGCCATATAGTCGTCGATGAAATAGGCTAACTCTGTGAACTTAGCCACATATTCCATCACCGTCATGTTCCCTTATTTCAAATCCAAGAATTCATGAGATTTCACATGTCAAACTGCCGTTAGGAAAGTACTTACCATGAAGAGCTCCCGGAACTCTCCCTATGTCATCACCTCTAAGTTCATCGAGGCCTTTTCCTAATTCCACCACAAATGAGCTTCTCTTTCTAGATGGAATACAACTAGCCTTATCTTAGTGGTGTCAGAGGTGATCTCCATAGCCTCTAAGATCTTGTCAACTTGCTAGAACCAATGGTCGGCCACCATCGGATCCACCCCCCCCAATAAAAGTTAGAGGCTTGTGTGCCTTGAACTTCTAGAGGTTACTTGTGCCTCCTTGGCCTACATTGGCGCTAGCCTGTGCAAAGATAGCCACCATCAAGCCAATAGCCTCCATAAAGGGTTGTTGGTCAAATGTCGGTGGTGGTTGGTTGTTGTTCTGCTCACCACCTCGACCACGTCCTCTTCCTCTATTTGCCATCTACACACATTTCAAATAGCAATAAGACACTAATTTAGTTTCCCAAGATAATGATCAAGTTTAAACTTTGAGATTCCTCTCCTTGTCTCACTAGCAGAGCATATGCCATCTACTAGTAGACACCTACACTCTAAACCATCCCATTCATTTGTTTTTTCGACCCCCAAGGTTATGTTTTCTGACCCTAGTATCTCTTTTTTCATATACATTTCACCATGCATATAATTCACATAACATATAAAACATAACATGTAGCATTTAAAGTACATAACATGTAATGCACAATGAATGTAATGGTCTAAACCAATGCCCCTCAAGCTCTAGGTAAATCGTATACCTAAGCCCTGATACCAAACTATAACGCCCATAAAACTGGGGGTTCTTTATCAACCATTGATCACCCATCAACCCGCGGAAGTACCTGTGATTGTCGCATAACCTGACATCACGTCATTAGCATCTCCTTAATTGAGATCACAAAACACGAAGTTTGGGCAGAGTCTCCCTTGTAACGGGCACTCCTAAACGCATCAATTGTGTACATTTAATCACATGACCTATCCGAGGTCCAACATACCACCATTTATTTTCCATTATTGTCCATTTACATCATTTGAATAAAAGGACACATAGCCCGAAAGCATAGCAAAGCATTCTTAAAATTTTAGATTTTTGAAAAACCTACTGATAGGTTTGTCACCGTCCTACCAGTAGGTTTTGCCTAGTGGAAAAGTTATACCGCAGAGAAAGTGACGTACTAACATCTAACGGTAGGTTTTGCTCAAAACCTACTAGTAGGTGTGCTCAGATTTGCTTGTTTTACATGTTTTTGATTTCCAAACCATTCTATATCCATCAAACACATATATAATGAAGTTTTTCACATTAAACATGGTCAATGTAAGACATGTTACAATCATTTGCATATAATTACATTTCCAAAATCAAATTCCACAAAATTTTTACAAAAATGGTTTTAAAAGCCACAAGTCGGCTTTCGTTCATCTCTAAGGCCAAAGTGAGAACCTTCCACCGGCGTGTAAGCCGCACCTGAAATGTTTTCTCATAAATGGTGAGCCACGCTCAATAAGGTATCTCTTAAAATGGCTACTCCCTAACCTAAGTGCATATGAAATGTTCACATGTAACATTTAACAAGCAACAACTATCCCAAATAGGAATATGCAATTCAATGTTGGAATTCTAACATGTTGTGCCATAAAATGAGATGAGACTCACTCATACACTTCAACCCGAGCCTTCATCAACTCTTACAACACAATGCATTCAACGACTATGTCCTTATAAAACAAAATCATATGTCTTTGTTGGGTAGTGGAGTTTTGGTGTCTCACCACCAGTTCTGCACACCGATACACTTTTTTGGATTTGCACCAATAGAAGTGTATAAACCAGTAGCCGGGTCTTGCACCCGAGAGAGTATCTAACCCTTCTTGCTATACCTAACACAAGTTTTTCTTTTTCATGTAACTGTACGACTCTGTTGAACCTTGGTTCTACAAGACTAAGCCCACTTATCACCCACCAAGGATGGTGTTTGATCCAACACATGCACACACACCCACACCTATGTTGATGTCCACAAATGTGTTGTTCTTGTGCAAATGCAACGTAATGCACCATTGCAAGACTATTACCATGTTCGATATGTAATGAATGTCATATGAACAATTTCAACACATACCATGGATAATTACATCCTAAGCATATAATTTCCATAATCCGTCAATTGCCAATATATCATAAGCATATATCAACATTTCAGTCAACACAAAATTTCAAGCATGTTATCACATATTCATGCAATTAACACACTAAATTCATCAAGACATAATGTAAACACATAACATGCCCACAAATCACATTTTGCCAATAAATTACATACTTGGCAATTTTTAATCACCAGTTCCCACTAGAATTAAATTTACCCATTTCCAATACCCAATTCCATCAACTTTACAACAATAGGTAAGTGATATATAATTCTACCAACCTACTCATCTCATATAAACACCTTAGGTTAGAAATAAACCTAATTAGGGAGAAAACCCTACCTCTTAAAGCGTAAAAATGAGTGGTAGCAACCTTCAAGAACACCCCCCCAAGTTCTATCTTGAATTCCTCAAGAATCCCATTTTTCAATCTTTGGTGAAAATCTTTCCTTTTGGTATGGTTGCGTAGCCCTTGTTGAGAAGAACAACTTTAATACTTGGCTCGAGTTAATTTGAGCAATGAGGAGATGTAGATCGTAGAGAGAAGTTGAATTTCTCTCTTTTTCCCTCTCTTCCTCTCCAATGAAAATGGAGAGAAATCTGATTTTTCTCCCTATTTATACCCCTTAAATGCTTGGTCCACAACGCGCCATGTGTCCTCCTATTCCCGGGTTTGTTTTCATCTCGAAATGATTAAATTTTGCCCCAATTCAAGTTCAACATATTTTTATTTCAAATTGCTTTAAATTATTTACCAACTTTCAAAATTTTATTAAAAATTTCATTTTCTGGGTCAAATGAGACCGACTACCTCGTAAAACTTAAAAAATTTGATTATCTCATAATTCGACGAAATTTTTTTGGGTAACTAGATTTCACGAGACGAATCCAATTGTGAGACCCGTTTCTTCATTCGAGTTTTAGAAAATTTTAGGCTTTCACTCCATACTGAAAATGAATAATTATCATTTTGCCCTTTTTATAAAAAGATCAAATTTATTCGGGTTTAACATTGTGTGTTTGGGAGTGCTCGATACAAGGGAGACTCTGCCCAAAATTTGTTTTTTGTGATCCAGGTAAAGAGGATATTGTGTCGTGGTGTCGAGTTACGCGACATTCACAAGTATTTTTCTGGGTTGATCGGTGATCAATGCTTGATAGTTTTCGTTGTAGTATCCTAACCTCTAAACATCATCCCTCAATATGTCTATGGCTTATGTGTATAAGTGAGTGTCACTCTCCCTCGGAATGATGCAATAGATGGGACAACAGAATGGTGGATGGAATGAACAAAATATGTTTGTGAAATGAAATGCGTATGTGAACAAAAGTGCTCCCCAAGCGCAAGGAGTCTTTTGAGTGTCGTGTTTTACTTGAAAAGGTATTCCAAGGTCGTTTCATCAGGGAAGGAAAGTTCAAGTGTGTGAAAGTGATTTGTGAACAAAAGAAAAAGTGTAAAATCTTGTAGTTGGTTTTGCTGAGTTTTGTTTTTAATGAAAATGCAAGAAAATAAGTGTTGGCTAATCCAAAGAGGTCATTCCAATGGGAATCACAACTCAACTCGAAACCTTCCTCCAATGGTACATAGATGAACGATTGATTCGTGGGAAGCTAGGGACGAGATGGTGAGGATCCAAGCATAAACCGTGACCAGGCCTACGGAATATCAAAGACTCACAACCACATCCACTCTCAACCCAGTCAAATTGAACCTTCGTACACCGAGAGGAGGAAAGGAAATGAGTTGAAATGGCATGCCCAAGTGGAGGTCTCCCTTAGATTAGCCAACTTAAAATCTAGCTACTTATAAAAGTAAGAAGGAAATGCATAATGTAAAGAGACATAATATCGAAATGAAGATTAGAACTCAATTAATGCAATAAACTTAAACTAAGAAAAAAATATGCAACACCCATTTTAAGAAAAACTTGAAGTGAAAAAATTCATACAACAATGGTAGATTCTAAGTTACAAAACTAAACTTGCAATGAACTTGAAATAGCTAAGTTTAAAGTGCAAGAAATAAAGATTACAAGATATTTAAAACTTACTACAACTGAAATGGAAAGGAAAATGCAAAAATATAAATTTTACACTATTCATCATCTTATTCATTGGATTTTCTAAGCTTAGGTAGCCATCCCCAATATCTTGTGTGAATGCTGAATATATGGAGTGTGTGCCTTCAAATTTCGTCCATGGGGGGTCCCTCTAGCTGTGTGAAAGGCCTCCCATCAATAGGGGGCTAAATGGATGGGTATGGCAGGCTTAGTCTGCACTCCCCAAGCTTCACCCCTTCTCTCCCTCCTCATTGAATGCCAAGCCTCAAAAGTCTCCATCAAGGGTGTAGGAGGCATGAAGATGTGTAGAAAATGTTGGGGGGGGGCAAGTGGGAGAAGTATAGGTGGGACCCCCAAGCAAGTGGAGCATGAAAATAGTCATTTTGGGCACTCCAAGTGAGCGTACCGATATTGTGTACCGGTACCCCAAACTCTGGAGGCAGAACCATACCGATACGGCATATCGATACTCTTCTACTCCAGACCAGTTTTCATAGAATTGGAATAAATTTTGATCCAACCATTGGATTGAGCTCCAATTTTGATAAAATACAAAAAAACATCCAGATCTACAACTTTCCTGTTTTGAACTGTTTCAGATTTGAAGTGGATCATGGTCAAAAATGGGAAAAACAGCAGTACTGTGTCAAAATCTTGGGAAACCAGTGGGCTAAACCTTCCAAAATCCATTTCTCTTGGTTTCTTCACCTTCAAGCTTGTCAATCCTCATTTAATGTGTCCATGCCTTCTCCACACATCCATACTTGGTTGCAAGGTTCTAAAATACATGATTTACACTATAATTACCTGCAACATTGAAAATTCAACATTATTCATAATTTTGGCTAACTCTAAGTACTTAGATGCAAAAGTTGAGTTAAAATGCATGTAATGAGGCCTTCAAATATGCAATATTTTGCTCTCATTAATCAACGGGTTGGCAAAGGGGCTATCCAATTTTATTCCTTATACTCCACCACTCATGAAGACTTTGGAGGATACTATGCAACCATTCATTTCTTGCCATGCCATAATCAAACTGCTCAAACCCTTAGCCAACTGACCCAAAACTTCACTCAGCAACAAGTCATCAATGATATTTGGAATACACTTACCAAGTTAACCACAATCCTTTGCCACCAAGAAGGGGAAATTTCTAGCATAACCTCAACCAAATCCACAAGGTCAACTGCAAGTGGAAGTTTCCTCTTGTACACTAGAAATCACCCAAGAACAAGTTCAAGTTATCACCACCCTTAAGAGTAGGAAAGTAGTTGATAAAACCATTTTCACAAAGACTAAAGGTCGTAAAGAGAATAAAAATGATAAGGAGAATGATAGTCATGATCATGTTGAGCCCATAGTTGAGGATGTGCCTAGTGAACCACCTAAGTGTGCTATACTTACACCTTTTACTCAAAGGTTGGTTTCACCACTATAGGTCAATATGAATTCATAAATTTTGGAGGTGTTCAAACAAGTCAAGATCAATATTTCATTGGTAGATGCCATCAAGCAAATCCCATCATATGCTAGATTCTTGAAAGACTTCTGTACCATCAAAAGAAAGTCGTTTTGACCGAACAAGTGCCATCCATCATCCAACAATATACCCCTCCAAAATGCAAAGATCCCGATTGTCTCACCATTGCATGTGTCATAGGAAAAGTGCAAAATAGAGAAAACATTACTTGACTTTGGAGCTAGTGTGAATTTGCTTTCCTATTCAGTTTATCAACAATTGGGACTTGGGGAGTTGAAACCTAACTCTGTTACACTTCAATTGGCGAATAGGTTAGTTAAGGTTCCAAGGGGTATGATGGAGGATGTTTTGGTACAAGTTGACAATTTTTACTTTTTAGTTGACTTCATTATTTTAGACACTTAATCCGCTGTGAACATAATTGCACAAATTCTAGTCATTTTACATCTCCCATTTCTTGCTACATCTAATGCTTCGATTAATTTCCAAAAATGGAGTGATGAAATTTTATTTTGAGAATATAACATTAGAATTGAGTATCTTCAATTTGTGTAAGCAACCGGGAGATGCCAATGATGGCTTGCATGAAGTTAACTTAATTGATTCAAATGTGTATGATCCATCTAATGTTTCTTCTTTGTTTGATCCTGTTGAAGCATGTTTAGTTGACCAGGCTAAATCCCTTCTAGAATTTGATGAGGATAATAATGAGGTTAGTAAGCTTACTAATTTGTTAAATTCCTCATAGTATTTTCAGACAAGAGAATGAAAATCAAAGTTTGAAGAGCTTTGACTGTAGAGCAGTGCTCCAATTTCTTCAAGCTATAAAACCCAGGAAAATTTGAATTCTTGTGAAAATGGCAAAACGGTAATTAGCCGCTATGGTACGAGTTTAAAACCCAAATTATTCTAGAACTTGTGTGGTAAAACGGACCTCACCGTTGGATTCATCTCTCGAAATTTAGTCACCCAATCAATTTTCGTTGAATTTCAAGACAGTCAAATTTTTAACATTTTACAAGGCAATTGAGTGTCGCATGACCAAAATAAACGTGATTAGGAATTAATTGTGAAATATGAAAAATAATTTAAATTTGGTTCAAATAAAATATGTTGAACTTAAGACAGGACGAGATTTAATTTATTCGGGACAAAATCAGATTAGTAAAAGTCAGGGACGTGTGGCAAGTTGTGAACCAAGTATTAAGGGGTATAAATAGGGGAAAAAATCTAAAAATCATATTTTCTCCCCACAACCCCTCAGATTTTTGGATAAAGGGAGAGAGAGCGAAGAAGAGAGATTAAATCAAGGGATTCTTCGTCTTCTTCTAGCGATCTAAGGTCAATCTTCAGTCAGATTACTTCAGGCCAACAATTAAAGTTCATGTAGTTGACGCGGGCTATATCTACGTACCAAAAATCGTGGATTTCGCCTAAGTTTAAAAGACGATATTTTTTAAAATCAAGAGTTGAAGCTTGGTTTGGGTTCTTGGGAGCTTTCTACCACTTGTATCACGCTTCAAGAGGTAGGGTTCTTCTCCTAGATTGGTTTATTTTCAACCTAGGGTTTCATATGGAATGGGTAGAATCACTTGAGATGAAATCTCTTGTCTAAATATATTTCTAGTATAACTAGAGTATTAGAAATGGTATATGAATGTATAAAACCAATTTTTTCATGAATTGGGTTTTGGGTGAAATGGTTTGTATTGGTAATTTCATGAGAAATGTGTTGATTGGGTATACTATGTGTTTGCATTTATGTCTTGAAGGTGTTTGATAAAATACCTATGTTGATTAGCATGTTGGTTTTATTTAAAATGTTGTGACATTCTTGGTGAAAATTGTGGAATTTAATTATATGCTCATGATATAATTGACATTGTGAAAATGGTGTATGTCATGCTGCACTCATGATATGATGAACATGAGATTGGAATTGTTCATATTGTGCTCGTAACATGTTTAACATGAGGTTGTAATTGCAACTGAAAACTTGGTTGCATAATGATAGAAATGCAATGGTTCATTACATTTGCATTTGCATGGGAAGCATTGTATTCGTAAGAATTTCATTCGTGGGTGTGTGTGCATGTTTTTGGATCAAACACCATTTTTTATGGTTGAGGCATGGAATCGCGAAGGTTGGATGTAGGTCGAACTGAGTTGCACAAATTACATGGAAAACTTTTGTCGGGTATAGCAAGAAGGGCTAAACTCTCACTGGGGTGCAAGACTCGAATACTGGTTAATACACTTCTAAAGGTGAAAGTCTAAAAAAGTGTATTGGTGTGTATAGAATTGGAGGTGGGATACTAAAATCCGTGTCTGTTTGGTGGACTATTGGTGCAAGTCTAGGAAATCAGCTACCCAACAAAGACATATGATTCATTTTATAAAATATTCATTGGATGTGCAACATCAATGGCGGGGCTTGGAAACCTGGATTCATGCGCATGACATTGCATGTGTTATGAGAGCAGTTGAAGGTTTGGGTTACATTGCATGTGTGAGTCTCACCTCAAAACATGGCATGACACTAAGACATTCATTCTTGAAATTGTATGTTATTAGATGAATGCTTGTTTGATTGTTGAATTGCAAGTAATTATTTCACATGCATCTAGGTTAGGGAGTAGCCTCTTTAGGAGATACCCAATTGAGCGTAGCTCACCCTTTATATGGACAACACTTCAGGTGCAGGACAAGCGTCGGTGGATGGATATCATATGGGCCCTCATTGATGAAGAAAGCCGAGATGTGGCTTTAAATTACATTTTTTGTAAAACAAATATGTAATTTAGTTTTTGGACATGTAATATTGTATAAAGGATTGTAAAACAAACTCATATGCACTATGTTTTGTATAAAATTGTATGTTATATGAGTTTGGATGGATGTTGTACGAGATTAAATGAGTTGGAATTGAAAAATGATTAAATCAGGGGAAATTTGAGCTCTTCTACAGATAGATAGTTGATTATCTATCGGTAGAAAATTTCCAGAGAGCTTTTCTACAGGTAGAATGTTGATTATCTATCGATAGAATAATTCCAATGAGCTTTTTCACCAGTAGAACGTTGAGTTCCTACTTGTAGGTTTTTCTTAAATTTTCAAAAATTTAAAATGATCTTGTCAAGCCTTCAAGCCGTGAGTCCTTTGGTTCAAAGGATGTAAATGGAGCAATATTAGGGGAAAATAGATGTATATTAGACCTTGGAAAGGATCAAGTGATTGAAATGTACATAGGTTATACGTTTAAGAGTGCCCGGTGCAAGGAAGACTCTACCCAAACTCTTTGTTGTTTACAATCCCGGTGAAGGGGATGTTGTGTCGTGGTGTCGGTTATGCAGCATTCACAGGTACTTCTGCAGGTTGGTGGGTGATCAACAGGTTGACAAAGGACTCCCAGTTTTAGGGGCATCACAACTTGGTATCAGAGCCTAAGTTTCGATTTACCTATGACTTGTGGGGCATGGGTCTAGGTCATTGCATCCATTGTGCATTTCATGTTATGTGCTTTAAATGCTACTTGTTATGTGTTTTGTGTTATATGAATAATATGTATGATTAAATGTATGTGGAAAGGAGGCACTATGATTAGAGAACATAACCTTGGGGTTCGAAAAGAGAAGGAATGGGACGTTCATGGTATAGATGTCCACTAGTTGGTGGCACACACTCTACTAGTGAAACAAGGAGAGAAATCTCAATATTTTGACTTGATCCCTACCTTGGAATACTGATTTAGTGCTCTACTTCTATTCGACATGTGTGTAGATGGCAAATAAAGGAAGAGGACACCGGAACGGTTGAGGGGGTGGGCGGAACAACAACCAATCACCACTGACCTTGGACCAACAAGCCTTTATAAAGGCTATGGGTAAAATGGCTGCAAACCTAGCGTAGGAAAACACCAATATGAGCTAAGGTGCTCAAGTCATCCAAAGGAGTTTAAGTCCCATGGGCCACCAACGTTCATGGAAAAAATATAGAACATCTAGTAGCTACAGAGATCACAAGGGCAGGGCCGAAGCTATCAAGGCTAAGCCCAAGGTTAGTCTTCCCAAAGAGCGAAGGAATTTAAGTGGATGTATCGAGGTGGCCAAAAGACGCTCTACTATTGTCAATGCTTGACAAAATTCCGTGTTGTTTTCTAACCTCTAAATATCACCTTTTAGCATGTATAGTATATGGATTAAGGGGAGTGTCACTCTCATATGGGTGATGTCAAAAGAAAGAGCAAGGAGATAGGGGAAAATAAAATGATGGTAATGTGACATGTAAATGCACAACAAATGTGTGTATGTGTACAAAAGTGCTCCCCAAGCGCAAGGAGACTTTTGCAGGTCATGTTTTACTTGGTGGTATTCGAAGGTGTTTCCACGGGGAAGGAAGTAAATCGAGGGGAAGGTGGTTTTGTTAAAAAGAAAGTGTAAAATCTTTGGTTGTTGGAAGTTGTTTGGTGAAGTTTGTTTTGATGCAAATAAAATGAGAAACAAATGTTGGCAAATCCAAGAGGTCACTCCAATAGGAATACTGTCTCAGCTCAAAACCCTCCTCCAATAGAGCATGAATGAACGATTGATTCGTGGAAAACTAGGAATAAGATTGGTGAGTATCTAAGTATAAACCGTGACTAGGCCTACAGAATATCAAAGACTTACCACTTATCCACCCTCAACCCAGTCAAATCGAACCATTAAACTCTGAAAGAAGGGAGGAGAATGAGTTGAAATGGTATACCCAAGTGGAGGTTCCCCTTGGTTTTGCTAACTAAAAGATTTAGCTACTCATGCTTAAAACGAAATTGACAATGTAATGAGAATGCATTGCAAAGATATGAAGTTCTAGAGTAACTAGATACAAGAAAACATAAGCTATAAGAGAGTATATAGAATACCCATTTGTAAACTAAGAAAATGAAGAACCTTGATGCATTAATGGTGAAAGATTTAAAAGAGCATTAAACTTGCATTGAACTTGAAGGAAAACAACATTAGTGACATTAAATGAAATCCTAAAGATTCATATATAAGATTACAAGACACTGTATTGAAGAAAATGTAAAAATCTCAATTTATCTCTCTAGAACACTATTCATCTTCTTCTTCAGACTCTCTCTCTCTCTATATCTCTGTGTAATGTAGAATGCTCAATAATGCAGTCATTTTTCCCCCCAAAATGTCCATAGTCTCCTCTTTCCTGCTGAGTGATGTGATTTTCATCCACAGGGACTGCATGATGTAGACTAGGACCAGCCTCCACTCTTCTCTCTCCCAAGCTTCTTCTCACTCCTCCTCAGTAATGCCCAAGCATCATAAAGACCAAGTAGGGGTGAGGGAGGCCTCCTGGACGTGTAAGGAATGTCAAAAGACTTCATGGAGTAGTGCAAGTGGGACCCCCAAGCTACAAAGTTGAGTTACAGGCTGTCTGGGAAGTTTAGCAAAAACCTTTCGGAAGGTTTGTGCAGGAATAGTTAACTGAAAGGTCAGTAGGCAAAACCTTCTGGAAGGTTCATTCTAGTAGACAAAACCTTCCGGAAAGTTTCACTCCAGTAGGCAAAACCTTCCAGAAGGTTTTGGCAGTTAAAAAGAAATCCAAGGCAACACCTTCCGGAAGAATTTTACCCAAACCTTCCGGAAGGTCTTCAACCCAATTCCATTTTCTTGGTTTCTTCTCCCTCCAAACCTTCCTTTAAGCTACCCCCTCTTCTTCATTGACTTCAACCACTTCAATGGGGGTATAACTCATACCATTTACATTGTTTTACCTGCATTCACACAAAACTCCATCAAAACAAAAGTTAAGCACATTTCTCCCCAATTTCATGACTATAAACAAGTACAAAAGGCATATTAGCACACAATATATGTCATATTTTTGTGCTAATCAGTCAACAACCGGGCCATGTGAGGAAGAATTTTCTCCAAAGAAAAAACTCACAGAGTTTCAAAAAGCCTCAATCCAAGTGGTTAGTAGGACTTCCACACGCACACGTTGTTCCTCCCTATCCCACTGTGGACAAGGGAAATCTATTCCAACTACAAGGTGCTGCACAAGCCCCTAGTACTTCACGTGCAGTGACTCTATATGTAGGCTAGATAAGCTAGGATGTGGGCCAAGGCTAGGGATAGGACTTTCAGGTAGCAACACCATGACGCATGAGACGGTCTTTAACGTTGCACCATAGAATGAGTCAATGGATCAGTCGGCTAACCACGGTACATTTCTAATTTCCTTGTTTATGGGCACATGTGTTACTTGATTTGGGCGTGTCACATACTTTAATTTTCACGTTCTTGTGCAAGATATGGATTTAGAAATCGCAACCCTATAAGACTTCTTATGGGTAAATTCAACCTTAGGAGCTCGGGTGAGCATTGATCAGATATGTTGGGGGTGTGAGTTAGAGATCTCGAGGATTCTACTCACTATAGACCTTAGGGTCATGGACATGTTGGAGTTTGATGTCCTCCTTGGGAAGGATTGGTTGACAACACACTGAGTTGTCATCGACTATGATCGAAAGAGGGTCTTGCCTATACACTGGTAGGTGTTTGTTTCAAGTTTCAAGGGGATAAACACGATGTTTTACCCCAATTAGTGTGTGATTCCCGTTGGCATGGGCAGTTGATGGGTTAGCTTGCAAACCTTACTATATAGGATGAGGTGGGACAGGAATTGGGTCTACCTTAGGTGGTTTGCGAGTATAAGGATATATTTTTGGATGAACTACCAGGATTACCTCCACATTGGGATGTAGACTTCACTATTGAGTTGTATCTCGGTACACCTTTTATTTCTATGACCACTTATAGAATGGCACCTATAGAGTTGCAAGAACTCAAGGTCCAGTTGTAAGAATTATTGGACAAGAGTTTTGTTAGACTGAGTACCTCACCTTAGAGTGCTCTAGTGTTGTTTTCCAAGAATAAGAATAAGACTCTTCAGGTATGTATAGACTACCGACAGTTGAATCGGGTCACTATCAAAAATAGATACCTTTTGCTACGGACTGGTGATTATTTGATCAAATAACTGATACACGGGTCTACTCCAATATAGACATGCGCACAGGTTAACATTAATTGATGATTAGGGAGGCAAATATCCCTAAGACGGCATTTAGGACTCGATATGAGCATTTTGAGTTCATAGGTATGCCTTTTAGGTTGACGAATGCCCCGACGACATTCATTGACCTTATGTATAGGATGTTCTAACCCTACCTAAATCAATTTGTTGTGGTCTTTGTTGATGATATCCTAACTCCAAGTTTGAGGAGGAGCACAAGGATCACTTGAGGGATGTTCTCCAGTCCTTAAGGGACTATCAACACATAGTGGGACCTCAATATGAGGCAGCGTAGGTGGATGGAATATTTGGAGGACTATGAATTCACTTTGCATTACAATCTCAGTAAGGTAAATGTGGTGGCTGATGCACTCAGTTGGAAGTCACATGGAGCCTTGGTTAGGGTGGCTTCTCGAGAGTGGCACATACTCAACACTATAGGGCAGTTCAGGCTGTACTATAGGGGTCAAGCTCTAGACACTTTGGGGAGTTTGTGGCTATGCCTTCCCTACTAAGTAGAGTGATTAAGTCACAGGGACAAGACACAGAGATATTATCCATCAAGGACTAGGTACAGTCGGGTACAAGTAACGAGAGTTGGGCTATTAACACATATGGTAGTCTTCAATTCAAGGGAAGGGTTGTGGTTCCCCAGTCTGCGAATTTGAGAGAAGAGATCCTTAGGAAATTTTATTACTCCCATTTTGTTTTGCATTCAGGTGGCACAAAGATGTACCATGATCTTTGTTGTCAGTAGTATTGGAGTGGGATAAAGAGAAACATTAAAGATTTTGTCAGTCGATATCTCACGTGTCAGCAGGTCAAAGCAGAGCACTAGAGACCAGCAAGGTTGCTCTAGCCTTTAGAAGTGGCTGAGTGGAAGAGGAGTACGTCACAATGGATTTTGGAACCCACTTGTCACGGATGTTACGGGGGCATGATGCGGTGTGGGACATAGTGGACTGACTAACGAAGTTAGCACACTTTTTAGCAATGCAAATGACCTTCACATAGAAGGAATTATGCAGGTTGTAGATACGAAACATAGTCCGATTACATGGGGTACCCATATCTATAGTATTTGACCGGGATCCCATGATTACAACCCATTTTTGGAAGAGTTTACAGTAGGCCATGGGGACACAGTTGATGATGAGCACAATTTTTCATCCCTAGACAGACGATCAATCAGAAAGGACCATCCAGACTTTAGAGGACATGTTACAGGCATGCGTCTTTGATCTCAAGTGTAGCTCAGAAAAGGACTTACCCTTAGTGGTGTTAGCCTATAACAATAGTTATTAGGCGAGCATACAAATGACACTCTATAAGTTACTTTATGGGAGGCAGTGCTGTTCTCCATTTTGTTAGACGAATGTTAGAGAGAGACCCTCTACGGGTTCATATTTGATTAGAGACACCTTAGAGAAGGTGGATTTGTTATGGAAATGTCTTCTTACAACACAAAGCCGACAGAAGAGCTATGTCAACAAACGACAGTGACCTTTGGAGTTTGGGATTGGAGATCACGTCTTCTTGAAGGTGATGCACAAAAGAGGAGCAGTCAGATTCAAGAAGCAGAAAAAGCTGTCGCCGAGGTATATTGGGCCCTTTGAGGTACTCAAGAGGGATGGTACAATTTATTACCAATTGGTATTACTATTAAATTTATTAGGTGTTTACACGGTGTTCCATGTCTCCATGCTCTGAAAGTACACTACAGTTCTGACAAGTGTGGTAGATTAGGGCGAGCTAGTAGTTGATGCGGATAGGACCTTCGAAGAGGGACTGGTGCACATCATGGATAACTAAGAGCAAGTTTTGCGTGGCAAGACTGTGAGGCTGGTAAAGGTGTTGTGGCAGCACCGTGGTGTGGAGGATGCGACATGGGAACATAAGGACACTATACGTACCAATTATCTATTCTTATTCGAGGATGGCAGTACATTCTTGTAGTCATAAGTGTTATGTGAGTATTGCAAATGCATGTGGTTGAATGTGCATGTGTGTGTAAATTTCGGGGACGAAATTTCTTTTAAGGGGGAAGAATGTAAAACCAAAGAAAATTTGATTTTTTTGTGAATAATGGAAAAACGGTAATTAGCCGCTACGGTAGGAGTTAAAAATCCTAATTTTTCTAGAACTCGGATGACGAAACAAACTTCACCGTTGGATTCGTCTCGTGAAATCTAGTTATTCAATCAATTTTTGTTGAATTCTGAAACAGTCAAAGTTTTCACGTTTTATAAGGTGATTGGGTGTCACGTGACCAAAATAAACGCAATTAGAAATTAATTGCGAAATGTGAAAAATAATTTAAAGTTGATTCAAATAAAATATGTCGAACTTAAGACGGGAGGAGATTTAATTAATTCGGGATGAAATCGGATCAGTAAAAGGAAGGACGTGTGGCAAGTTGTAAGCCAAGTATTAAGGGTTATATAAATAGGGGAGAAAAAATAGATTTTCTCCCCATTACCCATTATATTTTTGGATAAAGATAGGGAGAAAAGAGAGAAAATCAAGGAATTCTTCATCTTCTTCTTGTGATCTAGGGTCAATCTTTGGTTGGATTGCTTCGGGCCAAGAATTAAAGTTCATCTACTCGTTGAGGACTATCTCTACGTACCAAAAATTGCAGATTTCACAGAAGTTTCAAATACAAATATTTTGGAAATCAAGAGTTGAAATTTGATTTGGGTTCTTGGTAGTTTTCTACCACTTATATCACGCTTCAAGAGATAGGGTTCTGCTCTTAACTAGGTTTATTTACAACCTAGGATTTCATATGGAATGGGTAGCATCACTAGAGACAAAATCTCTTGTCTAAGTGTATTTCTAGTGTAACTAGAGTATGAAAATGTATCAAACTAATTTTTGCACAAATTGGGTTTTGGGTGAAATTGCTTGTTTAGGTAATTTCATGAGAAATGTGTTGATTGTGCACACTGTGTTTACATTTATCTCTGAAATGTGTTTCATAAAATGCCTATGTTGATTACCATGTTGGTTTTATTGAAAATGTTATAACATGCTTGGTGGAAATTGTGGAATGTAATTATATGCTCATGACAAAATTGACATTGTGAAAATGGTGTATGTCATGCTGCATTCATGATATGATGAACATGACATTGGAATTGTTCACACTGTGCCTATAACATGTTGAACATGAGGTTGTAATTGCAATTGAAAACTTGGTTGCATAATGATATGAAAAGCAATGGTTCATTACATTTGCATATGCACGGGAAGCATCGCATTCGTGGGCATTTGACATGAGTGTGGGTTTGTGCATATTTTTGGATCAAACACCATTTTTGCTGGTTGAGGCATGGACTCGAGAAGGTTGGACCTTGGTCCAACTAAGTTGTATGGGTTGCATGAAAAACTTGTGTTAGGTATAGCAATAAGGGCTATACTATCCCTCAAGTGCAAGACCTGATTATTGGTTTATATACTTTCAACGGTGAAAGTCCAAAAAAGTGTATTAGTGTATGCGGAACCGAAGGTGGGATACCAAAATCAGTGTCGGTGTGGCAGACCATTGGTGCAAGTCTAGGAAATCACCTACCCAATAAAGACACATGGTTTATATTATAAAATAGTCACTGGATATGTAACATCAATGGCAGGGGCTTGGAAAGCCCGAATTTATACATATGGCATTCCATGTGTTATGGGAACCGGTGAAGGCTCGGGTTACATTGCATATGTGAGTCTCACCTCAAAACGTGGCATGATATTAAGACATTCGTTCTTGAAATTGTATGTTCTTGGATGAATGCTTGTTTGATTGTTGAATTGCATGTGAGCATTCCATACACATCTAGGTTGGGGATTAGTCTCTTTAAGAGTACCTATTGAACGTAGTTCATCCTTTATCTGGATAACATTTCACCTGCAAGGAAGCCGAGATGTGGCTTTAAATTATGTTTTTGTAAAAACAATATGTAATTTAGCTTTTGGACATGTAATATTGTATAAAGGATTGTAAAACGAACTCATATGGACTATATTTTGTGTAAAATTGTATGTTATATAAGTTTGGATGGATGTTGCATGAGATTGGATGACTTGGAATTGAAAAAGGATTGAATCATGGGAAATTTGAGTTCTTCTATAGGTAGAACGTTGATTATGTACCTGTAGAAAGTTCTAGAGATCTCTTCTGTTGGTAGAACATTGATTATCTATCGGTAGAAGAATTCTAGTAAGCTCTTCTACTGGTAGAATGTTGAGTCCTTGTTGGGTAGGTTTTCTTAAATTTTCAAAAAATTTAAATGATCTTGTTGAGCCTTCGGGCCGTGATTCCTTTGGTTCAAAAGATATAAATGGAGCAATATTAGGGAAAAATGGATGTATATTGGACCTCTAAAAGGGTCAAGTGATTGAAATGTACATAAGTTATGCGTTTGGGAGTGCCTAGTACAAAGGAGACTCTGTCCAAACTCTGTTTTGTTTACGATCCCAGTAAAGGGGATATTGTGACATGGTGTCGGGTTATGTGGCATTTGTGAGTACTTCCTCGGATTGATGGGTAATCAACGGGTTGGCAAAGGACCCCCAATTTTAGTGGTGTTACACAAGCATTCAAATGCCCAATTTGGAATTGAAGCCTTTGTCAATGTACTTGAAGTATACTTTCCTTGGAGAAGCTAACACATTTTTGGTAATCATTTCATCTCATCTTCATGATCCCCAAGAAGGTAAGCTTCTTCAACTTCTTCTTAAACATAAATGGCCATTAGATGGACCATTGTGGATATAATAAGGATTAGCCCTCTTGTTTGCACTCATAAGATTTATTTAAAGGATGATGCGAAAACTACAACGGAAATGCAAATGGAATTGAATCCAATCATGAAAGAGGTGGTTAGGAATGAGGTGTTGAAGTTGTTAGATGTGGGAATCATTTACCCTATTGCCACATAGAGGATGTGCATTGACTATAGGAAGATTAACGTCACTAGGAAATACCATTTTCCTCTTCCATTCTTGAAAGAGTTGCATCTCATCTTTACTATTGCTTTCTTGATGGTTATTCCAGATAGAACCAAATAGAAATTGATCTCGAGGATCAGCAAAAGACTACCTTCACATGTCCATTTGGCACAAAAGGAGAATGCCTTTTGGCTTATGCAATGCACCGGCGACCTTTCAATGGTGCATGCTAAGTATCTTTAGTGACATGGTAAAGTGATTTCATGAGGTGTTTATGGATGATTTTACTTTATTTGGAGATTTATTTGATGATTGTTTAATCTTGAACAAGTTTTGATTAGGTGTGAAGAGAAAAACCTTGTGCTTAATTGGGAGAAGTGTCATTTCATGGTACAAAAAGGCATTGTCCTTGGTCGTTTCATCTCATCCAAAGGCATTCAAGTGGATCGTGCTAAGATTGATTTGATTTAGTTTATTTTTAGGACATGCCAGATTTTATAGAAAGTTTATCAAGGATTTTAGTCTTATTTCATGGCCTTTGTGTAATTTGCTTGGAAAAGATGTTGCATTGGAGTGGAGTTAGCAATGCCAAGAGATATTTGAGAAACTAAAGGGCATGCTCACTTCTACCCCAATAATGCAACCACCAGATTGAAGCCTTCCATTTGAGTTGATGTATGATGCTAGCGATTATGTTGTGGGGGCAGTGCTAGGGCAAAGGAATGATAAAACGCCCCATGTGATTTATTATGCTAGCCATACATTGGATGATGCACAAATAAATTACTCTACTATGGAAAAAGAATTGTTGGCAATTTTGTTTACATTAGATAAATTTCATTCTTTTATCTTGTTGGCTCACTAATTGTTGTTTTCACAGATCATGCCAGTCTTAAGTAATTTTTGTCTAAAAATGATGCCAAACCCCATTTGTTACGTTGGATTTTGTTGTTGCAAGAGTTTGATCTCCCCATCAAAGACAAAAAATGGGGGTAGAAAATGTGGTAGCCAATCATTTATTGAGGCTTGTGAGCGATGTAGCCATTGAATCAACCCATCAAAGACTATTTTTCGGGTGAACAATTGTTTGTTACATCTTCTTTACCTTGGTATGCTAACCTTGTAAATTTCTATTTTATATGTGAAATACCCAAGCATTGAAGTGCTCAAGAGAGGAGGAAATCGTTAGTGGAAGCTCGCAACTTCTTTTGGGATGATATGTATCTGTTCAAATATTGTCTAGATCAAATCATCAGACGATGTGTTCCCAAGGATGAGGTAGATAATGTCATTAAATTTTGTCATACAAAAGTTTGTGGTGGCCATTTTTCACATCAAAAAATTACTTAAAAGATATTTCAATGTAGATTTTATTGGCCTACTTTGTTCAAGGATGTTTTTGAAATTTGTAAATGTTATAAGTGTAAAAACCCGGGTAAATTTGAATTTTTTCAGAAAAAGGGTAAAATGGTAATTTATCACTATAATACGGGTTTAAAATAAATATTTTTTAATTCGTATCGCAAAATCGAGCTGCCATGTCAAATTTTTTTGAATTCTGAGATAGTCAGATTTTGCACGTTTTATGAGACGATTTAGGTGACAAATGACTTGACAAACATCCCCAAAAATGAAATTTATAAAATTTCATTATAATTAGATAAAATTTCAAATAAAATAATTTGAACTAAAACTGAAAATTAATTAAGTCGTTTTGAGTTAAAAACAGACCCAGAAGTAATACACGTGCGGGGGCAATGTGGACCGCGCAATTAAAAGTATAAATAGGGGCTAAATATCTAAAAAATCAGATATTCTCACCCCATTTGGCCAGCTGAATCAGACGTTGAAGAGAGAAAAGGGAGAGAAGAGAGAAAGCCTAAAATTTTACCTTTCTTCTTACGATCCAAGGAGTTCCGTCTGTCAGAATTCATCGAACCAAGAATTAAAGTTGGTCTACGCGACGAGATACGTGTCCGTACAAGAACGAGAAATTTTACCGAAGATCCGAAAAAGGATTTTGGGAAATCAAGGTGTTTGGGGCTAGGGAGGTGCCTAGAAGCATTCTAACTTTTTGTATCACGCTCCAAGAAGTAGGGTTCTATCCTACTTTGGTTTATTTCTAACCTATGGTGTTCATATGAAATGGTTAGATGTTGAGAATGAATTATGGCTACCCAATAGTCATGAAAATAAAGAAAAGGGGTATAGAAATGGTTTAGACCAATTTCTAGTTTGATTTTGATATGTGGAAGTATATATGTAAACTGTTGAAAATTGGGTTTAAGTGGGCATGCTATGTGTTTATATTGTGAATTTTGATTTAAGTGTGTTATTGACATAAATATTGTGGTAACATGCATATGAATTGTGATGGATTTTGGTAATTATATGCTTATGATATAAATTGTCATGAAATATGTTGAAATATGTGAGGAACATGTGGATATATGGTTTAATTGCTCATTTGGCATTATAGCATATTGGGCATGGTGTTGGCATCACATTCATGGGTTGTATGCATGAGTGTGGGTGTGTGGGTGCATAGTTTAATCAAACACCATACTTAGTGCTTGATGGGTGGACTCGGGAAAGTTGGATTGAAGATTCGACTGAGTCGCACGGTTACATGCATGAAAAACTTGTGTCAAGTATAGTAAGAAGGGATAGATCCCCCCTCGGGTGCAAGGCCCGGCTACTGGTTTATACACTTCCGACGGTGCAAGTCCAAAAAAAGTATATCGGTGTGCAGAGCCGATGGTGCAACACCAAAATTCCGATACCCAAACAAAGACACATGCTTTTGTTATATAAATGTTCATTCGATGGGAAACATCCAACAATGAAATGGTTTTAAAAACACATAAATTGTATTTCAAAAGATCATTGGATGTGTTTCACCAATGATGGATTTATGACACACGTGCATCGCATTGTGTTGTGGGAGTCAGTGTGGACTCGGGTTAGGTTGCATGAGTGAATATCATCTCATTTCATGGCATGACATTATGTTTTTTTTTAACTTTGAATTACATGTTCTTGTTGGAATGGAAAATGTTGTTAAATGTTGCACATAAACATTGCATATGCATCTAGGGAGGGAGTAACCTCTATAGGAAATATTATATTGGGCGTTGGCTCATCCTATATGGGAACACATTTCAGGTGTGGGGTTTACACCGGCGGAGGACTCTCATTCAGGGCCTCAAAGATGAAGAAAAGCCGACTTGTGGCTTTTGTAATACATTTTGTATAAATTTTGTAAAATTACGATGTTGAGTATGAAATCATGTGAATGGATAGTAATAGAACTTGTAGATATCAGGTTTATGTGATAAACATTGTTAGACATGTTTTAGATGGTGTTGGGATATTTTGAAATGGTTTTGAAAGGAAAAACAGTGGAAATAGCCTAAACTGGGCAGAGATTATCGATACAGTCTAGTCCAACAAGCAGAGAGTACCAGTACACGGTACCGGTACTCTTTCAATAACTTTGAAAAAAAATTTGGAAGGCAGACAGTACCGGTACTGTCAGGGCTAGTGAGCAAATAGAATCGGTACACAGTACCGATACTCTCTCCAAAATTTAGAAATTTTAAAACTAAAGTGCTGTGCTCTCGGTCTTTGATTCCTTTGGTTCCAAAGGTGTAATTGGACAATAGAGAGGCATGAATTGTCGTACTTTGAGCCACGGTTAAATTAAATGATTAAAGGAACATGGGTAATACGTTTGAGTTAAAATTTTGGGTAATGGAATAATATTAGGTTGATGTCGGATCAAGCGGCACTCAAGGGCATTTTCGCGGGTTGACAGGTCATCAACGGGACCCCCGGTTTTAGGGGCGTCATAGTTTTTGGTATCAGAGCATAGGTATACGAATTACCTAGGGCTAAATGGGCATTGAGTCTAGACCATTGCATTCATTGTGCATTACATGATTATGTGCTATGTGTTATGTGAATAATATGCATGATAGAAATGTGTATGGAAAGGGAAACATTAGGGTTAGAAAACAAAACCTTGGATTTCGGAAAAGGGGATGAACGGTATAGTTCAATGTATAAATGTCTACTAGTAGGTGGCACATGCACTACTAGTGAGACAAAGAGGAAAAAAAATTGAAGTTTTAAACTTGATCCCTATCTTGGGATACTATGTGAGTGTTCAATTTCTATTTGACATGTGTGTAGATGACAAATCGAGGAATAGGACGCCGAGACGGTGGATGGAACAATCAACCACCACCGGCCTTTGACCAACAAACCTTTGTGGAGGCTATTGGTTCTATGGTGGCTACCATTGCATAGGCTTGTGCAAGTGGGAGTCAAGAAGGCTCAAGTCACCTTCCGAAGTTCAAGGCTCATTAGCCTCTGATCTTCATGGGATGGGCGGATCCAATGGCGGCTGCCATTGGTTTCGAAAGTGGATAAGGTCTTAAGAGCTATGGAGATCACCTCCGATGCCACAAAGATAACACTAGCTACTTTTCAGCTAGAGGGAGAATCCCAAGTGTGGTAGGCTTAGGTCAAGAGACATGGGTAGAGTTCAGGGAGCTCTTTATGGGCAAGTATTTTCCAGCGGCTGCTAGACATGCAAAGGCTCAGGAATTCTTAAACTTGAGGCAAGGAACGATGACGGTGATGGAGTACGTGGCTAAGTTCACTGAGTTAGCCCGTTTCGCCGATGACTACGTGGCCACATATATGGCCAAAGTGAGAAAGTTTGAGAATGGCCTTAAGTTATCCATCCGGGATAAAATTATGGGTCTTCTTCTGCAAGACTTAGACTCGATAGTCGCGACAGCCACAGCCATTGAGAGGGAGGTGGATGACGCAAGGAGCATCTCGGAGTCTGGTGTTAAAGACAAGAAGAAGGAGGGTCAATCCTCTTCTTCTAACTCAGGAAAGAGGCAGAGAACTTTTGATCCACAAGGACAACAAGGGCGGGGCCCTAGCCATCAAGGCCAAGGCCAAGGTCAATCCTCCCAAGGTGGGAGACACTTAAGGACTTTCAGTCAGGCTGGTCAGAGAGCATGTTTCCATTGCCACCAGCGGGGTCATATGAAGCGGGATTGTCCCTAGAGGCAGGGATCCCAAAGCTATGGGTCATCTAAGTCCCAGACTTCGGAGGGGCAGCCACAGACACATTATACTCCTCACTACCCTACCATGGGCCAGGGGAGTCAGTATCAGTTCTACGGTGCTACACAGACCCCTACTACTCCACTGGCAGGGACTTTGCAGGCAGGCTAGATGGGCCTGGGCATGGGTCGAGACCGAAGACAGGGCTCACAAGTCTGTACTTCAAGGACCCAGGGAAGTGTCTACACCATTATACCACAAACTGAGCCGGTAGATCAGTTGGTAATACAGGGTATATTTCTACTCTCTCGCTTATGGGCTAGAGTGTTATTTGATTCTGGTGCATCGTATTCTTTTATTGCTGCATCATGTGTGAAAGACTTAGGCTTAAAGGTTGAGACCTTGAAAAAGCCATTGCATGTGAGTTCTCCCCTACGAGCTAGGGTGAGAGTTGATCGGATATGTCGGGGTTATGAGTTAGAGATCTCGGGGATTCTAATCATCGTAGACCTTAGGGTCATGGACATGTCAGAGTTCAATGTTATCCTTGGGATGGATTGGTTGGCGGCACATCGGGTCGTCATTGATTGTGATCGGAAGAGGGTCACGACTTATATGTCTAATGGTGTTTGTTTCAAGTTCCAAGGGAAAAAGTGTGATGCTTTACCCCAAGCCATGTATGATTTTCATTGGCACAGATAGTTGATGGATTGGCTTGCAAACCTTACCCTGGAGGACGAGGCGAGACAAGAGTTGGGTCTACCTTGGGTTGTATGCAAGTATGAGGAATTTTTTCTAGATGAATTGCCAGAAGTACCTCCACATAGGGATGTAGACTTCACCATTGAGTTACACTCTGGCACATCACCCATTTCTATGACTTCACATAGGATGGCGCTAGCTGAGTTGCAAGAACTCAAGGTCCAATTACAAGAATTGTTAGACAGGGGGTTTATTAGACCGAGCACTTCACCTTGGGGCGCTCCGGTGTTATTTGCCAAGAAGAAAAATAAGACTCTTCAGTTATGTATAGACTATTGGTAGTTGAACCAGGTTACTATCAAGAATATGTACCCTTTGCCGAGGATTGATGACTTGTTTGATCAACTAAGAGGGGCACAGGTCTACTCTAAAATAGATCTCCGTACTGGTTACTATCAATTGAGGGTTAGGGAGGAAGATATCCCTAAGACGGAGTTCAGAATACAGTACGGGCATTTCGAGTTCACAGTGATGCCATTCGGATTAACGAATGTCCCGGCGACATTTATGGATCTCATGCATAGGGTGTTTCAACCCTATCTAGATCAATTTGTTATGGTGTTTGTTGATGACATTTTGATCTACTCCAAGTCTGAGGAGGAGCATGAGGATCACTTAAAGGTTGTTCTTCAGACTTTGAGAGATCACCAGTTGTACGTCAAGTTCAGCAAGTGTGAATTTTGGCTTATAGAGGTAAAGTTTTTGGGATATGTGGTGTCGACTTTGGGTGTATCTATAGACCTGGAGAAAGTTGAGGCAGTCATGAATTAGGAGAGGCTGAAGTCAATTTTTGAGATACGTAGTTTCTTGGGATCGGTAGGGTATTACAGAAGGTTCATCGAGGACTTCTCTCGATTAGATGCACCTATGAAGATATTGACCCGAAAAGAGGTCAAGTTTGAGTGGAATGATTCTTGTGAGAAGGCATTCCAGGAATTAAAAAGGAGGCTTACTTTAGCTCCTATTCTGATAGTTCCGGAAAGGGGATAGAGGTATACGGTGTATTGTGATGCCTCGAAGGATGGACTTGGGTGTGTTTTGATGCAGTCCGGGAGGGTGGTAGCTTATGGTTCTTGGCAATTAAAGAACCACGAGCAGAATTACCATATATACGACATGGAGTTGGTGGCCATTATTTTTGCTTTGAAAGCTTGGCGCCACTATCTATATGGTGAGCAATTTGAGATGTTTTCGGATCACAAAAGTGTGAAGTATACATTTACACAACGGGACCTCAACATGAGGCAATGCAAGTGGATGGAGTTTCTTGCGGACTACAACTTCACTTTGCATTACCATCTCGGTACGGCAAATGTGGTGGTTGATGCACTCAGCCGAAAGTCACGGGGAGTCTTGGCTAGTCTGGTTTCCCAGGAGTGGCAGATGCTCAAGACTATGAGACAGTTTGGGCTACGATATATGGGTCAGGCTCAGGGCATTTTAGGGAGCTTGGTGACTACACCTTTCCTACTAAGTAGAGTGATTGAGTCCCAGGGGCAGGATACTGATTCATCATTTGTCAGGGACCGAGTACAGACAGGTATAGGTGATGACGGTTGGACCATTCACTCAGATGGTAATCTTCGGTTTAAGGTAAGGATTGTGGTTCCTTAGTCTACGGAGCTAAGGGAGGAGATTCTTAGAGAGTTTCACTGCTCTTGTTTTGCTGTGCATCCAGGTGGCACGAAGATGTATCATGATCTTCGTCGCCAGTATTATTGGAGTGGGATGAAGAGAGACGTTGGAGACTTTGTCAGATGATGTCTCACATGTCAGTAGGTTAAGGCTAAGCACCAGAGACCAGCGGGGTTACTCCATCCCTTAGAGGCAGCTGAGTGTAAGTAGGAGCATATTACGATAGATTTTGTGACTCACTTGCCACGGACATCGCAGGGACATGACATGGTGTAGGTGATAGTGGATTGGCTAACGAAGTCGGTACACTTTTTTGCTGTACAGATGACCTTCACATTGGAGGAATTCTGTAGGTTATATATACAGGAGATTGTCCGATTGCATGGGATGCCTGTATCTATAGTATCGGATCGAGATCCTAGGTTTACGGCTCATTTTTGGGAGAGTTTCCATCGAGGTATGGGGACACAGTTGATGATGAGTACTGTTTTTCATCCCTAGATGGACGGTCAGTCTGAGAGGATCATCCAGACGTTAGAGGACATGCTACAGACATATGTCCTAGATCTCAAGGGTAGCTGGGAAGATCATCTACCTTTAGTGGAGTTCGCCTACAACAACAGTTATCAGACAAGTATTCAGATGACACCCCTATGAGGCACTATATAGGATACCATGATGTTCTCCGGTTTGTTGGACGGAGGTAGGAGAGAGACCCTCTATGGGTTCGAATTTGATCAAATACACCTCAGAGAAGATGGACTTGATTCGGAAACGTCTTCTCATAACTCAGAGCTGACAGACGACGGCGATATCTAGAGTTTGAGGTGGGAGATCATGTCTTCTTGAAGGTGATGCCTAAAAATGGAGTGGTCAGGTTTGGTAAGCGGGAAAAGTTGTCGCCGAGGTATATCGGGCCCTTCAAGGTACTCGAGAGGGTTGGTATAGTTGCTTACTGGTTGGTGTTACCACCAAATCTATCGGGTGTTCATTCGGTATTCCATGTCTCCATGGTTTAGAAATACACCCCGGATCCGACTCATGTGGTGGATTGGGGTGAGCTTATTGTTGATGCTGATGGGACCTTCATGGATGGCCGGGATCAGGTTTTGCGAGGCAAGACTGTAAGGCTAGTTAAGCTGCTGTGGCAGCACCGGGGAATGGAGGAGGCGACATGGGAGCGCGAAGACACTATCTGTACCAATTATCCTTTCTTATTTGAGGATGAAGGTACACTTTTATAGCCTTATAGTATTGCATGATTGTTGCATATGCATGTGTTTGAATGTATATGTGTGTGTGAATTTCAGGGGCAAAATTCTTTTAAGGGGGGAAGAATGTAAAAAACCGAGTAAAGTGGAATTTTTCGAAAAAAGGACAAAATGGTAATTTTTCAGTATAATGCGGGTTTAAAATCAATATTTTTAGAGCTTGGATGATGCAACGGACCTCACTGTTGAATTCGTATCGCGAAATCGAGCTGTCATGTCAAATTTCATCGAATTCAGAGATGAATTTTACACATTTTACGAAACAATTTCGGTGACAAATGACTTGACAAATGTCCCCAAAAATAGAATTTATAAAATTTCCTTATATTAGATAAAATTTCAAATAAAATTAATTTGAACTGAAATCGAGAATTAACTAAGTCGTATTGGGTTAAAAACGGACCCAGAAGTAATAAACGTGTAGGGCAATGTGGACCGTGCAATTAAAGAGTATAAATAGGGGCTAAATATCTGAAAAATCAGATATTCTCACCCCATTTAGCCAGCTGAATCAGACGTTGAAGAGAGGAAAGAGAGAAAAGAGAGAAACCCTAAAATTTTACCTTTCTTCTTACGATCGAAAGAGTTCCATCGGTCGGAATTCATCGAACCAAGAATTAAAGTTGGTCTATACGACGAGGGCTCTGTGTACGTACCAGGAACGAGAAATTTCACTGAAGATCCGAAGAACGATTTTGGGAAATCAAGGTTTTTGGGGCTAGGGAGGTGCCTAGAAGCTTTCTACCTTTTGTATCACGCTCCAAGAAGTAGGGTTCCCTCCTAATTTGGTTTATTTCTAATCTAGGGTGTTCATATGAAATGGTTAGATGGTGAGAATGAATTATGATTAGCCTATAGTCATGAAAATAAAGAAAAGGGGTATAGAAATGGTTTAGACCAATTTCTAGTTTGATTTTGATATGTGAAAGTATATATTTTGAAAATTGAGTTTATGTGGTCATGCTATATGTTTAGATTGTGCCTTGTGATTTAATTGTGTTATTGACATGAATATTGTGGTAACATGCTTATGAATTGTGATGGATTTTGGTAATTATATGCTTATGATATAAATTGTCATGACATATGTTGAAATATGTGTGGAACATGTGGACATATGGTTTAATTGATCATTTGGCATTATAGCATATTGGGCATGGTGTTGGCATCACATTCATGGGCTGTATGCATTAGTGTGGGTGTGTGGGTGCATGGTTTAATCAAACATTATACTTGGTGCTTGATTGGTGGACTCGAAAAAGTTGGATTGAAGATCCGATTGAGTCGCACGGTTACATGCATGAAAAACTTGTGTCGGGTATAGCAAGAAGGGATAGATCCCCCCTCGGGTGCAAGGCCCGACTACTGGTTTATACATTTCCGACGGTGCAAGTCCAAAAAAAGTGTATCGGTGTGCGGAGCCGATGGTGCAACACCAAAAGTCCGTTACCCAAATAAAGACACATGGTTTTATTATATAAATGTTTATTTGATGGGAAACATCCAACAATGAAATGGTTTTCAAAACACATAAATTGTATTTTAAAAGATCATTGGATGTGTTTCACCAATGACGGATTTATGACACACGTGCATCGCATTGTGTTGTGGGAGTTGGTGTGGACTCGGGTTAGGGTGCATGAGTGAGTATCATCTCATTTCATGGCATGACATTATGTTGTTTTTTTAACTTTGAATTACATGTTCTTGTTGGAATGGGAAATGCTGTTAAATGTTGCACATAAACATTGCATATGCATCTAGGGAGGGAATAACCTCTCTAAGAAATATTCTACTGGGCATTAGCTCACCCTATATGGGAACATATTTCAGGTGCAGGGTTTACACCGGCGGAGGACTCTCATTCGAGGCTTCAAAGATGATGAAAAGCCGACTTGTGGCTTTTGTAATGCATTTTGTATAAATTTTGTAAAATTACGGTGTTGAGTATGAAATTGTGTGAATGGATTGTAATAGAACTTGTAGATATCAAGTTTTATATGATAAACATTGTTAGACATGTTTTAGATGGTGTTGGGATGATTTGAAATGGTTTTGAAAGGAAAAATAGTGGAAATAGGCTAAATTTGGCAGAAAGTACCGGTACAATCTAGTCCAGCAAGAGGACAGTACTGGTACTCTTTCCAAAACTTTGAAAAAAAATTTTGGATGGCAGAAAGTACCGATACAGTCCAAATGGTACCGGTACTGCCAGGTCCAGTGAGCAAACAGGATTGGTACATAGCACCGGGACTCTCTCCAAAATTTTGAAATTTTAAAACTAAAGTGTTGTGTTCTCGGTCTTTGATTCCTTTGGTTCCAAAGATGTAATTGGACAATAAAGAGGCATGAATTGTGGTACCTTGAGCCATGGTTAAATTAAATGTTTATAGGAACACGCGTAATATGTGTGAGTTAAAATTCGGGGTAATTGAATAATATTAGCGTGATGTCGAATCAAGCGGCACTCACGGGCATTTTCGCGAGTTGACGGGTCGTCAACAAGACCCCCAGTTTTAGGGACGTCACATGGCCTGATTGGGGAGTCCCCGCTCGTGAAGTAATAGGGGCCTGAGTAGCACCCTAGAACTGGTACTGACTTCCTTGGCCCATGGTGGGGTAGGGAGGAACAAGGTATGTCTATGGCTGTCCCACTAATGACTGGGACTGAGACGCCCCATAACTCTAGGATCCCTACCTCTGAGGACAATCCTGCTTCATGTGACCCGGTTGGTGGCAATGGAAACATGTTCGTTGACCTACCTAATATGTTGTCCTAAGGTTGCCCCCGTCTCGGGAGAATCGACCTTGGCCTTGGCCTTGATAGCTGCGGTCTTGTCCTTTCTGCCCTTGCAGAGTAGCAGTTCTTTGTCTCTTCCCCAAACTTGAAAAAGAGGATTGACCCTCCTTCTTCTTATCCTTAGCACCCACCTCCCAAATTCTTTGTGTGTCATCAACCTCTCTCTCAATGGCCATAGTTGTCTCGACCATCGATTTTAAGTCTTGCGAGTGGTGGCCTACAATTTTACCCTGGATGGATAATTTTAGACCATCCTCAAACCTTCTTACTTTGGCCATGTCTGTGGCCACGTAATCTTCGGCAAAACGGGCTAACTCAGTGAACTTAGCCACGTATTCCAGCACCATCCTTGTCCCTTGTTTCAAATTCAAGAACTCCCTGGCCTTTGCATGTCGAACAACCGTTGGGAAGTACTTGCACATGAAAAGCTCCCAGAATTGTCATTGCCTCCAAGTTCTTGGAGTCCTTTGCCCAATCCCACCACAATTAGGCTTTTCCCTCTAGCTGAAATGCAGCTAGCCTTATCTTCGTGGCATCGGAGGTGATCTCCATAGCCTTTAAAATCTTGTCAACCTGCCAGAACCAATGGTCGGCCACCATCGAATCCGCCGCCCTTAAAAATTGGAGGCTTGTGTGCCTTGAACTTTTGGAGGTTACTTGAGCCTCCTTGCCCCACATTTGCACTAGCCTGTGCAAATGGTAGCAAATGCAATACCAATAGCCTCCATGAAGGCTTATTGGTCAAAGGCCAGAGGTGGTTGGTTGTTGTTCCGCCCACCTCCTCGACCGCGTCCTCTCCCTCTATGTGCCATCTACACACATGTCAAATAGCAATAAAGCACTAATTTAGTATCCCAAAGTAGGAACCAAATTCAAAACCTTGAGATTCATCTCCTTATCTCCCTAGTAGAGCTTATGCCACCCACTAATAGACGTTTACGCCTTGAACCATCCCTTTCCTTTGTTTTCTAACCCCCAAGGTTATGTTTTCTAACCCTATTGTCTCTTTTCCATATACATTTTGCCATGTATATCATGCCCAAAACATATTACACATAACTTGTAGTATATTAAAGCATATAACTTGAGGTGCACAATGAATGTAATAGTCTAGACCCATGCCCCATCAAGCCCTAGGTAAATCATTTACCTATGCACTGATACCAACATGTGATGCCCCTAAAATCGGGCCTTTTTCAACCGTTGACCAATTGTCAACCCGCGGAAGTACCTGTGATTGTCGCATAACCTGACATCACGTCAGTAGCATCCCCTTAACTGAGATTATAACCCACACATGTAACCCATGTACATTTTACCATTTGACCCAACTGAGGTCCAATATACCACAATTTATGCTTATTGAATGTCCATTTATATCCTTTGAACTAAAGAACCCAAAGTCCAAAAGCATGACACAACATTCTTAACATTTCAGTGTTTTGGAAAACCTACCGGTAGGTTTTGCCTGCTGGACAACATTCTACTGGTAGGTTGATATTCTACAGGTAGGTTTTGCACAGATTTGCCTGTTTCACCTGTTTTTAATTTCCAATTCATTCTAAAACCCACCCAACTTATATAACATATATTTATACATCAAACATAGTTAATATAGGTTTTATTACAATCATTTTCATACGATTACATGCCCAAAACATAATTTTCACAATTGTTTTATAAAATACAATTTTAAAGCCACAAATCGGCTTTTCTCATCTTTGAGGCCCCGAGTGAGAGCCTTCCCCCAGCGTGTAACCCGCACCTGAAATGTTGTCCCATAAAGGGTGAGTCAGGCTCAATAGAGTATTTCTTATAGAGGCTACTCCCCAACATAGATGCATATGAAATGTCGCATTTAACATTTAACACGTAACAACCATCCCAAATAGAAATATGCAATTCAATGTTGGAATTCTATCATATCATACCATGAAATGAGATGAGACTCACTCATGCCCTTTAACCCGAGCCCTCACCAGCTCCTTTTCACCCATGTAATGCCATGAGTATAAAATCGGGCTTTCATAACCCCTGCCATTGATGATACCCATCCAATGACTGTTTAAAAATCTCATAGTCTTTCTTAAGGTGGGTATTTATAGACTTACACCAACAACACCCAACCGACACGGAATTTATGGACTTTAACCAATGGGTCTGCGTACACCGGCACACTTTATGGGCTTTTATACCAAAGGAGTGCGTATCCAATCACCGGATCTTTCACCCGATAGATTTTCTAGCCCTTCTTGCTAACCCCGGCCCAATTTTCATGCAACCGTGAGACTCAGTTAGATGTTCAATCCAACTTTTTCGAGCCCACCCATCAACCACCAAGTATGGTGTTTGATCAAACCATGCACACACACCACACTCATGCCTAATGAATGCGATGCCTCCATGCAAATGTAATGCAATGCACCATTGCAATATCAATGTCATGCCTCATATGCAATGAATGGAATATAAGCTCATTTAACCACATTTATACATATTCCATGTTAATTCATATCTCATGCATATAATCATCATTTCATTTACACAATTTCCAAGCATGCTATCACATAATCATACAAGTAACACACTAAACTCATCAAGGCATTAATGTAAACAAATAACATGCCCACAGTTCACATTCCACTAGGAAATCACATACTTAGAAATTTCTAATCACCAATTCGCACTAGAATTTAACTTACCCATTTCCAATACCCAATTCCACCAACTTTACAATAACAGGCAAGTGATATATAACTCTGTCAACCTACCCATTCCATATAACACCCTAGGTTAGAAAATAAATCAAAGTAGGAGGGCACCCTACCTCTTGAAGCGTAAAATAACGTCAAGAAACTCCAAGACTCCAAAAACGAGCTAGAATCCCTAGCTTCCAAAAATCTCATTCCTTGATCTTCAATAAAACCTGCGCTTTTTGGTATAGTCGCATAGCCCTCGTCGAGGAGATCGACTTTAATTCTTGGCTCGAGTTGATTTGGGCACCCGAGCTCCGTAGATCATAGAGAGAAGGTGAAAATTCAAGCTTTTTCCCTCTCTTTCTCTCTCACGTTAGAACCGAATGATGAATAAGGGGAGAAATCAGATTTTCCCCCGTTATATGCTTCTCAACACTTGGCCTACAACGCGCCACACGACCCTCTTTTTCCCAAGTTCGTTTTCGCCCCCTGAAACGATTAAATTTCACCTCAGTTCAACTTCAAAATATTTTTATTTAAAATTGCCTTATATTATTTTTCAATTTTCAAAATTTTATTAACAATTTTATTTTTGTGTCACCCGAGGCCCGTCTGCCTCGTAAAACACAAAAAATTTGACTATTTCAGAATTCATCGAAAATTGACGGGATAACTAGATTTTGAAAGAAAAATTCAACGGTGAGGTCCGTTTCATCATCTAAAATTTAGAAAAATTTAGGTTTTCAACCCGTACCATAATGACAAATTATCATTTTTCCCTTTTTTCATAAAAAGTTTAAATTTAACCGAGTTTTACAAGAGGCGCCCTGCTCCCTTATACCTATTCCTCTGAAGCCCTCAATACCCTCGTTACCCACACCTCAATCTACTATACCATGCTGGACACTATATGTAGATGGATCCTCCAGCAACTAGAGCAGTGGTACAGGACTGGTGTTGATCAGCCCCCATGGCACTCCACTTAAGTACACTGTCTCCCTCCACTTTGGGGCATCAAACAAAAAAAATGAATATGAGGCCCTCATATCAGGTTTAAAGCTTGAAATCGAGATGGAAGGCCTTTGCCTAATGGCTTACAACGATTCCCAACTAATAGTAAACTATCTATGACGAGATTTTGAAGCAACGGAGAAAAAAATGCAAGAGTACCTATCAGTGGTCCAAGTTTTGTTGAAGAAGTTTAATCACTTTCATAACCACCATGTTCCCAGAGAAGAGAAAACCATGAAAAATGCCCTCGCCAAATTCAGATCTACAAATATACTAATGGTTCTAACATTGACAGGCCACCAGTTTTAGCCAAGCAGGATCAAGGTAGAGGAGGAGGATAATGTTAATTGTGTGTTCTCTGAAGCCAATTGGATGACCCCTATTCGGGCCTACCAAGAGGAAGACACTCTCCCGGAAAATCCAATGGAAGCCAAAACGTTGAGAATAAGGGTATCTAGATATGTTATCCTACATGACATTTTCTACAAGAAGAGTTACTCATTGCCATTGCTCCACTACCTCACCCTCGCGAAGCGAATTATGCCATGAGAGAAATACAAGAGGGGATATAGGGAAACCACTCAAGAGGGCGTGCACTAGCTCACAAGGCAGTAAGACAAGGCTATTACTAGCTTGACATCATCAGAGACGCTCGCGAGTTCATGAGTAAGTGCAAAAAATGTCAATTCTTTGTGGCAGTGCCTAGACAGTCACTAAAAGAGCTCACCACCATCTAGATCCTGTGGCCATTCTCCATATGAGGGATCGACATCCTAGGTCCTCTACCCATGAGTGAGGGCCAGTACAAATATGTGGTGGTAGCCATCGACTACTTCACTAAATGGACAAAAGTCGAGGCTTTGGCTAAGATAACAGACCAGAAGGTGAAAAGACTTCATCTGGAGAAGCATAGTCTACATTTTGGAGTACCTCATGCTATACTAAGTGATAATGCCAAATAATTTGACAACAAACTCCTTAACAACTTCTACGTTGACCTACAAATCAAGCAACCTTACTACAACCCAGCCCATCTCCAGTCAAACAAACAGGCTGAGGTCACCGTCAGAACCATCCTCTGCAACCTGAAGACTAGATTGGAGAGTGCAAAGGGTTGATGGGTGGACGAACTCCCAAGAGTACTATAGGCCTATTGGGCAACGCCAAGAAGCCCCATGGGTGAGACCCCTTTCTCCTTAGCCTATAGGATAGAGGTGATCATACTGGTTGAAATTGGGGTACACTCTCTTAGGGTCCAACACCATGATCCTACCGCTAATGAAGAGTGCCTCTGCATCAACCTCGACTTGGTAGAAGAGGAGAGGGTGATAGTCATGCTTAGGAATACAGAGTACATGTGTCAACCAAGTACTACAACTCGAGGGTGACGACTAACTACTTCTTGCCTGAGGAAAGCACTAGCCCATCCATGGAACACAGAGCACTTGAACAGATATTACCAATAGTTGGGGCAAGACAGTGGGTGTACAAGTCAGTAGTCACCATTTAAACTATCTCTTGTTATTTTAGTCAATTTTTTGTTATCTAGTTCGAATTATGAAATAAAGTTTTGCAAGATGGTCTTTGTCAAAAAATGTCTCTCATTCCATAGAAATTCATAAACTATTTACAAAATATAGAACATGACCTAGCAACAAAAAGAGACACATGTTGATAAAAGAGTCATACTCCTAACTTCATTCACTGCTCCCCAATCCACTCTCATCAAAGCTTTCCTCTTCGTCATTAGTCTAGTGCCTCATAGTGGATGAATCCAGAAAATTCATAGGCAAGGAAAGTTGTTGAGATCTTCCCCTTAAGTTCCTCATAACCATCAATAAATTCGTTTGCCATAACCCTCTCAGCAACATCCCTCTTCTTCTCTATCTCAATGGAGTGAGCCCTTTTCCTGGTAGCTTTATTAAGAGTTGTTCGAAGGTTAGCCTCTATCATGAAAACCCTCTCCTGAGCTATCTATATAGCTCGACCTCTGCTTTAATGTCCCTCTTGTGGGACGCTCGCAGCTTTGTCTCTGCACTCGTGCAGGCAGCCTCTAGCTAGGTGGCCATCCATGTGACTCCAAAATCTCGGTCTCAAGGGGCACAACTCTCTCCTGTGATAGCCTCAACTGCTCCTCAACAGCCTCTTGAGCTCCAACTACTTCTCAACTGCCCCTCGTGCCTACCTTTTGCTGCCAGATCTTTGAATGCCTCTCCAAGCTTCATCGTCCTTGAAAACAAAAAGGGAAAAATGATGGCCACCTAGAAACATGTAAAAAGTATGACATAAGGGAAAAGAAGCGAGTACAAAATCAAAGATGAGTAAAAGGCATACCATAGCAAAGCCCTCCATAGTAGTGCCAATGATGCCCTTTGGACCTCGAGAGCCGACCTCTTGGATCTCTATAGCGATCACAAACCCCCAAAGTCACTCCTTGGCCAGAATCACGTCCTGCAACATGGATACTAAACCACTACTAGAAGTAGGGCAGCTATGTAGAGCTCTGGTCCTCATAGGAGATTGCATTGGAGCCTCAATCCCTGCAACCGTACTAGGACTAGTTCTGGAATGTGATGGAGTCACAACCGAGGAAGGAGTGGGCACATCACCAAGTCTCGCCTCTTACGAACTAACCTGGCCAATGGACCTCGATTGGGAAGCACTGGGGTCATTAGAATTCGCCCTTTTAGCAGAAGCAGGGGAAGATGGCACCGTAGAAGTGCAAAGTGCCTCCACAATCGCTCTATCAATAGTGGAACTTGTGGAATAGGTGTAAGAAAAAGAGCCTATAAAGTCACAACCATCAAAAGTCTATTAGAAGGATCAGATACCTTTCCTCTTTTGCCTAGGGAGACTTTGGGGGGACCCAATGCAGACATGATGGCTGAAAACTTTTTAAAGGGATGATCCTACATGACTTGGAGGCTACTTTCCTGCCCCGTAGATAATGTGGGTGGAGCTACAAAGAAACTAAATGTGCGGTAAGTATAGGGACATGATGATAAGATGTAAAAGCAAATGTCAAATTCTTACCTATCTTGGTCCTCGAAACAGTATCCCACCTTGAAGGCACTAAGTCACGATCTCCCTCTACGACCCACTCACCTCTAACAAAGAAGAACCTAGATTTCCAACTATGACAATTCGAGGGCAGTCAAAAAATAAGCTTGCCTGACCTTGGGGCAAAGCAATACCATTCTTGATAAGGACTAGGGTTATGTATGTAAGACGTCAAAAACTCCTTGAAAAGTGGAGGAACATCAGCACTGTGTAGTAATCGCCATAGTAAAAAGAATGCCAAGATTATCCTCCAACCATTCGGGGTTAGTTTCCCCAGAGTAAGTGATATGTGCCCTAGAATCCGACAGATGGTTTTGGGTATGGGAAACCTAAAGCCCACCTCCAAGACATCCTCGTAAAAAATGATCTCTCCCAAGGAGTCAAAGCACATCAACTCATCCCTCTCGACCTAGTGGCACAAAATAGCAAGAGGAATACAATATGAAGATATAATGTGAATAATCTAATCATCACACTCAGTTGAGCTAAAAATAGAAGTTACCTTCAAACCGTCTCCCTCATCAGCCCCTTTGCCTTGTTGGGAATCTTGTGAAGCATGCCCTACCACGCCTTTGTTAGATTGGGTGCCAGCAAAAAAGAATTATATATATATATAGAGAGAGCGAGAGAGAAACAATTTCAAAGAAGCCTCAATGTCGAGAAGGTGTCAAAAAAAGAAAGTCAAGTATCGCCACACCTTCAAGAGGTCTCATAGCCAACCCTCTTGCTCTGCCTGATCTGTGTCTGATGTCACTAGAGCCGCCTAATCTACGCCTGTCATCACCAAAGATGCCCAACCTATGCCTACCGTAGCCAAATGACAGATTGATGCCGCCCAGAATAATGGCACTGCCCAGTCCTCTCCAACCAGCTTTTTGGGTGTCACCTTCGTTGCAAGGGGATTCTCCGCCTCCACTGCGCTGACCGACATCGCCAACAAAATGAGCGCCATCCATCGCAACAGCGTCGCCTAGGGCCTTAGTGCCACCCAACGTCTCATTGGCGTCGTCCAGCACCAATCGAACCAGTGCAAAAAGCACCAATCGAACCAACGCGAAAGGTGCCAGTGCAACTAGAGTCACCATTCAGCCAAGGACCATAGGTGCCACCCTTTTGCATGCAGACCGAGCCACTATCAATACATTTGGCGCCGCCCTCTTGCATGCAGGAGGTGTTGTCTTCCCAGTTGGCGCCACCTTTTTTCATGCCCTCCAAGACGATTTCTTTGATCTTGGCACCAATGCCTATGGCATCGCCCTTCATGCCTTTCTCGGCGTCGCTTAGAGGCTTCTTATGTCTAGCGCCTTCACCCATGTTCACTTCAGCGCCGCCTCCTTGACGATGGGCATCACCATTCTGCCAAAACTCACCATGGATGCCACCTTGGACTGTTGTAACATCGTGGATCGTACCATATCCGTCGCCTAGGCTAAAGTTATTGCTGCCTATTGCCTTTATGACGCTTCCCAGCATGTTAGCGTCTCTTAGTAGTTCGCTGGTGTCGCCTAGTAGTTCTCTGTAGTCGCCCAGCCTTAGGGCCATAACCCCGTCGCCATTGGTGTCCACTACCAGTCTTCGCAAATGCTGCTTGAGATCCTAGTTTCATCTTCCCTCACTTTTGCCAAGATTTCCCATGAAGAACTGATGGGAAATTTTCAAAATACTCCAAGATGAAGACACGTGTCCTCAGTGTCACTAAATCCTTGTTACTGAGATCACGTACCCATCGGTTCACAAGTCCCTCTCCCCCCAGGTACTTGTCATAGGGATCAAGTGGCATCCAGTAAGTTTACGTACCGACACGTATCTCTCGGTTTGATATGGTACATCGGTCGCTATATGTACCTCCCCTCTCGGCTCTGAGATGTACCAATCCCCCTCGGTACCGAGATGTACCTCCGTTCAGGATGGCATTCTCTGCTCCTGCAGAGGCTATTGATGTACAGGTCACTAGCCTAGGCTAGGCTAGGTTAGCTATCATGACCTCGTCTTACACAATTGGTGTCAGAAGGCACAGGAAGGCAGGGGACACAGCCAATGAGGAATGGACGCGTGGCATATTGTGTCACATCAGAGACAGAAAGACCGGATGCCCTTGCTGACACACGACTTGGGAAAGCAAGCATTTAATTACACCATTCCCTTGATGAGACTGCATTTAATGCGGTAAGGCTCGGAAGTGAAAGGCAATAAATGTCTCTAAGGCTGGACATTTATTACATCCTCCCCGAGAGGAGCTCATTGAACAGTCGGCAGGCCGATGACACAACCTTGGTTGTTCGGGATCCTGAGCAGTTAAAAGAGAAGGCATTCCTCACAGGAAACCGTGTACACGTTGCCTGTGCCTAATGATCACCTACTGACCACACTAACAACAATCATGAGTTTTTGAGGTATAAATACTCCTCGCAAAAGGCAAGACGGTATGCAACAAAAAACCATTACTACAAATTATACTCGGTGTTTTCTTCTTCCTCTCTCTCAAAAAATTGACTTGATCGTCAAAAAGGATACGCCGAAAAACACTCTGGCACCCTTCTAACTTGTCTTTCTTTGTTCCAGGAACCTTCCTCAGCCTTACTGGATCGTTCCATTGATCCACGAGAGTCTCCCATTACTGTTCCAGGTTACCATCGGACCTCACAGGCTGTTCCAAGCAGCAGGGTTTGACCACTCGACTGACTCACTCGAGTTCACCAAGGGAGAGATCTGTTCTCGTGTTTATATTGTGCAAGATCCAGCACGCACAATCTGGCGCCGTCTATGGGAAACGACTAGTTTTCCTAGTTTCTTCTCTATAAAGAACAGTGACCATGGTGAATACTCGACAAAAAAGGAAAGGTCCCCAACAAAGAAGTCTCGAATTACAAGCTCCATGTCGCCATGGAGGGAGGGATCACACTGATGGGAATAAAAATGCCTCTATTCAGTCAAGAAGGGTTACCCCTCAAACCAGTATGGGCATTAGGTCAGGAGGATCCGCCCCCTTGGCTCATCAGCTGGCGGAGGTGATTGAAGAAAAGTTTGGGGATCGATTACGACAGTTGGAAAAGGACAATGTGAACGTCCTAAGCCGGCTCAACGAATTCGCCGCCTCCGGCGAAGGGTCAGGGGACTCATTCCTTTCTCGTGGGCTCCCCGCCCGGGAGGTAGAAACGAAGGATCTAAGGAATCATTTAAATAACAAGGCAGAAAGCTCCAGGGCCCCAAAGCGACCGAGAGCCAATGAGCGCCCTCTTAACGACCATTCCAGGAAGGCAAGGCCTTTAGCCCTAGACGACCTCCGGCGAGGATTGTCGAGACGGAGGAAGGGAGATGAGTCCGAGAAGGATTCAACCCTATCCACACGGCGCCCAGGAAATGGGGGACCTATTGATGAACTCAGGGACTTCAGAAGACATCCCGTTGGGGAGGAAATTGATCTCAGAGCCCGGTTGGAATCCAGGAGAAAGAGTAAGGCTGTCCAGGATGAGGTCAAAGACGAGGTCATGCAAACACCCTTTACCAGGGAGATCAGAGAGATGGAGGTTCCAAGAAAGTTCGTCATACCGAGGTTCAAAACTTATGAAGGGTGGTCCGATCCCGAAGCCCATCTCAGGCAATACAAGCAAATGATATCCCTGTATCATTCAGACCAACGGTTCCTCTGTTGAGTGTTTCCTATGAGCTTGGGGGACTCTGCGATGAAGTGGTTTGAGGCGCTTCCCCCAACAGCATTGAATCGTGAAAGAAATTGACGAGGCAGTTCCTAGCTCAATTCATTACGGGGAGTAAGCGGCCTAAAGACGTTGGATCATTGCTAACGCTCAGACGTAGGGAATCCGAGACCCTTCTGCAGTACGCCATCCGATACTGGGAAGAGATTAATGAGGTAGAGGGCTGCTCAGAAGTCATGGCAGTGGCGTCTTTCAGGCTCGACTTGGCAAGGGACACGGACCTGTACCGATCCCTGAGCAAGAAGACTCCCTCGGATATGGGCGAGCTGATGGCCTGGATAAACAAGTACTCAAGGATCGAGGACGAGATGGGAAGCAGCAAAGGCCGAACCCTCCAATCTAAGAGAAAAGAGAGGGAGCGGGAGGATACTCCCCGAAAGGGACTGCTACCCCCTCCGGGGGTCGTTCAAAGGAGTTCACACTATGTTCAAGGAACCCATCTTCAAGTTGCTCTATAAGATAAAGCATGAGTCATTCTTCAAGTGGCCGCCCAGGATGCAGAGCGATCCCTCCACCCGTGATCAAAAGGTTAGGTGTTCCTATCACCGGGATTTCAGACATTGCACCGAAAGCTACAGGGTATACAAATCATTCTTGGAAAGATTGCTCCGAAACAGATATTTGAAAGAATACATAGAGCCCAGGCCGGAAGAGAGACACACCCCTGCCCCGATCGATGAGCCGGACAACGTCATAGATGTCATCCATGTATGTCCGCTAGATTGCCCCACGTCCAAGGAACTCGAGTCCGATCTCAAGAGGGTAGCTTTTACAAGGAAGATAGTCGAGGATAATGAGGGGCCACCCAGTAAAAGGGCCAGGACTGGTGAGCCCAGCATCACGTTCTCCGACGCGGACTTGACAGGCGTGGTGACTCCTCATAACGACGCCCTTGTCTTAACCCTGAAGATAGGTAAGTTCGACGTCAAGAGGGTGTTGATAGACTCCAGAAGTTCCTCGGAAGTGATGTACTCTAACACTTTAAAACGGATGGGTCTTGGCCTCAAGGACCTCACCAAGGTTAGGACACCCCTTATCGGATTCAACGGCTCGTTCGCCCTGCCCATAGGCAAAATCACATTGACAGTTGTCACAGGTCCCTTAATCATCAACACCGAGTTTATCGTGATTGATACGGACTCTCCGTACAATGTGATCATGGGACGAGCATGGCTGCATGCGTTGGGAGTGGTGCACTTCACTTATCACCAGAAACTGAAATTCGCCACGCCAGAGAGGAACTGGAGAAGTAGAGGGGGCAAAGGGAACCTAATTCCGCCTTCTATGATGACTTTGGTATAAAAGGGCATTGCATCCTCGGTACCGAGGGTACGAGGGTGCACAACCGGGTTATAATCCTCTATGTCTACATACGGGGGGATGCTGTACTTAACCCTAAATCTATTAATTTACTCACCACCCTTTACTTTATACTTCCCTGATCCCGAAGAACTGGCCTGAGGATTCTCGGGGGCAGGGCGATGACGAGGCATCTCCAAAAAGTGATAAAAAGTGGAGGGTGTTTTTCCCTCAAAGATCCCCAAGGAGGCTTCCCGAGGATTGGTCGCTGAGTGGCAACCGGGGACACCTCCAGTTATTGAAAAACCAAAAGAGATAGAAGGACGAAGAGAGGAAAGATACTGGGACTCACCAGAATATAAAAAGGAGTTTTTTTTTATGGAAAACTTGAAGCGACTCCTTTTAGAATGTTCAGAAGCAAGGATGGGTCTGCTGGCCTTAAGACTTCAGTGAAAAGGTTTGGCAGTTGACAACGGCAGGAAAGAGATCTCTGGCGAAGATTCAGGCAAGGCTTCTCTAAAGAAAGTTCGGAAAGACGAAATGAGAAAAGAGGAGAGGAAGCTCATTTATATATAGTACCAATCCCATCATTGGGCGCGAAGTACGAAAAGGCGCATTTAATGCGCACGATGTCCTAAGCAGAGGAAAACAGCTACAGGCAATGATGAAGCAGTTGGGGTTGTTGTAAAACCCTTCCTCTCCTTACGATGCGTGTCCTCGGTGTCAGAAGATCGAAGGCTGGGGGCAGTTGATGGGACATTTTCAAAATACTTCAAGATGAAGACACGTGTCCTCGGTGTCACTAAATCCTTGTTACTGAGATCACGTACCCATCGGTTCATAAGTCCCTCTCCCCCGAGGTACTTGTCATAGGGATCAAGTGGCATCCAGTACGTTTACGTACCGACACGTATCCCTCGGTCTGATATGGTACATCGGTCACTATATGTACCTCCCATCTCGGCTCCGAGATGTACCAATCGCCCACGGTACCGAGATGTACCTCCGTCCAGGATGGCGTTCTCTGCTCCTGCAGAGGCTATTGATGTACAGGTCACTAGCCTAGGCTGGGCTAAGTTAGCTTTCATGACCTCGTCTTACACAATTGGTGTCAGAAGGCACAGGAAGGCAGGGGACACAACCAATGGGGAATGGACGCGTGGCATATTGTGTCACATCAGAGACAGAAAGATCGGATGCCCTTGCTGACACACGACTTGGGAAAGCAAGCATTTAATTACACCATTCCCTTGATGAGACTGCATTTAATGATGTAAGGCTCAGAAGTGAAAGACAATAAATGTCTCTAAGGCTGGACATTTATTACATCCTTCTCGAGAGGAGCTCATTGAACAGTCGGCAGGCCGATGACACAGCCTTGGTTGCTCGGGATCCCGAGCAGTTAAAAGAGAAGGCATTCCTCATAGGAACCCGTGCACACGTTGCCTGTGCCTAATGATCACCTACTAACCACACTGACAGCAATCATGAGTTTTTGAGGTATAAATACTCCTCGCAAAAGACAAGACAATATGCAACAAAAAACCATTGCTACAAATTATACTCAGTATTTTCTTCTTCCTCTCTCTTTAAAAACTGACTTGATCGTCGGAGAGGATACGCCGGAAAACACTTCGGCGCCCTTCTAAGTTGTCTTTCTTTGTTCCAGGAACCTTCCTTAGCCTTACTAGATTGTTCCATTGATCCACGAGGGTCTCCCATTACCGTTCCAGGTTACCACCGGACCTCACAGGCTATTCCAAGCAGCAGGATTGACCACTCGACTGACTCACTCGAGTTCACCAAGGGAGAGATCTGTTCTTGTGTTTATATTGTGCAAGATCCAGCACGCACAAGAACCACTAGGGAAACCTCTCTCCATCTTCTCCCTTGTCTCCTTCCAGCTCATCTAATTGTTTGTGGAGTGGGTAGTGAGAATGACAATTTTGAGCCCTAGTTCTCAAGGAAATATGATGGGTTAGGTAGTGAATGCTCTTTATAGCCTTATAACAGCGCCCAGGTGAAAAGGGGGTCTTTTGCTATCAAGTTCGACAAGGAACCTGAAGAAGAGATGAGCCGTGGAGACGAAGATACTTGATTTGCCTGATCAAGAATGCTCACTTATGCTCGTAATCTCTTGCCATTGCAAAGGTTTGGGGGCATGGGGACAAATGATTACTCCAAGATCAAGATTATCTCTAATTGTACTTATCCTAGTCGTATTTATCCTCTCCAAAGGATTAGACACTTACCCATCATGTCACCGCTTCAACTAAGGCTCTGTACCTATAAATTGTAAGGCCTCTCCACATGAGAGGGGCATCTCCCTACACACCCTTGACATAGCTATCTCTCTCATAACTACCCAATCACTTCCAGAGCTTACCTTTGCTCTTTCTCTCATGCCTTCAGAGTGAAGTAGGTTATCCTGACTGAACCACTATATATCTATATGTTGACCTACTCTTTGCTTTCTATTGTTAATTGCTTTACTGATTGCTTCATTGATTATTCTGAATTGTACACTCGACTGATGATCGTGCATAAACCTATTTTGTGCATCATAAAAAATTATCTTGGTCAGAGGTAACGACAAGTACATAATCCTTAAATATAAGACTCTCTAGTTACAGAGAAAACTACTATTGAGAAATACTTAGTTAAAAAAAAAAACTCATTAGAGGTAAAATCTCAATTCTACTATATTCATATAAAAGTGTTTTTCTAACTCTCAAATATTAGCTTCTCATTTATCAAAATTATCAGAACTTTGTTCTGTAAACTTTCTACATTAGTGTTATAACACCCAACGATCAAATAATTCTTTACCGTCATAATTCGTCTGCAAGTTTCATAGAGGCAATTTGTCCTTTGTGTTCACACATCACTTGTTGAAGGAATTCATCTACCACATCTTTATTTTGTCATATTTTATGCTTTACACGTTCTACAAAGCCCAAAGATCAAACACATTGTTTTTATTTTCTGCTAGTTTGACTCCAACGTGGTTGATTATAAGTATACCAATACAAAGAAATCTCAGTGTATGCACTATTGTGGCCGCAACAAAATCCTCTCTCGCCTTCGATCAATTGGATGAAGCTTCTGTTGGTGAAACATTCCAACACAAATAAAAAATGAGATTGTTCCTGCAACAAAAATCTGGTTTATGTTTTTTTATATAGTTGGTGTTGTTGGATTGAGCAATTAGTGTTGAGTTTACTTGAATTACTCTTGGCACTGCATATCAGTAACAAAATTAAATCGGGTCAGTTTTAACTAATTTTACATAATAATTTATTTTCCAATAATTTGTCAATATGGGGTTTAACCCTAAGAAAAATTGAGAAACTTAATGGTACAAATTATTCAACTTTAAAATATAGGATTTGTCACATATTATTTCAAGAAAAATTGAATATGTCATTAACACGCCATACCCGAATGAACCGCCCCTTAAGGTTGGAGAGACTGTTAGAAACATTTATGAAAGATTCGTAAATAATGACAAATTGGCTAGGTCAATTTTTTTTTCTTTCATAGGACCTGATTTAGAGATCATCTTTTAATAACATAAAACTGCTAAGTCTATGTTTGATGCTATAACACTGCCTTTAACAAATATACTCAACTCTTGATTAAAAAATATAATGACACTTTTATGAAAGAGGACGAGTTTGTTATTGAACATGTCAATAAACTTGTGGTAATAGCTAATGAGTTGGCATTTGTAGGCAACCTAATTCATAGGAGCCTATTGTGATTTTTTGGAATATGTTTGACCAAGAACTATCAACAACAAAGTTACCTATGTTGCTAGGTATTGAAGTGAAGAGAAGAGCTAAAAAGAAAACTAGTAATGTTTTAAATCTAGTTTCTAGTGTTAAAAGTTAATGTAGCTCACATGATTCGGTACATATGATTTTACTAATTATTATCGAATAATTAAGTTGGGTTAGATAATGATAAGATTATCAATCCTAATTTAACCTGTATAAGTAATAGTTTTTAATTGGTCAATGATAAGAAGTGATTTCCTGATATCTCACTTTGATGGGAAGTGGAGTTTATGTTGAACTTGGAAACCAATCCTATCTCTACCTATAAATATACAAATGCCTCACCGAATTGTGTATCATAAGAATAAAGGTCAGGAGAGAGAAACTGATTTTTAGGTTATATGAAGAATCTTCAATTATTGATCAAGTAATTCAAGATTTGCGATTATGGCTCTAAATATGTTGATTTTGATGTTATGATGTTTTAATTCCATAAATTGATGTATGAAAATCATGATTGTTCTAGATCTTATAATTAGGGTTTGATTGATTACTTTGATCAAATAAAATTTATATGTGGTATGAGAGCTTGTGTCATGAACTCTCTTGATGTTCCATTAAAAAAAAAATTAATCTAATACTTCATGTTGCCATTCGTCGGTTGCATCGTAATTGCTAGGATTACTTGTAATTTGAATTTTTAATTCGTATTTACCTTTGTCATGTCTTCACCTTCAATACCTTACGTTGCCAACATGTGAAGATTAAAGAATGGCAACTCCCATGTTATGTTAGTTTATTATTATTTTTTATATCGTACTTAATTATTGTCTATTATTTTATTTATTGTTTATTCAATCTATGGGCCATAACTAAACTAGTATGCATTGAATAAACATAAGGGCTACAGCTTTTGCGTTATTGTCTATTATTTTGTTTGTTGTTTATTCAATCTATGGGCCATGACTAAACTAGTATGCATTGAATAAACGTAAGGGCTACAGCTTTTGCGTCACTGTTGCTCTTGCGTACTCGCAACTTAATATTTGAGGCAATTAAGATGAGCACATGAATTTACATAGCTACTAATTTTCATGTGTTTCGCTTTAATAGTGGTTGCAACCTAAATATCTCTATTGAATATATTAGGTGTACTATAATTATTGGGTAGTATTTATCATAACTGATGCTTGTAATTTATAGCCATATTTTTATTAGCCACATCAGTGATGAGATTATAGTTATCTATGTGGATAATTAATCACATATTTTGATCAACTAGTCACACATTATGCATAGCGTAATTTATTGGCTATATTAAAGGACCCAAAAATATTTTATGTTATGTCTTTAGATTATGTGCACAGATCATCGAACTTTGTGTCATATATATATAATCATGATATTCCGTATAATGTATAAAATTTTATGATTTATTAAAGTACAATGTTTTATTTATTGATTGATCTATTTAGGTCTAATGAATGATCTTGTGTGTCATAATGATGAATAGTTGGCAGTGGATTATTGTTTATCTTATGATTTATTTAAAGTCATTATTTTAATTTAAAATTTATATTATGATATAGTTTGGTAGTCGCTAAAGGACCCAACTAGAATCATTCATAGATTTCAAATCACATAATTAATCCATTATTGATATATGAAAATAATGGTTTATACAATGTCATTATTTTGATTCAAAATCTATATTATGATATAGATTGGTAGTCACCAAGTGACCCAACTAGAATGACTCGTATATATCGAATCTTATAATTGATTGTAATAACCGTTATATCGTGATATTAAAATAATCGATTGTGCAACATCATTATTTTGATTTACTGCCTTTATTATGATACAGTTTGGTAGCCGCCAAAGTGGCTCAACTAGAATGACTAATAGGTATTGAATCATATAATTGATGTTTAATACCCATTGTTGAGGTATTAAAATAATTATTTGCAAATAGCAGTTTATTGATCACTTGGATATTAGGAATCGCCCCCAAGGTGCACCACTTTTCAAGTGATTAATTAACTGGAATAATCAAACCTTAATGAAGTTTCTTCTAGCACTTTATGGATTGAATTGAATTTGTAACTACAAATATTTCAAATTTGATGATAGAGATTTTTCCTAACCCAGAATGATAAATCATAAATTAATATTCATTGTTAATTAGGTCAAAGTCCAGCTTAAGATGGTTGAGACTTTCTGTTTGTTTTTATATATGAGTCATATTTATATAACAGTTTATGTTCCTGCTATTTGAAGTTTGATTTTCTTATATAAACTTCATGATGATTATTGTCATATTCCTTTCAAACATGATAATATAAAAAGTTATTTTGTTTAAAAATAACTGTTTTAGCATTCTGGTATTCTTTATAATAGTTTGTACAAATTAAAGCCCGATGACCTATTTTTGAATCTCTTTTAACCCTACATCATAATGTTTAGAACTTATTGTAGTTCGATAAATAAAAAATTCTTTTATTTGTGACATAAATGATTAGGTCACATAATTAGAAAAAGATTGAAGAACCTAGTCAAATATGATATTTTTTTAAATCTAGAATTTTATTGATTTTGGCATGTATAGATTCTATTAATGAAAAATGAATCAAACACACCAAAAAGGATGCTAGAAGTGTAAAAATCTTTAAACTTATCTATACATGTACATAAATTGTCACGCCCCAAATTTCCACACACCTGAGGAGTGAGTGTAAAGGAAGAAGAAAAGTAAATGAAAGGTCATTAGATTGAATAAATTGGTTTCTTATTCATTTTTCATATTTTCGCAAAGTTTTTCAAGCAATTTTTCTTCCATTTTTAGCCTATTTCTTCAATGTTTCTAAACCCCTCCCTTTGACATCCTTCCCATTTATTTAAAAGGTGTTTTACACACAACAAATCTTTTAATTTTTTCATAGAGTTTTGATATAACCTCCTTTGTTTCCAAACCTTTTTCCCGCCTAATATTCACAATATTTCATTTGCATTATTATATCACAACCTACCCTCACTCGGTGGCCACAATCCATGTAAATTAAATATATATCCCTTGTTCTCAACATACACATCTAATTGTCCCAATATACACATATAATATTCATCACATAAGATATGTCCTACATATCAATTGGGTTTACACCCTTATGTTTTAAAATGACCCAAGGTGTAAATCCACTACTTTTTCAAATTGAAATACAAGTCATTTGGGCTTATGCCCATACATACAAAATATGCCCAAAGGTCAAATATCCATTCAAGTCCCTTTTCCCTCCTTCCTTTAAGACTTCCTCAAGTCCCAAGTATCGGGAGCCTCATCTGAAATATGATATTCCACGAATGGGTCAACTTAACTGCTGGTATGACAAAAGGCTAATGTTAGGAACAAATTTAAGGCGTGACATGTGCAAGTGTACATTTTAAAAACTACAACCCCATAATCTCTCAATGATATGCAGTGTCAATATGCATGACACACCCATGCAACTCTACGCCACCTATGTCTCGTTTCACAGTCCGCCCCTGTCAGCCTGTGAGTATTGTCATTGGCCAGATTTTTGGTTTTTCACCACAGGATCTGCACCCTCATAATGCATAGCACCAAGTGCTCAACCCACACTATGTTCCAAGGATTCATGTATGCCAAAATGCCTTGATTTTTTTCAATGTACATTCTATGAAACATTTCATCAAACACCTTATCTACATGAATGTGAAGCACCATTCAATGGATTAAACATATAATCAAGCTTCAAATTCATTACTTTCACAATTTCTCAAAGAAACTACAAATACATAACTACTAACTCATGTAATAAATCGTAACTCTTGAACCACAAGAGTTTTTCTACATGAATATAAGGTAGAATATAATAATCCAACACATAAGCAATATACACCTTTACCATAATAACAAATTGTCAACATACTCAAAAAACACAAAAGTACTTAAACCATAAATTCTAAGTTTTCAAAGCAACTACCAACTAAATAATTTTCTAACATCAAGTAGACACCTAAATCATCCAATCAACATATAGGAAGACAAGAAAACTTAAATCTATTCCCAACTAAGCAAAATATCAATACCTAAAATGGTTTTTTTCAAACCAAGGGAGTTGTGTTCACTTCAAAGCCAAACCGATTGATGAGAATATAGCTCTTGTTGAGAGGAACAACATCTTAGAAAGAAGTCTTGCAAGAATCTTGGCCTAAGATTGAGTTTTGGTGGCTTGAAGCTTGAAGAACCTAGGGTTTTTTTTTTTTTTTCCTCCTTGAACGTGTACTGCCCCTTTCTAGACCCAAAACACTGATATTTTTACACTAAAGGGGCTGTATTTATAGTGGAGGGCAAAGGTGTAAAATGACCTTGTTGCCCTTGATGAATCCAAGACCCCGTTACACTACAACTCATTCCGAAACGCCTTTATTCGAAATTTTATTTTAACCAAATTTCTTAAAATTATTTTGAATGAAAATTTTAAAAATATATATTTTCGCTAGTGGCTGGGTTTGACTGTTCCCACCTAGGCCGCCCTAGATACCCTTTTTGTCTAATTTTTGAAAAACTTTTTTTTTAGGGTCAAATTTTCATAGTAGGTGTATTTTAACATTCTAAGTATGTTTTGCTTCTATGACATACTCAAATTATGTTTCTAAACATGACTTATACCTAAAAGATGTATATGTAGTGCCTTACCGACAAATGGTGCATCAATAGTGCCCTACCGGCAAAACTGAAAAATTTATACTTACTTTTCAAATCTCTACATGAGTAATTTTTTTTTATCACATTTATAGATGATTTTTCACATATGGTTATCTCAAAATACTAAATAAAAATTTTTAAGTAGAGAATGTAATTAAGATACATATTATTTATGTTGAAATATAGTTATCTTGAAAGGTGAAAGTCATCAAATCGTACAGATAGTAAAAAGTATAGTATTTGTGCTCAACATACTATGTCTAGTACGTTGTAGCATAATAGTATTGCTAATAGGCATAATAACCACGTAGTGGAAATACTTACGAGTATATTTCGTGATTTCTCATTACTCTTATTTTATGGAAGAACGCTCTTGGAGTTTGGGACATCTGAAAAGAAATTGAATTTTATAATGATCAAATATTATTTCATTACTCGAAAAAAAATCCAAAGAGTATAGATTTTACTATCCTACCCATAGTATGAAAATTATATTTATTGATAATGTCAGAATTTAGGATTAATTGCACTTGAGGTTCTCAAAGTATGGAGTTTGCCTCATTTTGGTCTCCAATGTTTCAATTGCATCATTTTGATCCTTCAAGTATTGAATATATTTCTATATGGTCTCTCAAGCAAACAGTGTCCAGATTGCTAAACTTGTCACGTGATACTTAAATATGGATAAAAAAATAATTTAGATAACTCTTGACTAAATTTTTACTCAAATTTAGGTTAAATAGCTACCTAAATTACACAGTTTTTATCATAAGCTATCCAAATTTTGGTAAAAAGTTATCCATATTACACAATTTTTTTCAAGAGCTATCCAAATTTTGTTTAAGATATTTAGGTACTACGTGACAAGTTTATGATAAAAAATTATTAGCAATTTGAATGTTGTCTGCTTGAAAGACTATATAAAAACATATTACATACTTCAGGGACCAAAATGATGCAATTGAAACATTGAGCGTGGCTTACTCTTTATGGGGACAACATTTCAGGAGCAGGACATGCGCCAGTGGACAGCTCTTAATCGGGCCCTCATTGTTGAAGAAAAGCTGAGATGTGGCTTTTGAATCATGGTTTTATAAAACTAAGATGTAATCTAGTTTTTCGACATACAATTTCATGTAAAGGATTGTAATAGAACTCATGTTTAAAATGGACATTATATGAGTTTAGGTTGGTGTTGTAAAGGGTTGGAACGGATAGATGAAAACAGGAGAAAACTGATAAGACCTACCGATAGAACGATAAACTCTTATAACGGTAGAAATTTTTAGTAGGCTTTTTCTAATAGTAGAACGTCACGTTTCTGTGATAGAACATTTCTAGTAGCCTTTTTCTATCGGTAGAACTTGTACATCTTCTACCGGTAGGTTTTGTTAAAATCTCAAATTTTGAAATGCTTTTGTTAGGCCTTTGGGTCTTGGGTTCTTTTGTTCAAATGATATAAATGGACAATAAAAGAGAGTAAATTGATGTATATTGGACCTTGGATGGGTCATGTGATTGAATAGTATACAGGTTATGCGTTTGGGGGGTGGCCAGTTGTGACACCCCAAAATCCGGGGGTCCGTTGATTACTCATCAACCCGTGGAATGTCCGTGGATATCGAGTAACTTGATATCTCAACGTTATGCCCCATTTATCGGGGTCCATCCTTTATTAAAAATTTAGACAGAGTCTCTTTTGTAAGGAGAACTCTACTCAAAACACAACCTGTGCATTATATAATAACAAGACCCATCCAAAGTCCTATATTCAACAATGATCACACTGGGTCCAATTATCCATATTAATACAAACATGTAAGATTATATTAAAACAGTTGATATAGATTCTATCACAATTCCTTTACACATTACATGCGAAAATTTAATTACAAGTCTAATTTTACAAAAGAAATGGATTGAAAGCCACAAGTCGGCTTTTCTTCCTCCTTAAGTGCCTGAGTAAGTGCCATCCCTCGGCGTATGACCCGTACCAGAAATGTTTCCCGTATAGGGTGAGCCAACACCCAGTAGAGAAAAACTCCTACTAGGGCTACTCCCCACCTTAAATGCATATGCAATGTGTATAAGCAACATTTAACATTTAACAACCATTCATACAAGAATATGTATTCAATGTTGAAATGCAACCATGTCATGCCATGAAATAAGATGATACTCACTCATGCATTTAAACTCAAGTCCTCACTGACTTCCATAACACAATGCAATGCCAATGTGTAATGACCCGTCTTCGACGTAAATACATCCAATGATCGCTTTGAATAAAAAATCATGCGTTTTATAATTAGATCATTATTGGATGGTACTCATTAAATGAGTATTTTCATATAAATCAAAATCTTATGTCTTGTTGGGCAACGGATTTTGGATTTTATACCGCCGGTTCCGTATACCATACTACAATTTTTTAGAATTTCACCACAGGGGAGTGTATAACCAAGTCGCCGGGTCTTGCACCCAAGGGAGAGTCTAGCTCTACTTGCTATGCCCGACACAAGTTTTCTTCCATGCAACTATGCGACTCAAAGGGGATCTTCGATCCACTTTTTCCCGAACCCACATACCAACCACCAAACATGGTGTTTGATCAACCATGCATCTCACACACCCACACTCATGACTTATGCCCATGAATGTGATGTCTCTATGCACAATGATACAATGTTCAATATGCTATGAATGACATATGAACAATCTCAACATATCATGATAAGTTATGTTCTAAGTATATAGATACCATATTTGTCACAAATTTAATATATCACAACATGCATATACCAACAATTGCATTTCCAATCATAAATCATGTCATAAGTCCATAATTTCACTTTCACAATCATAGGCAAGTGATATCACAACTTTTAGGCTAATAACACACCTAATCATTAAGGCATAATATAACACATAACAACCCATGTAATAGCCCACGTAACAGCGCTTATCTAAACCACAAAACAGCCCATACAAACCACCATATAACAGCCTGTATATAGCCCACAAAATAGCCTAAAAATAGTCCAAAAATAGTAACAATTTCAGTCCATAACATGACCTAAAAACAGTCCATAATTCATCCCTTTAACAGCCCCTTAAATAGCCCAAATTCAGTCTCTTAACACTCCCTAATTAGTGCACAAAACATCCCTTAATTAGTGCACAAAACAGCCCCAATTTCAGCACCAAAATAGTCATTTGGACAGCCCACATATAAACCAATTTCAGCCACTAAAAGCCCACTTAAGGTAAGAATAAAACCAAGGTAGGAGGGAACCCTACCTCAATAGAAGTGTAAGAACTTCTATAACACCAAATCAATCTCAAAGCTTTGATTTCCCCCAAGTCTCCTCTTGGATCTTCGGTGAAATCCACTCTTTTTGGTACGTACGCGTAGCCCTCGTCGAGCAGATGAACTTTGGCTCTTGGTCCGAGTTGATCCGAGCGACAGAACTCCGAGAATCGACAAAAATACTTGGCCCGAGTCGCGCCACGTGTCCCTCACTGATTCGGGTCCGTTTTTGCCCCGAAACGATTTATTTTGTATCGGTTTAAGTTCAAAATATTTTATATGAACTTTATTTAAAATATTTTTCCAATTTCAAAATTTTTATTAAAATTTTATTTTTAGGGGTCATTGGACGCCCCTTGCCTCGAAAAACGCAAAAAACTCGACTATCTCGAAATTCGACAAAAATTGACAGGACAGCTAGGTTTCACGATGTGAATCCAACAATGAGGTCCATTGTCCCATCCGAGCTCTATAAAAATATGTATTTTAAATATGCATTAGGATGGAAAATTACCATTTTGTCCTTTTTTTTCAGAAAAAAATTCAAATTTTTCCCAGGTTTCACATTCTTCTCCCCTTAAAAGAATTTCGTCCCCGAAATTCACATACACATGCACATATAATCACATGCATATGCAACAGTCAATTAATGCTAAATGACCATAACAATGTACCTCCATCCTCAAACAAGAAAGGGTAATTGGTACGGATAGTGTCCTCGCGCTCCCATGTCGCCTCTTCTACTCCTCGATGCTGCCACAGCACCTTCACTAGCCGCACGGTCTTGCCTCGCAAAACCTGTTCCCGGCTATCTATGATGCCCACCGATCCCTCCTCGAAGGTCCCATCCACATCAACAGTCAACTCACCCCAATCCACCACATGTGTCGGATCTGGAGTATACTTCCGGAGCATAGAGACATGGAATACTGCATGAACACCCGATAGATTTGGCGGTAACGCCAACCGGTAAGCAACTGTACCCACTCTCTCAAGTACCTCGAAGGGCCTGATGTATCTCGGCGACAGCTTCCCCCGCTTACCAAACCGGACCACTCCTCTCTTAGGCATAACCTTCAAGAAGACATGATCTCTCACCTCAAACTCTAGAGGTCGCCGCCGTATATCAGCATAGCTCTTTTATCGACTTTGAGCTGTGAGAAGATGCTTCCGAATCAAGTCCACCTTCTCCGAGGTGTCTCTAACCAATTCCGGACCCGTGGAAGACCTCTCTCCTACCTCCGTCCAACAAACCGGAGAACGACATGGCCTCCCATATAGCGCCTCATAGGGTGCCATCTGTATGATTGCTTGGTAACTGTTATTGTATGCGAACTCCACCAAAGGTAAGTGATCTTCCTAGCTACCCTTGAGATCTAGGATGCATGCCCGTAGCATGTCCTCTAAAATCTGGATAGTCCTCTCAGACTGACCGTCCGTCTGGGATGAAAAATAGTGCTCATCATTAACTGTGTCCCCATGGCTCGCTGAAAACTCTCCCAAAAATGAGCCGTAAACCTGGGATCTCGGTCTGATACAATAGATATGGGTACTCCATGCAGCCGGACAATCTCCCGCATATACAACCTGCAGAATTCCTCCAATGTGAAGGTCATCCGCACAGCTAAAAAGTGTGCCGATTTAGTAAGTCGGTCCACTATCACCCACACCGCATCATGACCTCGTGATGTCTGTGGCAAATGGGTCACAAAATCTATCGTGATATGTTCCCACTTTCACTCAGCTACCTCCAAAGGCTGGAGTAAACCTGCTAGTCTCTGGTGTTCAGCCTTAACCTGCTGACACGTGAGACATCGACTGACAAGGTCGCCAACCTGCCTCTTTATTCCACTCCAGTAATACTGGCGACGAAGATCATGATACATCTTCGTGCTCCCTAGATGCACCGCAAAACGGGAGCAATGAAATTCCCTGAGGATCTCCTTTCTAAGCTCCACAGACTAGGGAACCACAATCCGTCCCCTGAACTGAAGACTACCATCTGTGTGAATGACCCATCCTTCATCACCCGTACCCAACCGTACTCGGTCCCTAATGGACACTAACTCGGTATCTTGTCCCTGGGACTCAATCACTCTGCTCAGTAGAGACATCGTAGCCACCAAACTCCCCAAAGTACCCATATAACATAATCCGAACTGTCCCACAGTCTCGAGCATCCTCCACTCCCTGGAAGCCATACTAGCCATAACTCTCTGCGACTTCCGGCTAAGTGCATCAGCCACCACGTTTGCATTACCGGGATGGTATTGCAAAGTGAAGTCGTAGTCCTCTAGGTACTCCATCCACCTGCGTTGCCTCATGTTGAGGTCCCGCTGAGTGAAAATATACTTCACACTCTTGTGGTCCGAAAACACTTCAAACTGCTCGCCATACAGGTAGTGACCCCAAGCCTTCAAGGCAAAGACAATGGCCGCCAACTCCATGTCATGTGTGGGATAATTCTGCTTGTGATTCTTTAGCTGTCGAGAACCATAAGCTACTACCCTCCCGGACTGCATCAAAACACATCCCAGCCCGTCCTTCGAGGCATCACAATAGATCGTGTACCTCTGTCCCCGTTCTGGAACTATCAGAATAGGAGCCGAAGTAAGCCTCATTTTCAACTCCTGGAATGCATTCTCATAAGAATCATTCCACACAAACTTGACCTTTTCCGGATCAACTTCATCATAGGCGCAGCCAATCGGGAGAAATCCTCAATAAATTGCTGGTAGTACCCCGCCAATCCCAAGAAACTACGTATCTCGAAGACTGACTTCGGTCTGTCCCAATTCATAACTGCCTCAACCTTCTCCAGGTCCACAGATACACCTGAAGCTAACACTAAATGCCCCCAAAAATTTACCTCTGTAAGCCAAAATTCACACTTGCTGAACTTGGCGTACAACTGATACTCTCTCAATGTCTAGAGAACAATCCTCAAGTGACCCTCATGCTCCTCCTCAGACTTGGAGTAGATTAAGATGTCATCAACAAAAACTACAACAAATTGATCTAAATAGGGTTGGAACACCCTGTGCATGAGGTCCATGAATGCCGCTGGAGCATTCGTCAACCCAAATGGCATCACTGTGAACTCGAAATGCCCATACCGCGTTCTGAACGCCGTCTTAGGGATATCTTCCTCCCTAACCCTCAACTGATGGTAACCGGTACGAAGATCTATCTTGGAATAGACCCGTGCCCCTCTCAGCTGATCGAACAAGTCATCAATCCTCGGTAAAGGGTACCTATTCTTGATAGTGACCCTATTCAATTGCCGGTAATCAATACACAAACGAAGAGTCTTATCTTTCTTCTTAACAAACAAGACCGGAGCGCCCCATGGTGAAGTGCTCGGTCTAATAAACCCATTGTCCAACAATTCTTGCAATTGCACCTTGAGTTCTTGCAACTCAGTTGGTGCCATCCGATGCGGAGTCATAGAGATAGGCGATGTACCCGGATACAACTCAATAGTGAAGTCTACATCCCTATGTGGAGGTAACCCCAGTAGTTCATCCGAAAAAATATCCTCATACTCGCACACAACCCGAGGTAGACCAAACTCCTACCTCACCTCGTCCTCTAGGGTAAGGCTAGCAAGCCAACCCATCAACTGTCCGTGCCATCTAGAGTCATACACGGCTTGGGGTAAAGCATACTACTTCTCCCCCTGAAACTTGAAACAAACACCATTAGGCATATAAGTCGTGACCCTCTTCCGATCACAATCAATGACGATTCGGTGTGCTGTCAACCAATCCATCCCAAGGATTACATCAAACTCTGACATATCCATGACCCTAAGGTCTACGGTGAGTAAAATTCTTGAGATCTCTAACTCACAACCCTGACATATCTGATCAATTCTCACCCCAACACCTAGGGGAGAAGTCACATGCAACGGCTCTTCTAAGGTCTCAACCTCTAAGCCCAAGAAATCCACACAAGATGCAACAATAAATGAATGAGATACACCAAAATCGAACAATACTTTAGCCCACAACCGAGAGAGTAAGAATGTACCCTGTATCACCGACGGATTTGTTGGCTCAGTCTATGGCATAATGGCGTAAACACGCCCCTGAGTCCCTGAAGTCCCAGCTTGTGAGCCTTGGCCTCGTCCTTTACCCATGCCTTAGCCCATCTGGCCAGCTTGCGGTGTCCTCGCACGAGAAGTAGTAGGGTCTTGTGCTGCACCCTAGAATTGGTACTGGTTGCCCTGACCCATAGTAGGGTTGTGAGCAGCATACTGCGTCTGTGGTTGCCCCACGGAAGTCTGAGACTGTGATGACCCATGACCTTGGGATTCCTGCTTCTGAGGACAATCCCTCTTAATGTGACCCGGTTGGTGGCAATGACAGCAAGTCCTTTGGCCAGCCTGGTAGGAAGGCCTCTGATTTCTCCCACCTTGGGAGGATTGACCTTGGCCTTGGCCTTGATTACTGCGGCCCTGTCCCTTAAACCCTAGTGGAGTAGAAGTCCTCTACTTCTTCCTCGATCTAGAAGAAGAGGATTGACCCTCCTTCTTCTTGTCTTTTGCACCAGACTCCCGGATGCTCCTTGTGTCATCCGCCTCTCTCTCAATGGCCATAGCTGTGGTGACCATCAAATTGAAGTCTTATAGGAGAAAACCCACAATCTTACCCCGGATGGATAACTTTATCCCATCCTCAAATTTCCTAACCTTGGCCATATCTGTGGCCACATATTGGTCAGCGAAACATGCTAACTCAGTGAATTTAGCCATGTATTCCATTACGGACATCGTTCCTTGCCTCAAATCTAGGAATTCTCGGGCCTTTGCATGCCTCGCAGCTGCTGGGAAGTATTTCCCCATGAAGAGTTCCTTGAACTCTACCCATGTCATGGCCTCCAAGTTCTTGGAGTCTTTCACCCAATCCCACCATACTTGGGATTCCTCCTCCAGCTGGAATGTAGTTAGAGTTATATTGGTGGCATCAGAGGTGATCTCCATTGCCCTCAAGATCTTGTCAACCTACCGGAACCAATGATCAGCTACCATCGGGTCCGCCCCTCCCATGAAGATTGGCGGTTGATGTGCCTTGAACTTCTAGAGATGACTGGAGCCTCTTTCGCCTCCACTTGTACCCGTCTATGTGATAATGGCAACTACAACACCAAGAGTCTCTATGAAGGCTTGTTGGTCAGCAGTAGGTGGTGGTTAGTTGTTCCGCCCATCGCCTCGACCTCGGCCGCGTCCTCTTCCTATTGTTGCCATTTACACACATGTTAAATGACAATAGAATATTCACATCAAATAACATTCCAATGTAGGGATCAAACTTGAAACATTGAGATTTTATCTCCCTGTTTTCCTAGTAGAGTCTATACCATCCACTAGAAAACATTTAAACTTGAACTATTCCGTTCATTTTTTTTTTTCTGACTCCCAAGGTTATGTTTTCTAACCCCAGTGTCTCTTTCCATATATATTTTACCATGTATATCATTCACATAATCACCTAGCAAGTAATCATGTTTCACATAACACGATGCACAAAACATGTAACAATTTAAGCACATAAGATGAGATGCACAATGCATGCAATAGTCTAGTCTCAATGCCCAACAAGCCCTAGGTAAATCGGATAACCTAAGCTCTGATACCAAGCTGTGACACCCCAAAATCCAGGGGTCCGTTGATTATTCATCAACCCACGGAATGCCCGTGGATACCGAGTAACTCGATATCTCAACGTTATGCCCCATTTACCGGGGTCCATCCTTTATTAAAAATTTGGGCAAAGTCTCCTTAACTCTACTCAAAACACAACCTGTGCATTATATAATAACAAGACCCATCCGAAGTCCTATATTCAACAATGATCACACCGGGTCCAATTATCCATATTCATAAAAACATGCAAGATTATATTAAAACAGTCGATATAGATTCTATCACAATTCCTTTACACATTACATGCCAAAATTTAATTACAAGTCTAATTTTACAAAAGAAATGGATTGAAAGCCACAAGTCGGCTTCTCTTCCTCCTTAAGTGCCTGAGTAAGTGCCGTCCCTCGGCGTATGACATGTACCTGAAATATTTTCCGTATAGGGTGAGCCAACGCCCAATAGAGAAAAACTCCTACTAGGGCTACTCCCCACCTTAAATGCATATGCAATGTGTATAAGCAACATTTAACATTTAATAACCATTCATACAAGAATATGTATTCAATGTTGAAATGCAACCATGTCATGCCATGAAATAAGATGATACTCACTCATGCACTTAAACCCAAGTCCTCACTGACTTCCACAACACAATGCAATGCCAATGTGTAATGACCCGTCTTCGACGTAAATACATCCAATGATCGCTTTGAATAAAAAATCATGCGTTTTATAAATCAGATCATTATTGGATGGTACTCATTAAATGAGTATTTTCTTATAAATCAAAATCTTGTGTCTTGTTGGGCAACGGATTTTGGATTTTATACCGCTGGTTCTGTATACCATACTACACTTTTCTGGAATTTCACCACAGGGGAGTGTATAACCAAGTCGCTGGGTCTTGCACCCGAGGGAGAGTCTAGTCCTACTTGCTATACCCGACACAAGTTTTCTTCCATACAACTATGCGACTCAAAGGGGATCTTCGATTTACTTTTTTCCGAACCCACATACCAACCACCAAACAAGGTGTTTGATCAACCATGCATCTCACACACCCACATTCATGACTTATGCCCATGAATGTGATGTCTCTATGCACAATGATACAATGTTCAATATGCTATGAATGACATATGAACAATCTCAACATATCATGATAAGTTATGTTCTAAGCATATAGATACCATATTTGTCACAAATTCAATATATCATAACATGCATATACCAACAATTGCATTTCCAATCATAAATCATGTCATAAGTCCATAATTTTACTTTTACAATCATAGGCAAGTGATATCACAACTTTTAGGCTAATAACACACCTAATCATTAAGCCATAATATAACACATAACAGCCCATGTAATATCCCACGTAACGGCTCTTACCTAAACCACAAAACAACCCATACAAACCACCATATAACAGGCAGTATATAGCCCACAAAATAGCCTAAAAATAGTCCGTAAAAATAGTCCACAAACAGTCACAGTTTTAGTCCATAACATGGCCTAAAAATAATCCATAATTCAGCCCCTTAAACAACCCAAATTTGGCCTCTTAACAGTCCCTAATTAGTGCACAAAACAACCCCTAATTAGTGCACAAAATAGCCCTTAATTAGTGCACAAAACAACCCTTAATTAGTGCACAAAACAGCCCCAATTTCAGCACCAAAATAGTCCATTTGGACAGCCCTTGGACAGCCCACATATAAACCAATTTCAGCCACTAAAAGCCCACTTAAGGTAAGAATAAAATCAAGGTAGGAGGGAACCCTACCTCAATAGAAATGTAAGAACTTCTATAACACCAAATCAACCTCAAAGCTTTGATTTTCTCCAAAGTCTCCTCTTGGATCTTCAGTGAAATCCACTCTTTTTGGTACGTACGCGTAGCCCTCGTCGAGGAGATGAACTTTGGCTCTTGGTCCGAGTTGATCCGAGCGACGGAACTCCGAGAATCGGCGAAGGAGGATTTATTTTCTCCCTTTTTCTCTCCCTCTTGCTCTCACACGTTGGAACCAGCTGAAATGCAGAGATTCTTCAGCAAAATATCTGATTTAGCCCCTATTTATACTTTCCAATACTTGGCCTGAGTCGCGCCACATGTCCCTCACTGATTCGGGTTCGTTTTTGCCCCGAAATGATTTATTTTGTACCGGTTTAAGCTCAAAATATTTTATATGAACTTTATTTAAATATTTTTTAAATTTTAAATTTTTATTAAAATTTCATTTTTGAGGGTCACCGGACGCCCCTCGCCTCAAAAACTCGACTATCTCAAAATTCGATGAAAATTGACAGGGCAACTAGGTTTTGCGATGCGAATCCAACGGTAAGGTCCATTGTCCCATCCGAGCTCTATAAAAGTATGTATTTTAAATACGCATTAGGATGACAAATTATCATTTTGCCCTTTGGTGACGAATGAACTTTTAAACGTTCCCAAAAATGAAAATTATAAAATTTTCTTATAATTGAATAAAATTTCAAATAAAATTTATTTGAATTGAAATTGGGATTTAATTAAGCCATTTCGGGTTAAAAAGAACCCAGAAGTGATAAACGAGCGGGTCGATGTGGACAGCGAAATTAAAAGTATAAATAGGGCTTAAATATCTGAAAAATCAGATATTTTGCTCATTTGCTGGCTGGTTCCAACGTTGGAGAAAGGGAGGGAGAAAAGAGAGAAAAATTGATTTTGAAGGCTTTCTCCTCTGATCTGCCAAGTTCCGTCGATCCAAGAATTAAAGTTGGTCTACGCGAAAAGGGTTATGCGTACATACCAAGAACGAAGATTTTCACTGAAGATTCAAAGACGGAGCTTTGGGAAAATTAAAGATTTTGGAGGTAGGAGGTGCCTAGAGGGTTCTACCTTTCTTTTACGATTCAAGAGGTACGAGGTTCTCCTACTTGGGTTGATTTCCAACTTAAAATGCTCTGAATGGATGGTTGGAAGTATATAATTATATATATGTGTGTGTTGACCTATATATATGGTTTTGGAAATGGGAAATGAGTCTAGGAAGGACTTAAAGTAAACTCTAGCTTAAATATGATTTTGTGGGAGTTATGTGAACCATTTCTTGGTACTTGATAATATTTGATATATGTGGGCAATATTATGTGATGACATGATATCCTTGCCCTGAAGGTGTTTGATTAAATGCCTTAGATAAGTGAATGTTGTTATTTTGATGTAAATAACATGTTTGAGTTGTTGTGATATATGGACATATGCTTATTGGTATATTAAAAATAATGATGAATTATGGAAGTTATGTGAATATGACCTGAAATTCCATGGAATATGATTAATATTGCTCATGTGACATTCATTACATTTTGGGCATGAGGTTGCATCACATTCATGGGCTTAGGCATGAGTGTGGGTGTGTATGCATGAAGTAATCAATACCACTCTTGGTTATTGATATGTGGACTCGAAGATGGTGGATCGAAGATCCCTTGGAGTCACATGTTGCATGAGAAAAACTTGTGTCGGGTATAGCAAGTAGGGCTAGACACACCCTCGGGTGAAAAACCCGGCCACTTGGTTCATACACTCCCCTAAAGTGAAATTCCAGAAAAGTGTAATGGTGTACGGAGCCAGCAGTGTGATTCCAGAATCCGATACCCAACAAAGATACATGGTTTTGTTGTATAAAATGTTCATTGAATGGGAAACATCCAACAATGGAAGGGTTTTCAAAGCATATGAATTATATTTCAAAATGATCATTGGATGTTTTTCATCAATGATAAAGGTTTTACACTTGCATTGCATAGTGTGGTGAGGGCTGGTGAAGGCTTGGGTTGAGGTGCGTGAGTGAATCTCATTTCATTCATGGCATGGCATGGGTGATTCCAACATGAATTGCATATTCTTGCATTGGAATAGATATTGGTTATGTGTTGTTGCATGAGGCCATTGCATATGCATCTTGGTGGGGAATAGCCTCTGTAGGAAACTTTCTACTGAGCGTGGCTCACCCTATACGGGAAACATTAAAGGTGTGGGGTTCGTGCCAGTGGAGGACTCGCATTCGAGGCCTCAAGGTTGAAGAAAAACCGGATTGTGGCTTTACGAAACAAGTTTTGTACAAAAACTTAGGTTATATTCCATTTTGAATTGTAATTATATGGAATGGGTGTTAATAACTTTGTATGGATCATGTTTTATGTATTAAAACATCATTATACATGTTTTATATGATGTTGAAATGAGTTAGGATGAATTGAAAATGAAAAATTGATGAAACAAGAAATTTTGGGCATTCAGTAGAGTGTACTGGTACTGCGTACCAGTACACTAAACCTTCTGGAGTTTGGCGAACCGGTACACTTCTCTACTCAAGACCAATTTTTGTACAATCATCAAAACTTTTGATCCAACCGTTGAATTGAGCTGAAATTTTGACACAATACAGAAGACATCTAGACCTACAACTTTCCCGTTTTGAACATTTCTAGATTCTGAGTGTATCATGGTCAAAATAGAGGAAAACTAAGGTACTTCAACCAGATGGTGCTAGTGCTGGTGTCTTTGTTACCAAACACCAATACCTCCTTGATTTCTTCACTTCTAAGCCTCCAAATCCTCATGTCATGTGTCCATATATTCACCACACATCCAATATAGTTGCAAGGTTCTCAAATACATGTAAATGTTGGAATGAGTTAGGATGCATTGGAAATCGAAAAAGGGTGAAAAATACAAAACTGGAAAAAGCGTACCAGTATGGCGTACTGGTACGGTGCTATCCAGAGAGTTTAGCGTACCGGTACACTCCCTCAAACTTTAAAAATTTCTTATTTCTTGCTATGCCTTTGGACCTTGGTTTCCTTAGTTCCCTTGACACTAATGGACATTAAAAGAGATATATATTGGGTGTATTGAATCTCGATAAGAGTAAATGAATAACAAAACACGGGTAACACGTGTGAGTTAAAATCCCGGGTATTGGGATATTATTGGTGAGATGTCGGCACAAGTGACACACACGGGCATTCTGCGGGTTGACGGGTTGTCAACGGGACCCCCGATTTTAGGGGCGTCACAATCTAACACCCTACCCATTCCATATACTCACCCTAGGTTGGAAATAAACCAAATTAGGGAGAAAACCTTGCCTCTTGAAGCGTAAACACACTTGGTAAAAGCCTTCAAAAATTCCAATCAAGATCAAGTCCTGGTTTTTGGAGCTTTGATGAAATCTTTGATTTTTGGTATGGTCTTCTAGCCCACGTCGAGGAGAACAACTTTTGTTCTTGGCCCGGGGTGATTCGACCAATGTTTGGCCCTTGAACGCAAGAGGAAAGCTTGAGAAAACCCTTATTTTTCTCTCTTCTACTTTTCTCTCTTTTCTAACGTAAAGACCTACCTGAAACAATGGGGAGAAATCAGATTTTCTCCCCATATTTATACTCTTTAATTGCTTGGTCCACAACACGCCACTCGTCCTCCTTTTCCCCGGGTCCGTTTTCGTTCCGAAATGATTAAATTTCACCCCGATTCAAATTGAAAATATTTTTATTTCAACTTGATTTAACTTATTTTCCAACTTTCAAAATTTTATTCAAAAAATCATTTTTGGGTCACCCGAGACCTGATCGCCTTGTAAAACGTAAAAATCTGACTATCTCAGAATTCGACAAAAATTGATAGGGTACCTAGATTTCACGAGACGAATTCAACAGTGAAGTCCGTTTTATCATCTGAGCTCTAAAAAGATTTAAGTTTGCAACCCATACTGTAGTGATAAATTACTATTTTCCCCTTTTTTCATAAAAGCTCAAATTTATCTGGGTTTTACATTCTTCCCACCTTAAAAGAATTTCGTTCTCGAAATTCACACACTTAACCGCATGCATATGCAACAAGTAATACTATGACACCCCAAAAATCGGGGGTCCTTAATTTAACAAAATTTAGATAGAGTCTCCTTTGTACGAGAAGTTTTACCCAAAACACAATATGTGTATTAAACAATCACATGACCCATCCGAGGTCCAATATACAATATTGACCACACCAGGTTTATTTAAAAGTAAACATTGACCACACCGGGTCTATTTAAAAGTAAACATATAATAGCATGCAAGATTTCATTAAAATAGTCCAAAAACTAACTTAGTGAATGTTTTGCAAAAACATAGTTTTTCACAATAAAACTCTATATATACAAGTTCCATTGCAAGTAATTCCATATAATTGCATGTCCAAAAATAACATTTTTACAAAACTTCAAAACAAAAGCCACGTTCCGACTTTCCTCATCCATGGGGCTCAGATTGGGAGCCTTCCACCGATGTGTATCCCGCACCTGAAATGTTTCCCGTATAGGCTGAGCTAACGCACGGTAAAGCTATTCCTATAGAGGCTACTCCCCACCTAAGTGCATATGCAATGTTTATATTTAACATTCATACCAAACAACATTCCAAACAAAGTATAAAATTTTATGTTAAAATTTCACCATGTCATGCTATGGAATGAGATGAGACTCACTGACGCCCATCCACCAAAGCCCTCACCGACTCCCATCACACAATGCAATGCACGTGTAAAAACCTTTATCATTGATGAAATATATCCAATGACCACTTTTAAATACAAACTATGTGTTTATAAAACCAACTCATTCTTGGATGTTTCCCTTCGAATGAATACTTTATATTACAAAATCATGTGTCTTTGATGGGTATCGGATTCTAAAATCACACCAACTGGCTCCGGACGCCATTACACTTTTCTGGAATTTCACCTCAGGGAAGTGTATAAACCAAGTAACAGGGATTTTCACCCGAGCGAGTGTCTATCCCTTCTTGCTTTACCCGACACAAGTTTTTCTTATGCAACCATGTGACTCCCTTGGATCTTCAATCCCATATTTTTGAGTCCACTTATCAATCACCAAGAGTGGTGATTGATTAAACCATGCATACACACCCACACTCATGCCTAAGCCCATGAATGTGATGCCAACCTCATGCCCAAAATGCAAGGATGCCAAATGGGCAATTTCAATAGCCATGACATATCCATGTGTAATGAATGCCATATGAATTTTTTTCTATCACATTTCAACACTTACATTTTCAATGTAATTCATCTCATAAGCATAGCATTATAACACACCATAACATCCAAGCATGTTATTTCAATTTCATCAAAATGACACTTCAATCATTCAAGGCATAATTTATATAGAAACATGACATGTCCACATAACAGCCCCAAAATAAGCCACATAACAGCCCCAAAATAGCCCACAAAGCAGCCCCAAAATAGGCCGCATAACAGCCCCAAAACAGCCCACATAGCAGTTGCATAACTGCCCCAAAACTGGCCACAAAATAGCCCATAAAACAGCCCATATAACAGCCTCTTATGAACACTACAGGCTAGAAATGAACTAGAGTAGGAGGGAACCCTACCTCTTGAAGCGTAAATCGAAGGCTAGAACTTCAAAAACACAACCAAAACCTCCAAAACTTGATTTCCCCAAAATCTGCCCTTTGGATCTTCGGTGAAATCCTTTGTTCTTGGTGTGGTTGCGTAGCCCTCATCGATATGATCGACTTTAACTTGGCTCGACGGATTCCGACCGACGAAACTCCAAGAATTGAAGGAGAAAGTTTGAAGAAAATTGATTTTTCCTCTATTGTCTCTTCTCTCTGTCAAATGTCTGATACAGCCGGCCAAGGGGTGGAAAAATATCTGATTTTTGAGATATTTGCCCCTATTTATACTTTTAATTGCATAGTCCACATCGCCCCGCAAGTTTACTACTTCCAGGTCCGTTTTTGTTCCGAAATAATTTATTTCATTCCGGTTTAAGTTTAAATTAATTTTATTTAAAATTTTATTCAATTATAAGGAAATTTTATAAATTTTATTTTTGGGGATCTTTGAAAAGTCATTCGTCACCTAATTGTCTCGTAAAATGTGCAAATCTGACTATCTCAGAATTCGACGAAAATTGACAAGACAACTCGATTTCGCGATACAAATCCAACAGTGAGATCCGTTGCATCATCCGAGTACTAGAAAAATATAAATTTTAAACCCGGATTATAGTGACAAATTACTATTTTGCCCTTTGTCCGAAAAAGTTTAAATTTTTCTCGGATTTTACATTCTTCCCCCCTTAAAAGAATTTTGTCCTCGAAATTCACACACACATGCACATTTAACCACATACATATGCAACAGTCATATAATACTAAATGACTATTATAATGTACCTCTATTCTCGAATAAGAAAGGATAATTGGTACAAATAGTGTCCTCGTGCTCTCATGTCGCCTCCTTCACTCCTCAGTGCTGCCACAACACCTTCACTAGCCTCACGGTCTTGCCTCGCAAAACCTGATCCCGGCTATCCATGATGCGCATTGGTTCCTCTTCGAAGGTTCCATATGCATCAACGACAAGCTCGCCCCAATCCACCACATGAGTCAGATCTTAGGTGTATTTTTGAAGCATGGAGACATAGAATACCGCATGAATCCCAGATAGATTTGACGATAACGCCAACCGATAAACAACTGTACCCACTCTCTCGCGTACTTCGAAGGGCCCGATATACCTCGATGATAGCTTTCCTCGCTTGCCGAACCTGACCACTCCTCTTTTTGGCATCACCTTCAAGAAGACATGATCTCCCACCTCAAACTCTAGAGGTCACCGCTGTCTATCGGCGTAACTCTTCTGTCGGCTCTGAGATGTGAAAAGACGCTTCTGTATCAAGTCCACCATCTCCAAGGTGTCTCTAACCAACTCCGGACTTGTAGAGGTTCTCTCTCCTACCTCGGTCCAACAAACCGGAGAACAACAAGGCCTCCCATATAGTTCCTCATAGGGTGTCATCTGTATGCTTGCCTGGTAACTATTATTGTAGGCGAACTCCACTAAAGGTAAATGATCTTTCCAGCTACCCTTGAGATTTAGGACGCATGCCCGTAGCATGTCCTCTAATGTCTGGATGGTCCTCTCAGATTTACCGTCCATCTAGAAATGAAAAGCAGTGCTCATCATCAACCGTGTCCCCATAGCTCGCTGGAAACTCTCCCAAAAATGAGCCGTAAACCTGGGATCCTGTTTCGATACTATAGATACGGGCACACCATGCAACTGGACAATCTCTTGTACATACAACCTGCAGAATTCCTCCAGTGTGAAGGTTATTCGCACCGCCAAAAAGTGTGCTGACTTAGTAAACCAGTCCACTATCACCCACACCGCATCATGCCCCCACGATGTCCGTGGCAATTGAGTCACAAAATCCATCGTGACATGCTCCCACTTCCACTCAGCTACCTCCAAAGGTTAGAGTAACCCTGCTGGTCTCTAGTGTTCAGCTTTCACCTGCTGACACATGAGACATCGGCTAGCAAAATTCCCAACGTCTTTCTTCATCCCGCTCCACTAATACTAGTGAGAGAGATCATGATTCATCTTTGTGCCACCTGGATGCACAACAAATCAGGAGTAATGGAATTCCCTAAGGATCTCCTCTCTGAGCTCCGCAGACTAGGGAACCACAATCCTTCCCCTAAACCCAAGACTACCATTCGAGTGAATGGTCTAGCCCTCGTCACCCGTACCTGCCTGTACCCGGTCCCTAACGGATGATAACTCTGCATCCTGACTCTGGACTCAATTACCCTGCTCAGTAGGGAAGGAGTAGCCACCAAACTCCCTAAAGTACCCTGAGCCTGCCCCATGTAACATAGCCCGAATTGTCCCACAGTCTCGAGTATCTGCTAATCCCGGGAAGCCACACTAGCCAAGACTCCCCATGACTTCTTGTTGAGTGCATCAGCCACCACATTTGCCTTACTGGGATGGTAATGCAAAGTGAAGTCGTAGTCCTCTAGAAACTCCATCCACCTCCGTTGCCTCATGTTGAGGTCCCATTGTGTAAAGATGTACTTCGGACTCTTGTGGTCCGAAAATAACTCAAATTGCTCACCGTATAGATAGTGGTGCCAAGCCTTCAAGGCAAAGACAATGGCTGCCAACTCCATGTCATATGTAGGGTAATTCTGTTTGTGGTTCTTTAACTGCCGAGAACCATAAGCCACCACCCTCTCGGACTGGATCAAAATAGAAACAAGTCTGTCCTTGGAGACATCATAGTATACTGTATACCTCTGTCCTCTTTCCGGGACTATCAAAATAGGAGCAGAAGTAAGTCTTCTCTTCAACTCCTAGAATGCCTTCTCACACGCATCATTCGACTTAAACTTAACCTCTTTCTGGATCAACTTGGTCATAGGTGCAGCTAGTCGGGAGAAGTCCTTAATGAACCTCTAGTAATACCCCACCAATCCCAAAAAACTGCGTATCTCAAAAACTAACTTTGGCCTCTCCCAATTCATGAATGTCTCAACCTTCTCCGGGTCCATGGACACACCCGAGGCCGACACCACGTACCCTAAGAATTTCACTCCCATAAGCCAAAATTTACACTTGTTAAACTTGGCGAACAACTAATGGTTTCTCAAGGTCTGAAGAACAACCCTCATGTTCCTCCTCAGACTTGGAGTAGATCAAGATGTCGTCAACAAAAACCACGACGAAATGATCAAGGTAGGGTTGAAACACCCTATGCATGAGATCCATGACTGCTGCTGGGGCATTCATCAATCCGAAAGGCATGACAGTAAACTCGAAATGCCCATACCGCATCCAAAATGCCGTTTTATGGATATCCGCCTCCCTAACCCTCAGCTGATGGTAACCAGTGCGGAGATCTTTCTTAGAGTAGACCCGCTCCCCTCTCAGCTGATCAAATAAGCAATCCTCAGCAAAGGGTACCTATTCTTGATAGTAACCCGATTCAACTACCGATAATCTATACCCAATTGAAGGGTCTTGTCCTTCTTCTTGGCAAACAGTATCGAAGTGCCCCAAGGTGAAGTGTTTGGTCTAATAAAGCCCCTGTCCAACAATTCTTGCAATTGGACCTTGAGTTCTTACAACTTAGCTGGCGCCATCCTGTGTGGAGTCTTAGAAATGGGCGATGTGCCCGGATGCAACTCAATAGTGAAGTCTACATCCCTATGTGGAGGTAATCCCAGTTGTTCATTCAAAAAAACATCCTCATACTCACATACAACCCGCGGTAGACCCAACTCCTGTCTCGACTCATCTTCCAGGGTAAGACTTGCAAGCCAACCCATCAACTATCCATGCCAACGGAAATCATATACGGCTTGGGGTAAACCATCATGCTTTTGCCCTTGGAACTTGAAACAAACACCCTCCGGTGTGTAGGTAGTGACCCTTTTTCAATCACAATCGATGATGAATCTGTGTGCCGCCAACCAATCCATTCCAAGGATAACATCGAACTCCAACATGTCCATGGCCCTAAGGTCCACGGTGAGTAGAATTTTTGAGATCTCTAACTCACAATCCCGACATATCTGATCAACCATCACCCTAGCTCTTAGGGGAGAACTCACATGCAATGGCTCTTCCAAGGTCTCAACCTCTAAGCCCAAGTCTCTCACACAAGATGCTGTAATAAATGAATGTGATGCACTAACATCAAATAATACTCTAGCCCATAAGCGAGAGAGTAGAAATGTACCCTATATCTCTGACTGATCTATTGGCTCAGTTTGAAGTATCATGGCATAGACATGCCCCTGGGTCCCTAAAGTACCGGTTTCTGAGCCCTATTCTCGACCTCGACCCCGACCCATGCCCTGGCCCATCTGGCCTAATTGCAGAGTCCCCGTTCGTGTAGTAATAGGGGCTTGTGTAGCACCCTGAAACTGATACTAGCTCCCCTGGCCTATGGTAGGGTAGGGAGGAATGTATTGTGTCTATGGTTGCCCCATTGAAGATTAGGACTGGGATGCTCCATAGCTCTGAGATCCCTGTCATTGAGGACAATCTCGCCTCATATGTCCCGATTGGTTGCAATGATAACAAGTCCTTTGGCCTGCCTGGTAGGAAGGCTTTTGATTTCTCCCGCCTTGGAAGGATTGACCTTGGCCTTGGCCTTGATAATCACGGCCTTGTCCTTGCTATCCTCGAGGAGTGAAAGTCCACTGTCTCTTCCCCGCACTAGAAGAAGAGGATTGACCCTCCTTCTTCTTGTCTTTAACACCTGCTTTCCCGGATGTTCTGTGCATCTTCTAACTCCCTCTCAACGGCCATAGCTGTCGTGACCATCGAGTCCAAGTCTTGCAACAGGAGACCCACAATTTTGCCCCGGATGGACAACTTCAAGCCATCCTCGAACTTCCTCACCTTGGCCATGTCTGTGGCCACATAATCATCGGGGAAACGTGCCAATTTCGTGAACTTAGCCACTTATTCCATCACCGACATCATTCCTTGTCTCAAGTCTAAGAACTCTCATGCCTTTGCATGTCTAGCAGCCGCCGAGAAATACTTCCCCATGAAGAGCTCCTTGAATTCTTCATAAGTCATTACCTCCAAGTTCTTGGAGTCCTTGACCCAATCCCACCACAAATGGGATTCTCTCTCCACTTGAAATGTTGCTAGGGTTATCTTGGTGGCATCGGAGGTGATCTCCATAGCCCTCAAGATTTTGTCAACTTGCTAGAACCAATGGTCAGCTACCATCGGATCCGCCCCTCCCTTGAAGATCGGAGGCTGGTGTGCCTTAAACCTTTGGAGGTGACTTGAGCTTCCTTGACTCCCACTTGCACTAGCCTGTGCAATGGTAGTAGCTGTATCACTAGCTTGTGTAATTGTAGTAGCCACAGCACCAATAGCCTCAACGAAGGCTTGTTGGTCAAAAGTCGGTGTTGGTTGATTGTTCCACCCACCGCCTCGGCGTCCTCTTCCTCTATTTGCCATCTACACACATGTAAGATAACAATAGAACATTCACATAATGTCCCAAGATAGGTATCACAATTGAAATGTTGAGAATATTTTTTTTTTCATTGTCTCACTAGTAATGCATGTGCCACCTACTAGTAGACATTTACACATTGAATTATACCGTTCATTCTTGCTCCGACCCCTAAGGTTATGTTTTCTAACCCTAGTGTCACTTCCTTTCCACATACATTTCTATCATGCATATTTTATTTCACATAACACATAGGACAAAACATGTAACAAATATAAATACATAACATGAAATGCACAATGAATGCAATGGTCTAGACCTAATGCCCATTAGCCCTAGGTAATCGCATACCTATGCTCCGATACCAAACTGTGACACCCCAAAAACCAAGGGTCTTTAATTTAACAATTTTTGGGCAGAGTCTCCTTTGTACGGGAAGATCTACCCAAAACACAATCTGTGCATTAAACAATCACATGACCCATCGGAGGTCCAATATACAATATTGACCACACCGGGTCTATTTAAAAGTAAACATTGACTACACCGGGTCTATTTAAAAGTAAACATATAATAGTATGCAAGATTTCATTAAACTAGTCCAAAAACTAACTTAGTTAATGTTTTGCAAAAACATAATTTTTCACAATAAAACTCTATATATACAAGTTCCATTGCAAGTAATTCCATATAATTACATGTCCAAAAAATAAGCCACATTCTGGCTTTCTTCATCCATGGGGCTCAGATTCGGAGCCTTCCACCGGTGTTTATCCCGCACCTAAAATGTTTTCCATATAGGGTGAGCTAACGCCCAGTAGAGTTATTCCTACAGAGACTACTCTCCACCTAAATGCATATGCAATGTTTACATTTAACATTCATACCAAACAACATTCCAAACAAAGTATAAAATTTTATGTTGGAATTTCACCATGTCATGCTATGGAATGAGATGAGACTCACTCACGCACATCCACCCGAGCCCTCACCGACTCCCATCACACAATGCAATGAACGTGTAAAAATCTTTATCATTGATGGAATACATCTAATGATAATTTTTGAAATACAAACTGTGTTTATAAAACCAACTCATTCTTAGATGTTTCCTTTCGAATGAATACTTTATATTACAAAATCATGTGTCTTTGTTGGGTATCGGATTCTGAAATCACACCGACTGGCTCCGTATGCCATTACACTTTTCCAAAATTTTACTTTAGGGAAGTGTATAAACCAAATAGCCAGGATTTTCAGCCGAGGTTGTGTCTATCCCTTCTAGCTATACCCGACACAAGTTTTTCTTATGCAACCATGTGACTCCCTTGGATCTTCAATCCCACATTTTTGAGTCCACATATCAATCACCAAGAGTGGTGTTTGATTAAATCGTGCATACACACCCACACTCATACCTAAGCTCATGAATGTGATGCCAACCTCATGCCCAAAATGCAAGGATGCCAAATAAACAATTTCAATAGCCATGACATATCCATCTGTAATCAATGCCATATGGATTTTTTTCTATCACATTTCAACACTTACATTTCCAATGTAATTCATCTCATAAGCATAGGATTTCAACACACCATAACATCCAAGCATGTCATTTCAATTTCATCAAAATGACACTTCAATCATTCAAGGCATTTATCAAATCCCTATACAAGACATAATTTATGTAGAAACATAACATGCCCACAGAACAGTCCCAAAACAGGCTGTATAACAGCCCCAAAATAGGCCACATAATAGCCCAAAAAAAACCGCATAAAAACCCCAAAACAGCCCCAAAAAAGGCCACAAAACAGCCCATAACATAGTCCCAAAATAGTCTACACAATAGCCCATAAAACAGCCCACATAACAGCCGCTGAACCAGAGTAGGAGGGAACTCTACCTCTTGAAGCATAAATCGAAGGCTAGAACTTCAAGAACACCAACCAAAACCTCCAAAACTTAATTTTCCCAAAATATCCCCTTTGGATCTTTGGTGAAATCCTTTTTTCTTGGTGTGGTTGCGTAGCTCTCGTCGATGTGATAGACTTTAAATCTTGGCTCGATGGATTTCGACCAACGGAACTCTGAGAATCAAAGGAGAAAGGTTGAAGAAAATTGATTTTTCCTCTTTTCTCTCTTCTCTCTGTCAAACGTCTGATACATCCAACCAAGGGGTGGAAAAAATCTGATTTTTCAGATATTTGCCCCAATTTATACTTTTAATTGCATGGTCTACATCGCCCCGCACGTTTACTACTTCCGGGTTCATTTTTCATCTCGAAATGATTTATTTCATCTCGGTTTAAGTTCAAATTAATTTTTTTTGAACTTTTATTTAATTATAAAGAAGTTTTGTAAATTTAGTATTTGGGGACCTTTGAAAGGTCATTCGTCACCCAATTGTCTCGTAAAATGTGTAAAATCTGACTATCTCAACATTCAATGAAAATTGATAGGGCAGCTCAATTTCACGATACGAATCTAACGGTGATGTCTGTTGCATCATCTGAGCTCTAGAAAAATATAAATTTTAAACCTGTAATATAGTGACAAATTACCATTTTGCCCTTTTTCCAAAAAAGTTCAAATTTTTCCCGGGTTTTACAAATACTACACTTAAAATTGTAAACATGTACCTCCACACTCAAACAAGAATAGATAACTGGTACGTATAGTCTCCTTACGCTCCCATGTTGCCTCCTCTATACATCGATGCTGCCATAGTACCTACACTAGCCTCATAGTCTTGCCTCGCAAAACTTGCTTCCGGTTATCCATTATACGCATTGGTCCCTCCTCAAAGGTCTCATCCACATCAACAATCAACTCACTCTAATCCACCACATGTATCAGATCTAGAGTATACTTCTAGAGCATAGAGACATGGAACACCGCGTGAACACCCGATAAATTTGGTAGTAATGCCAACCAATAAGCCACTGTACCCACCCTCTTGAGTACCTCGAAGGGGCCCAATAAACCTTGGAAATAGCTTTCTCTACTTTTTAAATCTGACCACTCCCCTCTTAGGAATCACCTTTAAGAAGACATGATCACCAGCCTCAAATTCCAGAGGTAGCCTCTATTTGTCAACATAGCTCTTCTGTCGGCTCTGAGCTATGAGAAGACACTTCCGAATCAAGTCCACCTTCTCTGAGGTATCTCTAATCAGATCTAGACCCATAGAGGGTCTCTTTCCACCTCCATCCAACACACCGGAGAACAAAAATGCCTCTCATATAACACCTCATAGGGTGTCATCTGTATGCTCGCCTGATAACTATTGTTGTAGGCAAATTCCACCCTGGGTAAATGTTCTTACCAACTACCCTTGAGATCTAGGATGCATGCCCATAGCATGTCCTCTAGCGTCGGATGACCCTCTCTAATTAACAGTCTGTCTAGGGATAAAAAGTTGTGCTCATCATCAACTGTGTCCCCATGGCCCGCTAGAAGCACTCCCAAAAGTGAGCCATACACCTAGGGTCCCAATTCGATACTATAGACATGGGCACCCCATGTAGCGGAGCAATCTCTCATATATACAGCCTGCAAATTCCTCCAATGTAAAAGTCATCCACACTGCCAAAAAAGTGTGCTGACTTTATAAGTCGGTGCATTATCACCCACACTGCATCATGCCCTCGCGATTTTCATGGCAAGTGGGTCACAAAATCCATCGTGGTGTGCTCCCACCTTCATTCAGCCACCTTGTAAACCCCCACATTATTATCATTATATAGAACATAATTATTTTTGAAATGCTAATATATGTGATGATGTATGCATGAACTATGTGGATTGTAAGAGTATAAATAAAAATGTTAGTTGATGTAACAGGGTATGTTTTAGAAGTTTGGAAGTATTCTGGAGTGAAAGCACATGTTAGAAAGAATTTGGATAAAAAGGATTTTGGACATTGTCTAGAATTTGGACCATAAATTTTAATTTCATGTCCATTTGATCTAAAATTTTGACAGCAGATAGAAGACTTCTAGGGCTACAAAATAGTGTCACAAAAATTTTTCAAATTGACCTCTAAATGGGTCAAAACTTCACTGGAAGTTTTATCAGAAACTGGAAGGACGTTAGAACGTGAATGGACGTTCAAACGACAGTTCGTCATAGTATTTTTGAGTTTAATGGAGCTCTAATGGAAGAGCAAAAGTACTGATAGCATGTGACATTTGAACGCCAAATGACGTTCGAATGTGAGCTACGAATTCTGACTTTCAGATTCGCGCATAGGGGACCATTACACCCCCTATAAATACTTAAACACACCTTTCTTAGCCCTATTTCAACATTTATAACCCTAGAGGGGCTTAGAGAGGAAGAGATAAAGGGGAAAACACAAGATTAATATGGATTTGCATATTGAATGGGATCAAAACTTCTTGGTTTTCAAGAACGTCAAAGAAGAAGAAAGGTAGGGGTTTCCTTCCACTCTTATCCATTGAGGTTAGTGTATATATATATGTATGTTTTCACTCTCAATCCTAAATATATGCTATAAAATTATTATTTCTTGATGCTCTTGCAAAGATTACCACGTTTTGATGGAAGCTATGAGTGAATAGCCATGAAATCTTTTCTTCTTGTTTTGAAAATCCTAGTTTTCAAGAAAAATGGATTTTTCTCTCAATATTCCTTTTTTATTGAATTCAAAACTCTAGTGCTTGATATTTAATAATAAAATGGTATTGTTGACGATCTCTTGCTTATTTTCTCAAATTGTTCTATTGGAATCATAAATGTAAAATTGGGGATTTTTGGATTTTGCTTGGGATTTGAGGAATTGATTGTATTGTATCTATTGTGCATGTTTGGATGACCATGGGTGGTCATTGACTGAGTATCTTAGAGTGGTGTAGATGTATTTTTTACTCCGTGTGGGTTTAAAGGTTCCCTACCACTCGTAGTGGGGTTGGTGCCTTGTGAGGACCAAACCACTCTTCGCTCACGTGTTATCGACGTTGAGGGTTAGTATACTACTCCTGGGTTGGATCGTCCCTGCCAATGCGTTGGTATACGCCCTTCCTAAAGGTTGGATATCCTTGCAAGAATTGGGTGTGTGTGTGTGGGCCAGGATATTCTCGATGTGTTTATTCATGCGATGTCATACATCATACCTAAGATACATATACATAATGTTGTGAAAGATACAAGTTGCGGCTTGATATCCATTGTGGGTAATGGTACAAGTTGTGGGTTATTGGTTATTGGTTATTGTTGTGGAAATGGCTTATTGTTGAAATTGGTTTTACTTCTTCATTTTATATATTGAGATTGCGTAAACTTGAGATCGAATATAACTGTTTTCTTTCAAAAGCTATATATGATATTTGTGAAATGAGACCGACTTGTTTTATATGTTTTCAAAACCTTGTCCAAGTTTGGGAGGATTTTTCCTACAGAGCGTAGTGCTTACCCCCCTACAAACAATATTATTTTCAGATTTTGTTTTAGAGGAAGAGCTCGGAGTGGATGAGCAGGTACTTTGAAGAGCTCAAGTGGATGGGCATGTGGATCCGAAGGGGAATGTCTAGAATTGTCTTTTTATGTACAAGATTAGGAGTTTCATTTGGAGATATTGTTCATGTTAATACTTTCCTTATTCTGTTGCGAGATAATAGTTTGGGCATATTCGTTTGGGGCATAGTTGCCATAGTTTGGTATATTCTTTTGGGTGTAGTTGCCATAGTTTGGCATATTGTTTTGAATGTAATTGTCATGGTTTGACATATTCTTTTGGATGATGTTGTATATATTATGGATGATGAATTAAATCTTTTTTACTTATGGATCTTATTAGTTACTCTCATGATGTGAATGGTTTTAGATAGTAATGCTGTCTAAGGTGGATTTTGGGGCGTTGCACACCTTCAAAGGTTGGAGCAATCCTGCTGGTCTTTGGTGCTCAGCCTTCACCTGCTGACACGTGAGACATCTACTGCCAAAGTCTCCAATGTGCCTCTTCATTCCGTTCTCCTAGTACTAGCGACAGAGATCATAGTACATCTTCATGCCGCTTGGATGAACTGCAAAACGGGAGCAATGGAACTCCCCGAGGATCTCTCCTCTCAAATCTAAAGACTGGGGAACTACAACCCTTCCCCTATACTGAAGACTACCATCCACATGAATGGCCTAGCCCTTGCCACCTGTACTCAGTCCCTGATGGACAATATCTCCGAGTCCTACCCCTGCGACTCGATCACTCTACTCAATAAGGAAGGCGTAGCCACCAAACTCTCCAAAGTGGCCTAAGCTTGACCCCTGTAGTGTAGCCCGAACTGTCCCACAGTCTTGAGCATTTGCCACTCTTAGGAAGCCACACTAGTCAATACTTCTCGTGACTTCTGGCTGAGTGCATCAGTCACCACATTTTCCTTACCAGGGTGGTAATACAAAGTGAAGTTGTAGTCCTCTAAATACTCCATCCATCTATGTTGCCTCATGTTAAGGTCCGTCGTGTGAAGATATATTTCAGACTTTTGTGGTCTAAAAACACCTCAAACTGCTCACCATATAAGTAGTGGCACCAAGCCTCAAGGTAAAGACAATGGCTGCCAAATCCATGTTGTGCGTGGGGTAGTTATGCTCGTGGTTCTTTAACTGTCGAGAGCCATAAGCCACCACTCTCTTGGACTACATCAAAACGCAACCAAGTCCGTCCTTGGAGGCATCACAATACACTGTATACCTCTGTCCCCTCTTTAGGACTATCAGAATAGGAGCTAAAGTAAGCCTCATCTTCAACTCTTGGAATGCCTTCTAGCATGAATCATCCCACTAAAACATGACATCCTTCGGGTCAATCTTGTCATAGGTGCAATTAGTCGGAAGAAGTCCTCGATGAACCTCCAGTATTATCCTGCCAATCCCAAGAAACTACGTATCTCAAAGACTGACTTCAGCCTCTCCCAACTCATAATTACCTAAACCTTCTCTAAGTCAATCAACACAGTCGAAGCCGATATCACGTGTCCCAAGAATTTCACCTCCGTGAGCCAAAACTCACACTTACTGAACTTAGTGTACAACTGATGGTCCCTTAAGGTCTAGAGAATAGTCCTCAAGTGACCCTCATGCTTCTCCTCAGACTTGGAGTAGATCAGGATGTCGTCAACAAACACCATGATGAACTGATCTAAATAGGGTTAGAACACTCTATGCATGAGATCCATGAATGTCGCCGGGGTATTCGTTAACCCAAAAGGCATAACTGTGAACTTGAAATGCCCATACCGTATCCTAAACGCTGTCTTAAGGATATCTGCCTCCCTAATCCTTAACTGGTGGTAGCCTGTGCGGAGGTCTATCTTGGAGTAGATCTGTGCTCCCCTCAACTGATCAAATAGATCATCAATCCTTGGCAAAAGGTACCTATTCTTCATGGTGACCCGGTTCAACTGTCGATAGTCTATACACAATCGCAGGGTCTTGTCCTTTTTCTTGGAAAACATTACCAGAGCACCCCAAGGTGAAGTGCTCGATCTAATAAAACCCTTGTCCAATAATTTCTGTAATTGGACCTTGAGTTCTTGCAACTCAGCTGGCGCCATCCTATGTGGAGTCATAGAAATAGGAGATGTACCCGAATGTAACTCAATGCTGAAGTCCACATCCCTATGTGGAGGTAATCCCGGTAGCACTTCCAAAAAAATGTCCTTGTACTCACAAACTGCTCGAGGTAGACCAAACTCCTATCTCACCTCGTCCTCCAAAGTAAGGCTCGCAAGCTAGGCCATCAGTTGCCCATGCTACTGAGAGTCATACACGACCTAGGGCAAAACATCATGCTTTTCCTCTGAAACTTGAAACAAAAACCATCCAATGTGTAGGCAATGACCCTCTTTCAATCAGAGTTAATGACAACTCGGTGTGCCATCAACCAATTCATCACAAGGATGACATCAAACTCTGACATATCCATGACCCTAAGGTCCACGGTGAGTATAATCTCCGAGATCTCTAACTCACACCCCTGACATATCTAATCAACCATCACCCTATTCCCTAGGGGAGAACTTACATACAATGGCTCTTCCAAGGTCTCGACCTCTAAGCCCAAGTCTCTCACACATGAGGTAGATATGAATGAATAAGATGCGCCAGAGTCAAATAATACCCTTGCCCATAAGCAAGAGAGTAGAAATGTACCCTAAATGACTTACTGGTCCATTGGCTCAGTCTGAGGTGTGATGGCATAGACACATCCCTGGGTCTCCTAAGTCTCGGCCTACAGACCCTATCCTCGGCCTCGACCCATGCCCTGGCCCATCTGGCCTGATTGCGGAGTTTTCGCTCGTGAAGTAGTAGGGGCCTAAGTAGCGCCCTAAAACTGATATTGGTTTCCCTAGCTTATGGTGGGGTAGGGAGGAACAAAATAAGTCTGTGCATGCCCTATTGACGATTGGGACTGGGATGCTCTATAGCTCTGGGATCCCTGCTTGTAAGGATAATCTCGATTCATGTGCCCCAATTGGTGGCAATGGAAACATGTCCATGGGTCTACCTGGTTGGAAGCCCTGAAGTGTCTCCCGCCTTAGGAGGATTGACCTTGGCTTTGACCTTGATAGCTGCGGCCTTATCCCTAGTGTTCTTGTGGAGTAGAAATTTATTGCTTCTTCCCCGAATTAAAAGAAGAAGATTGACCCTCCTTCTTATCCTTAGCACCTACCTCCTTGATGCTTCGTGCGTCATCAACCTCTCTTTCAATGACCACTGCTGTCATTACCATTGAGTCCAAGTCTTATAGGCGGTGACCCATAATTTTACCCCGGATAGACAATTTCAAGCCATCCTCACACCTCCTCACTTTAGGCAAGTTAGTGGCAGCATAGTCGTAGGAAAAATGGTCTAACTCAATGAACTTAGCCACGTACTCCATCATCGTCATAGTCCTTTGCCTCAAGTCTAAAAACTCTCAGGCTTTAGCTTGTTAGACAACTGCCGGGAAGTATTTGCCCATAAAGAGCTCTCGGACTCTCCCACATTGGCTCTAGCTTGTGCAATGGTAGCCACCATAGTACCAATAGCCTCTATGAAGACTTGTTGGTCAAAAGTCGGTGGTGGTTGGTTGTTGTTCCGCCCACCGCCTTGGCCGTGTCCTCTTCCTCTATTTGCTATCTACACACATGTCAAATAGCAATAAAGCATTTACTTAGTGTCCCGAGATAGGGATTAAGTTCAAACTTTGAGATTTCTCTCCTTGTCTCACTAGTAGTGCGTGTGCCACTCACTAGTAGTCATCTACGCCTGGAACCATCTCGTTCATTCTCTTTCCAACCCCCAAGGTTATGTTCTCTAACCCTAGTGTCTCTTATCCATATACATTTAACCATGCATAAAATTCACATAACATGTAGCATTTAAAGCATATAACATGAAATATACAATAAATGCAATAGTCTAAACCCATGCCCCTCAAACCCTAGGTAAATCGTATACTTATGCTCTGATACCAAGCTGTGACGCCCCTAAAATCGGAGGTCCTTTATAAACCGTTGATCATCCATCAGCCCACAAAAATACCCATGATTATCGCATAACCTGACATCACGTCAATATCATTCTCTTAACCGGGATCACAAAATCCAAAATTTGGATGGAGTCTCCCTTATACCAGGAACTCCCAATGCATAACCTGTGTACCCAACATTCAAATTACCCATTCGAGGTCCAATATACATCAATTTATCCTTATTTAATTTCCATTTATATTATTTGAACAAAAGAACCCAAAGTTCAAAAGTATGGCACAACATTCATAAAATTTGAGATTTTTTGAAAACCTATCGGAAGGTTTTGATCGACCTTCCAGAAGGTTTTGCTTTATGGAAAATTTCTTCTGGAAGACTTTCCAGAACGTTTTGCCCATTAGAAGACTTCTTCCAGAAGGTATTGTCTAACCTTCCGGAAGGTTTTCTCTGTTTTCCTACGGTTCCTTCCTTTTTCAACTCCAATCCATTCCAAATACATTCAAGCCAACCCAACACATAAATAATGAATTTTTTCATATAAATATGGTCTATACAAGTCATATTACAATCATTTACATATAATTACATGCCCAAAACCAAATTCCATTAAACTTTTACAAAATAGTTCCAAAAGTCACAAGTCGGCTTTCCTTCATCTTTGAGGCCCCGAGTGGGAGCATTCCACCAGCGTATAGCCCACACCTAAAATATTTTTCCCATAAAGGGTGAGCCACAGTCAATAGGGTATCTACTAAAGAAGCTACTCCCCAACCTAAGTACATATAAAATGTTTACATGTAACATTCAACAATTCAAACATTCCCAGCAAAAATATGCATTCAATGACAAGAATTCTAGGTCATGCCATGAAATGAGATGAGACTCACTCATGTACTTTAACCTGAGCCCTCACCCGTTCTAACAACACAATGCAATGCCAATGTGTGAAAATAGGTCATTCCAAGCCCCCACCATTGATGTTACACATCGAATGACAATTTTATAAAATAAAAATCATGTGTCTTTGTTAGGTAGTGAACTTTTGGTGTTTCACCACCGGCTCCGCACACCGATACACTTTTTTGGACTTGCACCGTCGGAAGTGCATAAACTAGTAGTCGAGCCTTGCACCTAAGGGAGAGTCTAGCTCTTCTATACCCGACAAGTTTTTCATGCAACCGTGTGACTCAGTCGGACCTTCAATCCAACTTTCCCGAGTTCACCCATCATCCACCAAGTATGGTGTTTTATTAAACCATGCACACACACCGACACCCACACTCATGCCTAATGCCCATAAATGTGATGCCAAAATTCATGCCCAATATGCAATGAATGCTGAATGAGCAATTTTCACCATTCCATTGCCAATTATATCCAAAGCATATAATTTCCACCATTCATCATAATGCTAACATATCATAAAGCATGTATTAACATTATACCCTACAACAAATTCTAAGCATATTAGCACGAAATCTATGCCAATAACACACTTAATTTACAAGGCACAATATAAACACATAGTATGCCCACAAAACATCATTTTTCTAAGAAATCACAACTAGCGATTTCCACACACCAATTCAAGATAGAATTTATTCTGCCTAATATCAATACCCAATTCCTCAATTTTTCACAACAATAGGCAAGTTTACAAACATCTAACACCCTACCCTTTCCATATACTCACCCTAGGTTAGAAATAAACCTAATTAAGGAGAAAATTCTACCTCTTGAAGCGTAAACCCACTTGGTAGAAGCCTTCAAGAATTCTAATGAAGCTCAAGTCCTTGATTTTTTCAAGCCCCATTTTTTGGAGCTTCGGTGAAATCTTTGATTTTTGGTATGGTCTTGTATCACACGTTGAAGAGAACAACTTTTATTCTTGGCCTAGGGTGATTCGACCAAAGTTTGGCCCTTGAATGTAAGATGAAAGTTTGAGAAAACCCTTGTTTCTCTCTCTCTCTCTCTCTCTCTCTCTCTCTCTCTCTCTCTCTTTCTTTTCTAACGTAAAGACCTAGCTGAAACAATGGAGAGAAATCAGATTTTCTCCCCCTATTTATACTCTTTAATTGCTTGGTCCACAACGCGCCACACGTTCTCCTTTTTTCGGGTCCATTTTCATCCCGAAACGATTAAATTTCATCCCAGTTCAAGTTCAAAATATTTTTATTTCAACTTGATTTAAATTATTTTTAAAATTTTAAAATTTTATTCAAAAATTCGTTTTTGGGTCACTCGAGGTCTGATCGCCTCATAAAACGCAAAATATTCAACTATCTCAGAATTCAACAAAAATTGACGGGATAACTAGATTTCGCAAGGTGAATCCAACGGTAAGGTCCATTTTGTCATACGAGGTCTAAACAAAATTCAAGTTTGTAATCCATATCGTAGTGATAAATTATCGTTTTGTCCCCTTTTCATAAAAGTTCAAATTTACCCGAGTTTTACAGGAATAGCTCCACCCAATATTGTATTGTACTTTTCATAATGCAATAATATCTTATGGTTTTGTTCGAAAGGACAATGATTATTATCACTTGCAAGGATATGAAATTGAAGATAAAGAAGATAAGGTGTACAAATTGAGTATAACTTAAAACAATCCTCAGGGATTGTATTGTACTTTTCATAATGAAATAATATTTATAGTTTTGTTCAAAATAACTATGATCATTGTATTTATACTTGGAATAGTAAGTGTTATTATGTTTATTCTCTCCTTGTATGTGGATGATATTTTACTTATTGAAAATAATATAAATATAATCTTAGAACTAAAAGATTAGTTAAACACTAAGTTTGAAATAAAAGATATGGGTGAAGCACATTATGTACCTGAAATTAAAATTTATAGAGATAGAAAGTAAAGAAAATTAAGTTTGGCTCAAAAATATTATTTTAACAATATTTTAAAGAAATTCAAAATAGATTCTTATAAGCCATATAAATCACCCATTTAAAAAAGAGCAAAATTGTTTAAGAATATGGCTCCTTAAATTAAAGAATAAATACAAGAAATATACTCTAAATCTTATGCGAAAGTTATTGGTAATCTTATATATGCTATGTTATGCACTAGATTGAATCTTAACTATGTTGTTGGTTTGATTAGTTGATATCAAAGTAATTAGGGTATAACTCATTGGTTAGCTATGAAACGTGTACTTAGATACATACATGACACATTAGATTTTTCATTAACATATCAAGATGATGATATAAATGTTAATGATTATTGTGATGTTGATTTTGTTGGTGTTATTAATGATAAAAAATCCACCACAGGTTATATATTTATTTTTGGTGGTGGTGCTATTTCATGATCAAGTAAAAATCAAGGTTTGATACCTAAAGTATTACGGAAGTCGAATATGTTACTTGTAGTATGATAGTTTCTGAAACTATATGGTTGAAATGGTTTTTAACTAATTTAAAGCTTACATGTGTAAGTAATATGCTATTCATATTTTTTGGTGGTAATGAGGTTGCAATGGAAACCATTAAAAAATGTGAAAATAGGGCCAAGAGGTAAACATATTGCGTTATAGTATCACCATATAAGTGATATAGTACAAAAGGAACATGTTACTATTGATTATCTTCGTACAAAAGATATTGTTGTAGACCCATTGACAAAAACTATTGGAACTAAAGAATTTAAGTGACATGGCATTGCTATAGGTTTTATTTATGAATGAATATCTCGAGCTTGTAGCTATGTTAGATATATTGGAATATATGGCTAATATTCCTTGATGTTAATAAGCCACAATTGGTAGTCAAATCTAAAATATATAAAACCCCATCCGTTAGTTAAATATTGCATCATTCATGTCATATATCATACATGCATTTTTTTATGAAATTATTATGTATTAAATTTATTTTCTAATAGTGCATGCATACATATATGATGTTTGAGTTGGATTTTTTCTAGTTAGCATAAATGACTTGGCTAGAAGGACTCATCAAGTAGAGAAAGACTTGATCAATAAATTTAAATCCTACATGGAGTCTTTTAGCCTATTTTGACTACAGGGAGTTAAGAAAATATTGGTAGTCATCGAGTTTATATTGGTGAGAGGTAATGGCTAGTTGATAATCCATAAGTATAAATAAGACTCTTTAGTTACAAAGAGAACCACCATTGAGAAACACCCAGTTGAGAGAAAATCCATTTGAGGTGAAATCCTAACTCTACTACATTCATAATAAGTAGAGTTTCTAATTCTCAAAGGTTAGCTCCCCATTTATCAAAATTATCATATCTTTGTTCCGCAAATTCCTACACATATCACAATAAAATAACCTTATCGTTGTACCAAGGTAAATATTATGATACTGAGTTTTGATGAGGGCTTAATATTGCATTATTTTATAGCTTAACATATTCACTTTAGGCATGCTAACAAACTAACTTGCTTCATTTAGGGCGTATTGCGTCTTATGCTTTGATTTATGTGATTGTCGGTAATTTGCATATAAAGATTGTGATTAAGCATTAATAGGAAGTTAAGGGACAAGTTTAGATTAAGTTTGCTCCAGAGAAATGAAGCTAGTAGCCTTGGAAGTTATTTTGGAAGAAAAAAGAAGTTCTACCAGTAGGTGTTATACTGGTAGGAAGGTAGAAGAATGATTGTTCTACCGATAGTAAGTCATTTCTACCGATAGGTTGAGCTATAGAAGATTACTGCAGAAGTCCTACTGGTAGGTGGTTTACGTTCTACCGGTAGTAAAACTTACAGAAGTTTACATCTTTTTCATTAGAGGTGTTATAGAAGTTCTACCGGTAATTGTAACATGTTCTATCGGTAGAATAACTTATAGTACTTTGTTAAAGGAAGTCATACTAGTAGGTAAAGGATGTTTTACTGGTAGGAAAAGCTACAGAAGTTTCAGATATTTCATCAAAAAAGAGTTCTACTGGTAGGTTTCATTGTTCTATAGGTAAGTCGTGCTACAGAAGGAGTTGCTACTTATAGGTGAAGGCAGATTTTCATGGAAAGCTCAATTAAAGATTAGATCCCGGCATATCTTTTGGTAATTCTATTAGAGGAGGAGATAAATTTGGAATGGATATATGTCAAAGATCTAAAGAATCTCCTTCCGACTAGAATAAATTGAAGACACTCTAGGGAATACAGTATGATGTTTTGAGGAGAACGTTTAGAAGTCTTCTTTAGTTTTTATCTATTTTATTGTTTAGAGAGTGTTAGGGTCTTCTTGAGAATTCTTGCTACTGTTCTTTGTTTCAAAGTTCTGTTATCTACCAACCTTACATTCAATTGTCTTCAAAATTCAAAGTTTGTTATTTCAATTTAGTTTTTCAATACAAACAATTACTTTCAACTCAATCTTTACCTGCATGGATTCAATTATGTTCTCTTTAATTTCTTGTGTTAATTACTTCACTATAAGTTAGTAGACTTTCTCTGGTTAATTTGAAGAAGGATTCCCAACCTATGAATTAGGGTTATACTGTAAACTAGGGTTTAACATCTATGTGATTGTTTGATTAAAGTTGTGCTTTCATAAACCTATTTGGTTTGCATACTTCCCAATTACTTCTATATAATTAATTTTGGTATGAGTAATTAGTGGTGTTTTCTGCAACCTATAGGGTACTGAATCTTTCATCGTAAACTATCTCTAAATTACTAATTTTGATTCATTCCAAAGATTTTAGTTGAAAATCATCCGTCTATACTAATTTGAATACAAATGTAGATGAGTTATAGATTTAGAGTAGAAATTCTCGTTCATAGGTGGGATGAATTCTAAACATTATCTAGTTTTCCAATTATTGAATTTCATTTTCTTTGTAGTTAATCTCCAAACTCTCAAATTTCAAAGAACTTTTTCTTGTATTTTCATCACCTTGGATTCCAAATATTTCCTTGAGGAGACGACCTTCGTGTTACTACACGATACTATTCTCTTACACTTGGGAGCTTTCATGAAAATACAATCTATTTGGAGGGCAAGCATTTTTGGCACCATTGCTGGGGAAGCTAATGGTAATCTAAGGTGATACATAAGTATTTAGGTAGGTCTTGTGATTTTCATCACAAGCCCAAACGTGTATCTCTATTGTAATTTATTTCTTACTTTCTTGCAACTTTAATTCTTAGGTTTAGTATATTTACATGTGGGGAAGAGACCAAATGGACGAACTTGTTAGACTTAGACAGGATTTACCACCAATTTTAGTTATGGCTGCCCAGAATAATAACAATGACATTGATTCATCATTATTTTACCAACAGGGGGTAATGGTAGAAATCATCCAGTTATAGCTCCGCCTAGTTAGACTATGAAAGATTATCTTCAACCTATCCGCTCTTCCTCGCCATCATCCATTGTACTCCTAGTATAGGCACCCCAATTCATTGTAAAATCGGGGATGCTTCCAATTGCTCCCTTAATTCCACGGAACAACAAGTAAAAACTACTATCTCCATCTCAAGGAATTCGAGGAAGTAGTTAGTACATTCCTGTAACATAATGTGCAGGAAGAAATGGCTAGAATGAAACTCTTCCCTTTCTCACTCAAAGATAAAACAAAGACTTGACTAAATTTCTTGAAGCCACATATGATCTCTACTTGGGGTCAAGTGAAAAAAGAATTTTTGACTAAATTTTTCCCTATTTATAAACTACTACTTTGAAAAAATAGATTCAAAATTTTATTAAGAAACTAAATGAGCAGTTTTATGAATGTTGGAAAAGATTTAAATAGCTCCTAAACTCTATTCCCATCATGACTTTGAATAGTGGCAAATGGTAACTTTCTTCTACGAGGGAATTACCCTTGTACATCGTCAGTTCATCAACATGATGTGCAATGGAGAATTTCTACATAAAGAGCCTGAGGAGGCTCTTAATTATTTTGATTGTTTGGCAGAGAGTGCATAGTCAAGGGACATCTTGGACCCTACTAAATGATCAACGTCATCAACACCCCTAAATCGTCCGGTAGAGAAAAATATTTATTGAGAGATCAAGATGATCTCCTAGTCAAGATTGCTAAAATTTCAAGAAAATTGGAGAGTTTATAGTTTCAAAAGATCAACGAGGTGATTAGTGCGCCCATGGCTGATGACACTTGCTCGATCTATGAGTCCATTGAGCACCCTACAAATGAGTGCCCAACTATTTCTATGTTTAGGGAAATACATGACTAGGTTAATGTATTTAATCAACCAAAGTAGTCATTGTCTCCATACTCTAATACCTACAATATAGGGTGGCGATACCATCCCAACTTTAGTTGGAGATTCGACACATCAACCATCATCAAAGTATGTTGATCCTTCTAATTCTCAACAAGTCCCGCTGCAAGGGCTTCCACAACACGGGTTTGTTAAGAACTCAACACCACCACTACAGCTACAAGCTCAAGGGTTTGAAAATCAAAGTCAACCCTAGTACCTCCTTACCAACCACCCCACAAAAGGAGCACATATGAATTGTTACTACAATACATTCAAACCTAGAATAACATCAACAATCAATATGCTCAAGCCCTAGATGAAATTAGGTCACATATCACAAAGATTAACACAACCTTAGGGGCAATACAACAAAAGAAAGGAAAATTCCCTACTCAACCCCAAGAGAACCCCAAGGGTCAACTCATGATTTAAACCATCGATAAAGTTGAACAATTGAAGTCTATTACTACCCTTAGGAGTGGTAAAGAAGTAGATAAGACTATCCCACCCAAAGGCCTCGAAGCCTACATAAAAGAGACCTCAGGTGATCTTTAGGAGACGAAGTTGTCTGATATTGCTGATAATAATTGTCCTATACTTGCTCTTACTCTCGTAGACTGCGCATGTCTGCTAGGTTATCTGATACATTTGAAATTCTTAAGATTTTTAAGTAGGTGAAAATTAATATTCCTCTTTTGGATGAAATTAAATAGGTACCATCTTATGCCAAGTTTTTGAAGGAATTATGCACAGTGAAGAAAAATATTAATGTGCAAAAGAAAGTTTTCCTCACAAAGCAGGTAAGCTCCATCTTAAGGAAGAACTCTAAACCCAAATACAAAGACCCCAGATGTTTCACCATCTTAATTACCATTAGGGGCTGCTGGGTAGAGCAAGCATTGCTAGATTTGGGTGCAAGTGTGAACCTCTTTTCCTATTTCGTATATGTGTAACTTGGATTAGGAGAATTCAATCTGACATCCATCAAACTCCAGCTTGCTTATAGAAGCGTAAAGATGCCATGAGGAATAGTGGAGGATGTTCTAGTCTAAGTGGAGAAATTTTACTTTTCAATTGATTTTATTGTTCTTGATACTTTTCCTATTGTTAACCCGTCTGTTCAGATCCCTGTTATTTTGGGAAGGCCATTCTTTGCAACCTCTAATGCCTTAATTAATTACAAAAATAGATTCATGAAGTCGAACTTGGGGAATATGACCTTGGAGTTGAATGTATTCAACATTGGAAGGCAGCCTGGGGATGATAGGGAGGTACATCAGATGAATCTTATTGACACCATCATGGAGAAACAAGAAGCAGATTCAGCTGAAAGATACTTGGATATCCTATCTGAGGAAATAGATGTTCAAGAAGAAGAAGCTTTTGTTCTAGGCTCATGGAAACCTAAGTTTGAAGAATTACCACCCATGGAAAACCATGCTCTACCATGGACTGTTCAACCACCCAAACCTAATTTGAAGCCACCCCCATCTACTTTGAAATATGCTTATCCTAACTTCTTCCACCTCATGCTTCCTAAACGACTATAACTAGCCACCTTCTTCACTTCAAAATGAGGGCCAGACAACTCAGAGCTCCTAAGAGAAATCCAAAGAGAGAAAAGAGAAAAAGAAAGAAAGCAAAGAGAGAAAGAGAAAGAGAATCAGCAACACAATCTGGTCCATGTTATATTTCAGTCCAAACTCTGTATTTTATTTTTTGTAACTTTCTATTTGGATAATTGAACTGCTACCATTTTTTTTTGTCTTAAGTGATAATAAAAGGTGGTTATGTTTCAATTGTTCCTTGTGAAAGAAGTTTTTACTTTAATTTTAGTTGTAATGACAACTGCCCGCACTCCTTGCTTGTTTGTAGCAATGGAGTGTGAGTAGTCATTTATACCCTCCAGTGCGAGGAGAACATATGTATCATATTGGCCAGATTATGAAAATGCTGATGTTTTATTTATACATTTATTTATATATGTATTATATGCTTAATGCGTGATATAGTGATGTGTATAATTCCGGTGTTGTGCCTTGGATTATATCATCAGTATATCATAAGACCCACCGGTTAAACAACCAGGACGTTTCTACCGGTATGGCTTGTCCTCCACCGAAATGTTGAGGAAGTTGACTGATGTGTGGTTCAAACCTAAATGATCCTTATGAATGGCTTGTCCTTCTGGGTTATTAGGGTTGATTATTATTATATATAACTATTATGACAGTCTAATAACCACGATGTTCCTATCGGTATGGCTTTGCTTCCACCGGAACGTTGAGGATGTTTAATTGGCACATCTATACCCAGTGTAGCCTAAGAAGTAGTTGTGTTATAATATATTACCACCAGTGTAGCCTAAGAAGCGGCTGTGTTATGGTTTATATATATGCACTTGCAATCATGAGATCAAATGAATAACTCAAGCATTCCTCATGAATGACTTGTCCTTCTGGTTTGCTTGGGTTAATCAGTTGACATAGATATAACTGGTGTAGCCTAAGAAGCAGCTGTGTTATAATATATTACCACCAGTATAGCCTAAGAAGCAACTGTGTTATGGTTTATATATGTCAGACCTGCCGGTTGATTTTCCAATAACATGGGAGTCAATTGTTGTGAGGTAGCATTTCCAGAATTTAACCAATATAAAGCATATGGTATCCTTAAGCCGAAGGGTATCTTTCATATTTCTGTCATTAATCTGTTCTATTTACGCACTTTGTTATCTCTGCACTTTATTTCTACATTGCTTTTATTTAAATAAACTAGTTATCAATCTAAGCTCACATCACAAGCTATCAAACATCACACTACTTCAAACAATTATTTTACTGTTTTAACTTTTTTATTTTTATTTTCAACAAGAATTACTAAACTCTCTGTGGGATCGATACTTGGACTTAAAACCGAGAAAACTATAATTTGACCACTTATACTTGTGTGTATAATATAATATAATTCAAATCACTAAAAAGTGCGAATCAAATTTTTGGCGCCGTTGTTGGGGAGTTATAGTAATTTGAAAAAATAAAATAAATAAATAAATATTTGTTTATTTGTATTATATGTTTATAGTTTGTTTGCTTGTTTTTAATAGTCTATGTCTATTCATTCATCCGTAGGTTCTGTAAATCAGTCAACTCCTACATCATCTTCTTCATCATCTACATCTACACCAGAATCCTTGGACTTACGTATGGCTCAAAACATACCTAGACAACAAGAAGAGAGAGAACAAGAAGTAATTCAAAATGTCCGACCGTTAAGAGAATATATGTATCCTACAAGAACTAATGTCCTGTCATATTTTTCTTTTCCAACAGACACTCCAAATATTAATATTAAACCACGAACTATACAACTACTACCATAATTTCATGGTTTAGAAGACGAAAATCCTTATGTTCATATGAAAGAATTTGAAGAAGTCTGTGAAACTTTGCAAGATAATTCTGATATGGTTAAATTGAAACTTTTTCCTTTCTCATTAAAGGATAAAGCTAAACTATGGCTTAACTCATTAAGAGCAAATTCGATCACAAATTGGCAAGTTTTACAAACTGAGTTCTTTAAAAAGTTTTTTCCTGTGCATCGTACTAATGCATTAAGACGCCAAATCATGAATTTACTGTCAAAGAAAAAAAAAACTTTTTATCAATGTTGGGAAAGATTTAAAGATCTTCTCCAAGCTTGTCCACATCATGCATTTGAAAACTGGACTTCAGTTGGTTTCTTTTATGATGCACTTCCATCTGCAATGAGACAATTTGTTGAAATGATGGCCCAAGGAGAGTTTATGAATAAAAACCCTGAAGAAGCATTTCAATTTTTTGATACTATTTCTAAGAGTTCCCAGATGTGGGACTCGACTTCTTCAAACATAGTAGAAAATAAGCCATCTACATCTGAAAGAGGAAAATATATTTTGAAAGACGATGATGATTTAAGAGCTAAAATGGCTAATCTATCTCGAAAACTAGAGGCTTTGGAAATGAAAAAAATTAAGCAAGTATCTGTTGTTACCTCTACTGACCCAATATGTGAAATTTGTGCGTTGTCAGGACATCCTGCTAGGGAATGTCCAACTATACCAGCATTCAAAGAAGTTTTAATTGAACAATCAAATGTTGTTCCAACTTATAATAATAATAAGCCTTATTTGAATCCATATTCTGAAACTTATAATCCAGGATGGAGAAATCATCCGAATTTTAGTTGGAGAAATACACAACCTATAAATCAAACACAAGGCCCACCACAGGTACAAAATCAACAACAATATCAACCATATCTACCGCCTCAGAAAAGAACTCTAGAAGACACTATGAATCATTTTATTCAGAGTCAAATGAATTTCAATACTCAAACAAAACAAGCATTCAATGATTTTAAATTTCAAACTTCACAAAGTATTGAAGATATTAAAAGTCATCTTGCTAAATTGACTCAGTCTTTAAGTACTACAGAAAAAGGAAAGTTTACATCTCAACCTAAACCTCCACAAAGTCAGAATCAGACTAATTCTATGTCATTGAAGCTTCTCCAAGTCAAGTAAAAGCAGTCACGACATTGAGAAGTGGTAAGGTAATTGATAAAACTATAAGACCTAAGATTCCAAAGAATATACGTAAATCAATTCCTGTTAACGAACCACTTGAACCTGAACCTTCAATTGAAAAACAACCAGAAGAACATGAAAAAGATCCTCCATGTTCTATTCCTTTACCTTTTCCTCAAAGAGTCAAGAAACCTTCATCTGAAAAAGATCAATCTGACATTCTTGAATTATTTAAACAAGTAAAAATTAACCTTCCTTTGTTAGATGCAATAAAACGAGTTCCGGTTTATGCTAAGTTTTTAAAAGATCTTTGCACAATCAAAAGAAGAACTAATTTACCAAAGAAAGCATTTTCAACTAAACAAGTTAATACTATAATACATCAAGACACACTTCTTAAGTATAAAGATCCGAGTAGTCCTACAGTCTCATGTCTTATTGAAAATTATAGAATTAACCAAGCCTTGCTAAATCTTGGATCCAGTTGTATTTTAATGCCATATTCAGTATTTACACAACTAGGATTAAGTGCATTAAAACCTTCCCATGTTAAACTACAACTAGTAGATTGATCAATAAAAACTCCATGAGGAATTGTAGAAGATGTGATTGTCCAAGTTGATCAATTCTATTTTCCAGCAGACTTTATTGTTATAGACATGGAGCCATGTTGTCAAGGATGTTCAGTTGAATATATACCTATAATTTTAGGTCGACCATTCCTAGCTACAACAAATGCATTGATTAATTATAGGAATGGAATCATGAAAATATCATTTGGAAACATGACCTTGGAACTAAATATTTTTAAAAGTACAAAACGACCTAGAGAATAAGAAGAAGACAAAGAAGAACCATATGAAGTAAACTGTGTTGAGACATTAAGTCAAATATATTTTGAAAAGAATTTTCTAAAAAAAGAGTTATTGGCATTAGAATCAGTACTTGAAACCAAATCTGAAAATACATCCACAAAGGATCTACAATGCGAAGAATTGTTACCAAAACTCGTAGAATCCAATGTCAAAGTTTTTAAGCCAAAATTAAAACCTCTTCCAACTAACCTAAAATATGTCTTTTTAGGAGAAGAAGAATTATATCCAGTTATAATATCATCAAAGTTATCTGAAATTCAAGAAAAAGAACTGACAAAAGTTTTGAAAAAACACCAAAGTGTTATTGGATGGACGATTGCAGATATAAAAGGTATAAGTCCACTTCTATGTACTCATTGTATCTATTTGGAAGACAATGCTAAACCATCTCGACAGATGCAAAGAAGATTGAATCCCTACTTAAAAGAAGTAATGCGTGCTGAAGTACTTAAACTATTAGATGCTAATATTATCTATCCTATATCTGATAGTAAATGGGTTAGTCCTATACAAGTAGTTCCTAAGAAATCTGGTGTTACAGTAAAAAAAAATCAAGAAAATGAATTAGTTCCAATGCGTACAGTTACAGGTTGGCGTGTATGTATTGACTTCCGAAAGCTGAATTCTCTTACAAGAAAAGATCACTTCCCTTTACCATTCCTAGATCAAGTCTTGGAAAGAATAGCTGGGCATGCATATTATTGCTTTCTAGATGGATATTCTGGTTATAATCAGATTGAAATTGCAATAGATGATCAAGAAAAAACTACATTTACATGTCCATTTGGAACTTTTGCTTATAAAAAATGTCTTTTGGGTTATGTAATGCCCCAGCTACTTTTCAACGTTGCATGCTAAGTATATTTAGTGATATGGTAGAACGATATCTAGAAATTTTTATGGATGACTTTTCAGTATACAGTGATTCATTTAACTTATGTTTAGAAAATCTGAAAAAAGTACTTATTAGATGTGAAGAAACAAACCTTGTCTTAAATTGGAAAAAATGTCATTTCATGGTTACACAAGGTATTTTTTTGGGTCATATAGTTTCTATAAAAGGAATTGAAGTCGATAAATCAAAAATTGACTTAATAGCTAATCTTCCTTCACCAAAAATCGTAAAAGATGTTCGGTCTTTTTTGGGTCACGCTGGATTTTATCGAAGATTCATTAAAAATTTTAGTTCAATATCAAGACCAATCTGTAATCTCTTATGTCAAGATATAAATTTTGAATGGAATGATGCATGTCAATTAGCATTTGATAAATTAAAAAACATATTTATTTCTGCACCTATCATGCAAACTCCTGACTGGTCTCTACCTTTCGAACTAATGTGTGATGCAAGTGATTATGCAGTAGGAGCTGTATTAGGTCAAAGAAAAGAGAAAAAACCTTATGTTATCTATTATGCAAGCAAAACTCTAAATGATGCACAAATGAACTATTCAACCACAGAAAAAGAATTACTTGTTGTTGTATTTGCATTAGATAAATTTCGATCATATCTGGTTGGATTGTCAATTGTAGTATTTACAGATCATGCAGCCTTAAAATATTTACTTACTAAGAAAAAAGCTAAACCATGTCTCCTACGATGGATTTTATTACTTCAAGAATTTGATCTTATAATTAAAGATAAGAAAGGAGTAGAGAATGTGGTAGCAGATCACTTGTCAAGATTAAATTACGATCAAAAGAAAGAACCAATTCCAATTAAAGAAACCTTTCCAGATGAACAACTTTTAGCAATAATCGAAGTACCATGGTATGCAGATATAGCCAATTATTTAGCTACTGGTACTATTCCTTTTAATTATACCTTGACTGATAAAAACAAGTTCTTAAATGAGGTACATAATTTTTTCTGAAAAGATCCTTATTTGTTTAAATACTATAAGGACCAAATAATTAGACGTTGTGTGCCTAATCATGAAATTAGTCAGGTAATTCAGTTTTGTCACTCCGAAGCTTGTGGAGGCCATTTTGCTTCAAAGAAAACCACTGCTAAAATTTTGCAGTGTGGATTTTATTGGCGAACTCTTTTTAAAGATGTTCATATCTTTTGTTTAAACTGTGACAAATGTCAAAGAATGGAAAATATTTCAAACAGAAATATGATGCCTTTAAACCCTATCTTAGTTATTGAAATTTTTGATTGTTGGAGTATCGATTTTATGGGACCATTTCCCCCATCCTTTGGATATCTGTATATTTTAGTTGCAATTGACTATGTTTCTAAATGGCTAGAGGCAATTCCCTGTAGAAATAATGACCATGGAGCAGTAATCAAATTTTTAAAAGAAAATATTTTATCCAGATTTGGAATTCCTTGTGCCATTATAAGTGACGGTGGATTACATTTCTGTAACAAAGTTTTTGAAAACCTGATGAAGAAATATTCAATTTCACATAAAATATCCACTCCATACCATCCACAAACAAGTGGCCAAGCAGAATTAGCTAATAGGGAGATAAAATACATTTTAGAAAAGATAGTAAATCTAGATCGTAAGGATTGGTCATTGAGATTGACTGATGCGTTTTGGGCTTATCGTACTGCATATAAGACTGTTCTAGGAATGTCTCCTTATAGGTTAGTTTATGGTAAACTATGTCATTTGCCTGTAGAATTAGAACATAAAGCATATTGGGCAATCAAAATGATGAATTTTGACCTAAATGAAGCTGGAATGTATCGTAAACTACAAATAAATGAATTAGAGGAATTAAGAAATGAAGCATATGAAAATGCAAAAATTGCAAAATCCAGAACCAAAATATTCCATGATAAGAATATTGTGCGAAAATCTTTTAAACCATCTCAAAAATTTATATTATACAATGCAAAGCTTCGGTTATTCCCTGAAAAACTAAAATCTAGATGGACAGGACCGTATATAGTCAAGCAAGTCTTTGATTATGGGGCAATTGAAATTGAAAACCCAATAACTGGGACTATCTTCAAAGTAAATGGACAAAGACTTAAACCATACTATGATGGATTCACACAAGATGTAACTTCTGTGTTGCTTTTTGATCCAGTTTATGTACACTAATTATATATTTGGTTGTTTGTAAATAATAGTACTAATTATGTGTAATTTATTTGATAGATTAAAACTCTTGAGTGAAAGCCAGACATCGTAACTGCTGAAAGACAACAAATTTCTGGTTTTTATTCTTAAATAGTGATTATTACTATTTTTACATTGTAGATAACAATTAATTTAAGTTGGGGAGATAGGCGTGTGAATTTACTTTGTGTGTTTAAAATAGTGTTGGTTATTTAAAACTTTTTGTTTGTCTTTGTGCCTAGTAGACGTTAAGGAACCAGATAGTGAGTTAATTTTTGATAATTTTTTGAGTCATTTTCTTTTATTAAAAAAAAAATTTGAAAAATTGACGAAAAATTATTTTGGTTAAGTTTAATTTTACTACGTCGCTTCCCAAAAGATATACATACATTGATTATGCAAAAAGCTAGATATGTTAGAAATTTAGAGATTTTTTAAAACCAAGCACAACCTCTGTGTGGAAAAAGTACATATGCCAAACATCGACGAGCAAATCGTCTTTGTGCTTGTGTAAAATGTGGTTGTACAGAACATCTGAGACGGTACAATAAGTGTGCGGAACCAATTTCAAGTCGATCGTTAGATCGTTTACGGTGGATTAGGGATGGGCGGAGCAAGGATTATCCTGAGACACCATCCTATTCTGTCCCAATGCTAAACATATACGTGCGAACTGAAATTAACTATATCACTGGTGTCACCGAATCAGACAGTTCTGACGCTGAATCAATCTGATCAAAATAAAATCTTTGGAAGAATTGTACATATATGTAAATATTTATGTATAGAGTTATGTACATAAATGTAAATAACTATAAATTGATTAAAAAATCAGTAAATATTCAACACCAAATAAAAATTAAAAACCCACCAAATTTTTTTTAACAAGAAAAAAAGAGTGATTAGCAAAATTGTGTAGAATATATATATTGTATTTTGTATTTTGCAGGAATTTGAAGAACAAAAGAAAATTGCAGAAAATAAAGTAGCCTGTAGTATACAAAACCCAAAACCAGTAACATTGGACCGTCCGGACGTCAGTCCCACCATCCAGACGGTGGCCCTTAATATAAATATGGTTCTCCATGCAAACCGATCATCTTCATCACCTTGCAACAAAAAATTTCGACCATAGTCGAAAATCTCAAACCTAAGACCTCAAATCTGCTACACTCAGTCAATTTCACTCAAATTTGTTCCAATTGTCCTTTTACCCATCACATTTGGAACATATTTACCGATCAAAATCAACTGAAACAGAGAATTTGAAGAAAAATCAAGAAAAAATGGATTCGAGACAAAGGGCAAGGAGATCTTGGAGACAAGCACAAAGGGATCAACCCCAAGTACTTTCACAGCAACCACAACCAGGAAACTTCTTCAACCAGATGATGTTTGAAAATATTGAACAGCAAAACTGGTATGATACTAAATTTTTTATGAAAACTATTATCATTGAAAGACCAGTTGTGTTTGAAGATTTTGATACCATAAGAATTAGAGAAATTCTTGCTGCTAGAGGCTGGTTAGATTATGTTAAATTATGTGTTCCTGCATATGACTGTGTGGTCCGTGAATTCTACAGTAATGCTCAGATAATTGAAGAAAGACATATATGTGCATTTGTACGGGGTAGAGTTTTTCATGTTACACCGGCTATTATAGCTAACTTTTTTCAACCCATGCGAAGAGAAGAAAATCCACAATACCCATACATTGAGCTTACATTACCTGACTTGGATATCATAGGGAGAGAGGTAACCGGTAATCCAAAATTTGGTTGGGGTAGACCGAATAAATACATAAAGCAAGGAGACTTGATTGATACATATCGCATCCTGAATATAATAACAGTGAATAGCTTGCTACCTCGAGCCCAGAAAAATCAAATTTACACTAAGCAATCTTACTTTTTATATGCATTCGGGATGGGACATACCACTGACTTGCCAAATCTGATTATAGACCAAATGATACTGACTGTAGAAGATAAAAAGCTCTCACTTCCCTATGCTATGCTAGTCTCTCAATTATGTAGGAACAACGGGGTGATTATTGATTCAATATGGAAGACGGTAGACCATTATGGACCAATAGATAAAATTTCATTGAGAAAAAGCCATGGAGCTCAGCCAAAAGCACAACCAGACGCTCAACCAGCAGCCCAACAAGAAGCACCACCTGAACCGCAAGAACAACCATTCCAACCTCCTGAATCATTCATTCCACAAGAACAATAGCTACCAGAAGATCAACCATACATTCCAGTGGATGACAGGACAGACAGACAAATTCTGCTAGGATTGGAAAACACTATCACCCAGCTTGGTACCAGCATCAATCAAATGAACCAACGAATGGAGGACTATGAAAAAAACCAAGCAGAAATGTTGAAGCTACTAGACAGCACTTTGGAGGAGGACCATCCACTTCATAAAGACTGAAGATTCTACATAAAAATTTTGCCATCTTTCACTCAACCCTTTTAAATTATGCACTTTTACATATGCAGTTGAACTTTAAATTATCTTTTGCACTTGTTTGTTTTGTTACTTAAACCTATATATGTTTTAAACTGGTTAAGTTTTGAACTTAGGTATGTTTAAGTTTACTTTTGTTAAAATTAGAACTTATCATATTAAAATTAGGAAGACTAGTTCATATAATTTACAATTAAATTAAGTTAGTATTCTGAGACCTTGCAGGAATAGTCTTAATCTGATCACTGAGATCTTCATATTGTAGTTGTATAGTATCTAAATATTTTTGTTCAAACTTATCTTTAGAAGCACACATAGATTTCTTTGTTGATAAAAACCTTATGAAATATTACACTCTTTACATATATAGTGGAGATGAGAAACCTAATGCAGATTTTGAACCAATCTATCTTGGAGAGGTATTCTACATCTACTCAAATATTCAATTAAGTGGTAACCTTTTTTTGAATAATCTCATTATTTTTGTCTTGATTAGCATTTGTTAAATTATATTATTAGCATTGTCCTTGAAATTCTTTTAGATAGAAATGATACAGATGGATAATTTCTAGAAAATTATCTTAGGCCCTTTTTCATTATCTTTGAGCCTTGACCATTTCTTTTACAAAATTATATCCTTAGTCAACCATGGTTGGGCCAGAAAGATATATTCTTTTCATTAAAACCCCGAAAAATACCCATGCCATAAGAAAATATATCAAACCTACCTTAGCTACATAATTTTCTTGCACCCTCTTTTAAATCAAAATGATGGTTGTATTAAAAAAAACATGTGGTGAGTAGAGATAGAGTGTAAAATGCACTCACTCATAAACACATGTTAAGGATGAGATGGAGTGTAAAACGCACTCATTCAATAAAAAGTGAGATGAAGCATAAAATGCACTCACCAAGAAAGTGAAAAATAAAAATAAGAAAGAGATGTGCCACAATATAAAGGGTAGCTTTTGAATTCTATAGACGTCGTTTGATAAATCTCAACCCCATGGCCACATTACAACCCTAAGAAAGTCCTTTTTGATTCCAGAAATCATGCATTGGTATTATTTCTGTTAATCTAAAAAGGAAAATGTTAATAATATATTTTAAAATGTTAATATTCTTTCATGAGATTATGTCAAAATTCCACTTTATTCAAATTAACCGATCTTTCAAATACAACATGTGATATTATTTGCTTTATTGACAATATTCCAATCACATGTAATTTACTGAGAATAGCCACTATAACATGTGTATTCTTCTTACTGAGTGTATTTCAGGGAAGGATTTACATAAAAACTACTACGAAAGAGGGTAATATTTCTCAAGTGATTTTTTTTGAAATAAAGAAATTATTACACACACACACACACAAGTTTTTATAAAAATATATAGATAATATTACAACTAACATATGTTACTCTTATATAGTGATCAGAAAAGGAAGTACTCTGGCAAGACAGAAGGAATACTGATTTAATTATATTCGTGAAAAATATGAATTATGAACTCCTAATTACTGAAGTTTGCAGGTAGCTTCACTAAAAACCTTCACGAGACACAACTCGTCCACTAGGAATTACCTAGGGGTTTAACGGCTTATTGCATATGTTAAATGCAATCGTGAAAAAATCTACGAAAATGATTTTACTTCTATTTATGTTTTATTTTGTAACGTAATCTATGTTTACTAGGGACTAGTAAAGTTTAAGTTGGGGGGTGTGATTAACCCTAGTTAGTGTGTAAATTAGAGTAATCAGCAACACGATCCGGTCCGTGTTATATTTCAGTCCAAACTCTGTATTTTATTTTTTGTAACTTTCTATTTGGATAATTGAACTGCTGCCATTTTTTTTGTCTTAAGTGATAATAAAAGGTGGTTGTGTTTCAGTTGTTCCTTGTGAAAGAAGTTTTTACTTTAATTTTAGTTGTAATGACAACTGCCCGCACTCCTTGCTTGTCTGTAGCAATATACCGTGAGTAGTCGTTTATACCCTCCAGTGCGAGGAGAACATATGTATCATATTGGCTAGATTATGGAAATACTGATGCTTTATTTATACGTTTATTTATATATGTATTATATGCTTAATGCGTGATTTAGTTATGTGTATAATTCCGGTGTTGTGCCTTAGATTATATCATCAGTATATCATAAGACCCGCCGGTTAAACAACCACGACGTTTCTACCGGTATGACTTGTCCTCCACCGAAATGCTAAGAAAGTTGACTGATGTGTGGTACAAACCTAAATGATCCTTATGAATGTCTTGTCCTTCTGGGTTATTAGGGTTGATTATTATTATATATAACTATTATGACAGTCTAACAACCACGATGTTCCTATCGGTATGGCTTTGCTTCCACCGGAACGTTGAGGATGTTTAACTGGCACATCTACACCCAGTGTAGCCTAAGAAGCAGTTGTGTTATAATATATTACCACCAGTGTAGCCTAAGAAGTGGCTGTGTTATGGTTTATATATATGCACTTGCAATCATGAGATCAAATGAATAACTCAAGCATTCCTCATGAATGGCTTGTCCTTCTGGTTTGCTTGGGTTAATCAGTTGACATAGATATAACCGGTGTAGCCTAAGAAGCAGTTGTGTTATAATATATTACCACCAGTGTAGCCTAAGAAGCAGCTGTGTTATGGTTTATATATATCAGACCTGTTGGTTGACTTTCCAGTAACATGGGAGTTAATTGTTGTGAGATAGCATTTCCAGAATTTAACCAATATAAAGCATATGGTATTCTTAAGCTGAAGGGTATCTTTCATATTTCTATCATTAATCTATTTTATTTACGCACTTTATTATCTCTGCACTTTATTTCCGCATTGCTTTTATTTAAATAAACTAGTTATCAATCTAAGCTCACATCACAAGCTATCAAACATCACACTACTTCAAACAACTATTTTACTGTTTTAACTTTTTTATTTTTATTTTCAACAAGAATTATTAAACTCTCTATGGGATCGATACTTGGACTTAAAACCGAGAAAACTACAATTTGACCACTTATACTTGGGTGTAGAATATAATATAATTCAGATCACTAAAAAGTGCGAATCAATTCACCTATAGGATCTACATGGGAGAAGATGCAAAGTCTTCATGTCAACTACAACGACGATTGAATCCTATAATTAAGGATAGGGTTCAGGTTGAAGTGTTGAAGCTGCTTGGTGTGGGAATTATCTTCTCCATTGCTGATAACAAGTGGGTGAGTCCTATATAGGTAGTCCCTAAGAAGTCGAGAGTCACCGTGGTTGCTTATGAGAGCAATAAGTTGATTCCAATAAGGACAGTGACCAGGTGGAGGGTTTGCATCGATTATAGAAAACTGAATTCATGCACCAGAAAGGACCACTTTCCATTACCATTCATTGACCAAGTCCTGGAATGGGTTATAGGGCATGCATTCTACTGCTTCTTAAATGGGTATTCAGGCCATAACTAGATTGAGATAGCCCTTGAAGATCAAGGAGATACAACCTTCACGTTCCCCTTTGGAATATTTACCTATAAAAAGATGTCATTCAGCCTTTGTAATTCACCGGACACATTTTAGAGGTGCATGATGGGAATTTTCAGTGACATGGTAGAAGAAATCGTTGAGATTTTTATGGATGATTTTTCTATTTTTGGTGATTTGTTTGAGGGTTGTTTGGAAAATTTGGGGTTTGTGCTTCAGAAGTGTGAAGATAAAGGATTGGTGCTTAACTGAAAAAAATGCCATTTTATGGTGACTCAGGGATAGTCCTCGGTCATATTATGCTAAAAAAGGGGATAGAGGTGGATAAGGCTAAGGTTTAGTTGATTTCTAACCTCCTTACTCTCAAGATTGTTAAAGATGTTCGATGATTTCTTGGTTATACCAGATTTTATAGGCGATTCATAAAGGGTTTAGTGCCTTGACACGACCTTTATGTCATCTCTTGGCCAAGAATGTTCCTTTTGAGTGGATAGTTGATTGTGTGGCAGCTGTTAAAGACCTTAAGAATATACTTATTTCGCCTTCAATCATGTAACCATCCAATCGGGAACTTTTTTTTGCTAACAAGACCTTAAATAAAGCTTATATGAACTACACTACCATTGAAAATGAATTGCTAATAGTAGTTTTTGCACTTGATAAACTTAGGTCATGCATTATAAGATATCCTATTGTTGTTTATACTGACCATGCTACTTTGAAGTATTTGATGACTAGGCAAGATGCAAAGCCTAGGCTGATTAGGTGGATCCTTCTCCTTCAAGAGTTTCATGCCATTATCAAAGACAAGAAACGAGTGGAGAATGTAGTGGCCAATAATTTGTCAAGGCTTATGATTGAAGACATAGATGCTCACATCCCTATCCTAGACTTTTTCCTTAATAAGCATTTATTTTTTTTGAATACAACTGTGCCATGGTATGTTGATATTGCGAATTATCTTGTTATAGGGCAGCTACCTAGTCATTGATGTCCAAAGGAAAAGAAGAGATTCTTGGTTGAGGAGAAACAATTTTACTTTGACAATCCTTATCTGTTCAAGTATTACACCGACCAAGTGATGAGGAGATGTGTACCTAATGAAGAGCAGAAGGATGTGATTATTTTTTTCCCATTCAGCAACTTATGGAGACCACTTCTTATCCAAGAAGACATTAGCTAAGATTTTATATTGTGGTGTATTGGCCTTCTTTATTTAAAGATTGTTTATGTCCTATAAGCATTGCAATAGATGCCAACGACTATGAGGTGTGATTCGTAGGAATATAATGCCTCTTGCTCCCATACTTGTGTATATAAATTTTTGGCTGTTGGGTTATAGACTTTATGAGTATTTTTTCTATGTCTTTTGGATATGCTTACATTTTTTTGACAATTGAATATGTGTCTAAGTAGGTAGAGGCTATCATAACTAGGATCAATGATCACAAGGTTGTAAACAAGTTTTTGAAAGAACATATTTTATCTAGGTTTGGGATGCCTAGTGGAATAATTAGTGATGGTGGTTTACACTTTTGTAACATGCCATTTTCTAATCTCAAGCATAAATATGGTATTACACACAAAGTTTCCACAAGTTACCACCCACATACTAATGGCCAAGCTAAATTAGCCAATAGGGAGATAAATTACATTTTGAAAAAGACAATCAATCTTGATAGAAGGATTGGTCACTTAGGTTGACCGATGCTGTATGGGCTTAGACTTCTTTTAAGACACCATTAGGTATCTCTCCCTGTAGGCTAGTAGATGGAAAAATTATCATTTTTCAGTAGAGATGGAGCACAGAGCTTATTGGGCCATAAAAAAATTGAACTTTAATTTGAAACTGGTTGGTAGTAATAGAAAATTCGACATGAATGAACTTGAAGAGATAAGAAGAGATGCATATGAAAGTATTTGGATTTACAAGGAGAAAGTAAATTTTTTTCATGATAAATCTATTTTGAGAAAAATCTTTGAGCAAGGTCAGAAAGTACTTTTGTATAATTATCGATTTCATCTTTTCCTAGCTACGCTACGCTTGAGATGGATAGGTCCCTTCATAGTGCATATAGTTTTCCCTCATGGAGTGGTAGAACTTGAGAACTTGAAGAATGGGTAGACATGTAAACCCACACATTCTTATTATCATATAGTAAAGTAATTATGTTTTTGAAATGCTAATAGATGTAATGAAGTATGCATGAACTATGTAGACTGTAAATGTAAAGATAAAAATGTTAGTTAAGGTAATAGGGTAAGTTGTAGAAATTTGGAAGTAGTCCGAAGTGAAAGCACACTTTAGAGAGAGTTTGGGTGAAAAGGAATCTTGGACACTACCTAGTATTTTAACCATAACATTTTATCCTGATATTAATTTTACCTAACATTTGGACAATAGAAAGTAGACCTCTAGGGCTACAAAAGTATGTTTCATGAAAATTTTCCAATTCGACCTCTAAATGGGCCACAACTGCACTGGAAGTTAGAGCAAAAAAAAATATTTGTTAGTCAAACTGTACCGGTATGTATACCGATACGGCGAACTCCAATAGCTGAACAGTACCGGTACGCTTTATCCGAAGCTTGCCGAACAGTAAACAAATCGAGATTTTTATGTTTTAAAACACCATTCTAAGCCCCATTTATCCCATTCTTTCATTCCACTCTCACCACAAACCTCTTAGAACCCTAGGAAAAGATAAAGAGAGAAAAAAAAGGGAGAAAGAAGGTCTTCAAAGCATGGGTTCTCAGTTGGAATTTTGATTCAAGGTAGGAGTTTTCTTCCATCCTTGTTCATTGACATTAGGGTATTTATATATGTATGTTTTGCCTCTAAATGTTATATATATGATATAAAATCATCTTCTCTTACTCTTTTTTTGCAAAGATTACATGTTTTGAACAAATTTAGGGTTGAATACCCATGAAATCTCTTTTCTTGCTTTAAAACCCTAATTTTTGGAGAGTGATGAATTTTCTTCTTAAATTCTTCCTTTATTATTGATTTCAAAACCATAGTGCTTTGTGTTGAGTAATAAAATGATGTTGTTGTGATCTCTTGTATTTTTCTTAATTGGTTATTGAAATTGTCACATGATAAATTTGGGAATTTTTGAGATATGCTTGTAAATTGAGAAATTAAGTTTGGTATTGTATCTCTTATGAGTGTGAGATGACCATGGGTGGCCTTTGACGAGATATCGTAGAGTGGGTAGACGTTCTTCATTTGAACTTTTTCTACCACTCGAAGTGGGGTTAGTGCTTTGGTAAGACTAAACTGCTATTCCTCACAAGTATCGAGGCGAAGGGTTAGTATACTAATGTCTGGGTTGGATACGTCACTACCATTGGTATGGTATATGCCCTTCCTAAAGGTTGGACATCTTTGAGAAGATTTGGGTGTGTGTGTGTGGGCTAGATGTTACTCAAAGCGTTGATTCTTGTGGATGCCTTACATCATGGTTGAGATACATGTATATATTGTTGTGAAATGTTCAAGTTATGAGTTATTGTTTATTCTACCAGAAATGGTTTCTACAAGAATCTTGGGAAGTATGGGATTCCGTAAGAACTTGTGAGAAACAATTTATGGTGAAATGGATTATTAATTCTATATCGAGTTCTTTTATTCATTAAATTATTGTTGTTACTTAAACTTGAGATTTGTTTCAAATGTCCCTGTTTTCTTCAAAAGTTGTATATGCTATTTGTAAAATGAGACTGACCATTTTATATGCTTTTCTAAACCTTGTTCGGGTTTGGAAGAATTTTCCTACAGAGCTTTGTGCTCACCCCCTACTTAACAACCTTTTCAGGTTATCCTCTCGAGGAAGAGTTGGGAGTCGAGGAGCCCGAACACTGGGAGACTCTGATAGATGGGAGCGTGAATCCCGAGGTGGACGCTTAGAGCGACACTTTTTTTTGTTCTAGACTAGGATATTTATTCTGAACATTGTGAAGTCTAATTTTTTTTTTTGTTATTCCGCTCTACTATGATAGTTAAATTTTTCATATATAAATGCCATGGTTGGGCAAATTCTTTTGGATAATGTTGTAAATTTTATAGATGAAAAATGAAGCCTTATTTATTTATGGATCATATTAGTGCTCTCATGATTTGAATGATTTTTAGATTATAATGCCGCCCAAGGTGATTTTTGGGGCGTTACAAGTTTGGTATCAGAGCCTAGGCTTTAGGTCTTACATGGGAGCTGTAGGTTATGGATTACCACTAGAGAGGTAGGATTAGGTTGAACAAAATTGTTGATCTATATTTTATATAAGTCTTAGGCTTTAGATTAAAGCGATAATTAGGATGTCTTGTACATCAATGGAACTAAATTGTGAATTGATGTGCAGGATGGATGGAGGACGAGGACGTGGACGTGGCTGTGGTTGTGGAGGTCCAGAAAATTCAGCCCACCACCACCTCCCGATGCCATGAACGACATCTACCAATGCTTAAGGGAGCTCACCACTTTGGTACAAAACCAGAATGGAAACAATAACAACCACAACAACCACAATGGGGGAGCTCATCCACTAGCCCAAGCACTGGGCAACGGGGATGAGAATCAGAGAATGGTCGTTCTTCGAGAGTTTGTAAGACAATGCCCACCCATTTTTCAAGGAAGCTCCAATCCCTTGGATGCATATAGATAGATCTATCGAGTGAAGAAGATTTGTGACGACATGGGTGTGGCCGATTACCTTAAGGTCGGCTTGGTAACATATCTATTGGAGGGAGAGGCCGACCATTAGTGGGATTCCGTAAAGAGAAGGAGGAACACCGATGCACTCATTTGGGAGGAATTCGACCAAATCTTCCAAAACAAGTATTTTCTGGAATAAGTTATAGACAGAGTGAAGGCAGATTTTCTTGCTCTACAATAGGGCAGCATGATAGTGGCCGAGTACGATAGGAGGTTTGATGAGCTATCTCGTTATGCTACGGAGTTTATATCTACTGAGGCCAGCAGGGACAAGCATTTTGAGCAGGGATTAAGGCCTGTTATTCGGGAGAAGTTGGTGGCCCTCAAGATCAGGGAGTATGGGGATATGGTTGACCGAGCTGCACTTGTGGAAAGAGATATAGAGGACAACCAGCGACAGAGCTTCGCGAGAGGAGGTCCAATCCGGACGGGTGCTAGTTGTAGCGGATTATAGCGAGCGGCACCATACTGACGGCCAGACCAGGCAAGTGAACAGCGACTTTTGATAGCCCGAGGAGATTAAGTTGCTCAGACTAGAACAAGCACTGACCCACGTCAATGCTTTGCATGCAGAGAGTTTGGGCACTTCAAATATAGATGCCCCTCGTTTCCCCTAAGGACCAATCAAGCAATCGGGCAGGTACCAACAAACAAACCACCCCTACAAAGGCCAGCACAACAATGACCATTACAAACTCAAGCCCCGGGCAGTGCCAATCAAGGGAGAGTTTTTGCTTTGACTCAACCGGAGGAGGATGCTTCTAATGTCATAGTGGAAGGTATCGTGCTTCTTTATAACTCTTGGGCCCGAATCTTATTTGATCCCGGTGCTACACACTCGTTCATACGTACTGCATATACTTTTAATTTGGGATTGGGATTTGAAAAGCTAGAACATGCCCTTAGCATTGACTTGCCCACGGGAGAACGGTTGGATACAACAAGGGTGTGTAGAGGATGTGTGCTTCGCATTGGGGAGCAAGAGTTGGTTGTCGATTTGGTTGTGTTAGATATGAAGGGCTACGACGTTATATTTGGGATGAACTTGTTGTCCACTTTTCGTGCGGTGATGGATTATTTTCGCAAGCGAATTTCCTTTCAATTACCAGGAGGAGTAGTTTTTACTTTCATGAATGATCACAAATCTTCCCATCCATTTCCTACTACGGGTAGTAAATTCTTGAAAGCTAAAGCGGGAAGTAAGTTGAGTTTCTTGGCTAGCTTAATGGGAGATGATCGGGATAAATTTCATGCGGACGTGCTGTTGATAGTATCAGATTTTCTGAATGTCTTCTCAGATGAACTACCCGGGTTACCCCCATAGAGAGAGATTGAGTTTACGATTGATCTCTATTCGGGAATCGAACCCATATCCATTGCTCCCTATCGGATGGCATTTTTGGAGTTAAAGGAGCTAAGGAAGCAGTTAGACCATCTCTTGACTATTGGGTTTATCCGTTTAAGCACTTCACCTTGGGGAGTCCCGGTCCTCTTCGTGAAGAAACATAACGAAACACTTCGGTTATGTACAGACTACCGAAGGTTGAACCGACTGACAGTGAAGAATAAAATATCCATTGCTACAAATTGATGATTTATTCGATCAGCTGAGGGGTTCTAAGTATTACTCCAAGATTGATCTTCGCACAGGGTATCATCAACTACGGATCAAGGAGGAGAATATTCCTAAGACAGCTTCCTGTAACCGGTGTGGTTCTTTCGAATATACGGTGATGCCGTTTGGACTGACTAATGCACCAGCAACCTTCATGGATTTGATGCACAAAGTATTCCAGTCGTACCTTGATCAGTTTGTCATTGTATTTATTGATGATATATTGATTTATTCACAGACCCAAGAGGAACATGAGCACCATCTTTCGATTGTGCTACAGACATTGAGAGAGCATAAGTTGTATGCGAAGATGAGTAAATGCGAGTTTTGGATGAAGAAAGTGAAATTCCTTGGTCATGTTGTGTCCGAACAAGGGGTAGCTGTTAACCCCGCAAAGATTGAAGCCGTAATGAAATGGGAACCACCGAGGAATGTGACCGAAGTACATAGTTTCCTGGGTTTAGAAGGCTACTACCGGAGGTTTGTAGAAGGGTTCTCAAAGCTCGCAATGCTGATGACTTGCCTTACGAGGAAAGGAGAAAATTTTGTGTGGACTCAAACGTGTGAACTAGCCTTTAGCACCTTGAAGGAGAGGTTGACAACGGCACCTGTCCTCATTATTCCGAGTAGTGGGGAAGCATATTATGTGTACACCGATGCTTTGCTACGAGGCTTGGGATGTGTGCTATTAGAGGGAGGCAAGGTTGTTGCTTATGGTTCGAGACAATTAAAGGTTCATGAGTAGAATTATCCCACTCATGACTTGGAGCTTGCCGCTGTGGTTTTTGCTCTCAAGCTATGGAGGTGTTACTTGTATGGGGAAAAGTTTCAAGTGTTCTCGGATCATAAAAGCCTCAAGTATGTGTTCACACTGAAAGATTTGAATCTTCGGCAAAGGTGGGTTAAGTATCTACAAGATTATGATTTCACACTCAACTACCATCCGAGGAAGGCCAATGTAGTCACCGATGCACTTAGCCGAAAGTCTTGGGGTGAACTCAATGTTCTTGCAAGTAAATGGAAGATGAGGGATGCCCTTGGAGAGTATGATCTATGGGTTGGAGAAGATAGATCTCGACCATGCCTATTCAACCTTGTGGCCCAACCTATTCTTCAACATAGGGTTGTGGAATTGCAATGCTTAGATCCTGACTTAGAGTCGATTCGAGCTAAATTAGAGAATGAAGAAACAATGAGGGGTTGGTCTTTGAGAAATGGAGAATTGAGATATGGGGAGAAGCTATGTGTTCCTGATGATTCGTCCCTAAAGTAGGAGATACTTTGAGAGTGTTATCGCTCTAAGTTTGCTATCCACCCGGTAGCACAAAAATGCATAGGGACATGAAGTGCCAATATTGGTGGAAGGGAATGAAGAAGGATGTGGCAAGGTTCATAGCACAATGTACGGTGTGCCAGCAGGTGAAGATTGAACATCAAAAGCCAGGAGGATTACTATAGTCTTTGCCTATCCCAGAGTGGAAGTGGGATCACATCACAATGGATTTCGTGTAGGGTTTACCACGGACGTCGCGTGGGCATAATGCAGTATGGGTTATAGTTGATAGACTCACCAAGTCCGCACATTTCTTGAGTATGAAGACCACGGACACTCTAGAGACCTTGAGCAAGCTGTATATCCGCGAGATTATGAGATTGCATGGAGTTCCACTTTCTATCGTATCGGATCATGATTTCCGTTTTGTGGCACAATTTTGGCAAAGTCTACAATGATCTATGGGGACAGAATTACATTTTAGCACCGCTTTTCATCTCCAAACGAATGGCCAATCCGAGAGGGTGATACAGATTTTGGAGGATATGCTCTGTGCTTGCCTGTTGGACTTCAAGGGAAGTTGGAGTGACCATTTTTTGTTGGTGGAATTTGAGTACAACAACAGCTATCAGGAAAGTATTGGAATGGCTCTATATGAAGCATTATACGGAAGGCCATGTCGATCACCGACGTGTTGGTTAGAAGCGGGCGAGAGTAGCTTGTTTGGGTCAGAAATTGTTCGGGAAACTACAGAGAAGATTCAACTCATCCGGGAGAGACTATGCACAGCACAAAGTAGACAGAAAAGCTATACGGACAGAAGATGAAGACCATTGGAGTTCCAAGAAGGGGACTATGTTTTCCTCAAAGTGTCGCCTAAGAAGGGAGTTTTGAGATTCGACAAGAAGGAAAAATTGGTTCCAAGGTACATCAGACCATTTGAAGTGATCAAAGCAGTGGGCAAAGCGGCATATCAACTTCGATTACCAGCTCAGTTGTCAGAGGTACATGATGTGTTCCATGTGTCAATGTTGAGAAAGTGTCAATCGGATACAATGCATGTCCTAGATTTGGAGGATATAGAAATTCAAGATGGGGCAACATATGAAGAATAACCGGTGAAGATTCTTGATACCAAGGAGAAGGTGCTTTGCAATAAAGTCATTCAACTAGTAAAAGTCTTGTGGCAACATCACGGTGTGGAGGAAGCTACTTGGGAACTAGAGCTAGAGATACAAGAGAAGTACCCTCATTTGTTCGCTACCTAAGGTAAGTTTCGAGGACGAAACTTTCTTTAAGGGGGTTGGAATGTAAACCCCCACATTCTTATTATCATATAGTAAAGTAATTATGTTTTTGAAATGCTAATATATGTAATGAAGTATGCCTGAACTATATAGATTGTAAAAGTAAAGATGAAAATGTTAGTTAAGGTAATAGGGTATGTTGTAGAAGTTTGTAAGTAGTCCGGAGTAAAAGCACACTTTAGAGAGAGTTTGGGTAAAAATGAATCTTGGACAGTGCCTAGTATTTTGGCCATAACCTTTTATCCTGATATTCATTTTATCTGACATTTGGACAGTAGATATTAGACATCTAGGGCTACAAAAGTATATTTCACGAAAATTTTCCAATTCGACCTCTAAATGGGCCAAAACTGCATTGGAAGTTGGAGTAAAAAACAAAATCTGTTAGTCAAACCGTACCGGTACGCCGAACTCCAGTAGCTGAACAGTACTGGTACGCTTTATCTGAAGCTTGCCGAACAATAAAAAAATTGGGATTTTTATGTTTTAAAACACCATTCTAAGCCCCATATGTCCCATTCTTTCATTCCACTCTCACCACAAACCTCTTAGAACCTTAGGAGAAGATAAAGTGAGAAAGAAAAGGGAGGAAGAAGAACTTCAAAGCTTGGGTTCTTACTTGAAATTTTGATTCAAGGTAGGGGTTTTCTTCCATCCTTGTTCATTGAGGTTAGGATATTTATATATGTATGTTTTGCCTCTAAATGTTATATATATGATATGAAATCATCTTCTCTTACTCTTTTTTTGCAAAGATTACATTTTTTGAACAAATTTAGGATTGAATACCCATGAAATCTCTTTTCTTGCTTTAAAACCCTAGTTTTTGGAGAGTGGTGAATTTTCTTCTTAAATTCTTCCTTTATTATTGTTTTCGAAACCATAGTGCTTTGTGTTGAGTAATAAAATGATATTGTTGTGATCTCTTGTATTTTTCTTAATTGGTTATTGAAATTGTCACATGATAAATTTGGGAATTTTTGAGATATGCTTGTAAATTGAGAAATTGAGTTTGATATTGTATCTCTTATGAGTGTGGGATGACCATGGGTGGCCTTTGACGAGATATCGTAGAGTGAGTAGACGTTCTTCATTTGAACTTTTCCTATCACTCGTAGTGGAGTTAGTGTTTTGGTAAGGTTAAACCGCTATTGCTCACAGGTATCGAGGCGGAGGGTTAGTATACTAATGCCTGGGTTGGATACGTCACTGTCATTGGTATGGTATACGCCCTTCCTAAAGGTTAGACATCTTTGAGAAGATTTGGGTCTATTTGTGGGGGCTTGATGTTACTCAAAGTGTTGATTCATGTGGATGCCTTACATCATCGTTGAGATACATGTATATATTGTTGTGAAATGTTCAAGTTATGAGTTATTGTTTATTCTACCAAAAATGGTTTCTACAAAAATCTTGGGAAGTATGGGATTCCGCAAGAACTTGTGAGAAACGGTTTATGGTGAAATGGATTATTAATTCTATATTGAGTTCTTTTATTCATTAAATTATTGTTGTTACTTAAACTTGAGATCTGTTTCAAATGTCCCTATTTCCTTCAAAAATTAAATATGCTATCTGTAAAATGAGACCGACCATTTTATATGTTTTTCTAAACCTTATTCGGGTTTTGAAGAATTTCCTACAGAGCTTTGTTCTCACCCCCTACTTAACAACCTTTTCAGATTATCCTCTCGAGGAAGAGCTGGGAGTCGCGAAGCCCGAACACTAGGAGACTCTGATAGACGGGAGCATGAATCCCGAGGTGGACGCTTAGAGCGACACTTTCTTTTGTTCTAGACTAGGATATTTATTCTGAACATTTTGAAGTCTAGTTTTTCTTTTGTTATTCTGCTGCGCTACGATAGTTAAATTTTTTAGATATAAATGTCATGGTTGGGCAAATTCTTTTGGATAATGTTATAAATTTTATGGATGAAAAATGAAGTCTTATTTATTTATGGATCATATTAGTGCTCTCATGATGTGAATGATTTTTAGATTGTAATGTCGCCCAAGGTGGTTTTTGGGGCGTTACAAAACATTTAAGGTCAATGGTTAGTGTGTGAATTCGTTCTTAGAGGGTCGTCCATTGGAGGAGCTTGTTGATCCGATTTATTAGAATCCTCCAGCTAAGTGATCTTTTTCCTACATGATTTGTTGTATATTAGTAGTTGTTGTTTGTTGTACTTTTCCATTCTTGTATTTTTGTAGTTGTATTTCCTTTTGTAGAAATTCATTCAGGTGAACTCGTTTCCTTATCTATTTCATTAGTTCTCTAGCATATAGTTATTTCTGTTGCATTGAGGATAATGCATAATTCAAGTTATGGGGAGGGTGGAGGGGGAGGGTTTACACCGCTATTTTTTGTTTGTTTTCTATTCTTTCTATGCTTCATTTTTTCTTGCGTTGTTTTGATTGTTTGGTTGCTCTTGAAAACTTAAAAAAATTAAAAAAAATGAAAAACAATTTATGCTTTAGCTATTTTGAGAGTATGACCTTGAGTTGAATTTTTTGAGAAATTTGGTGTGTAGATAGTAATTAGAGTTGATTGCATATGGACTATTGGATGGAATTTTATATGCTTGAGTATTACACATGTATTTTCATTAAAACTCAAATTTTATCCACCATGATCATCTAGTTCTTGTGATTTATTGAAATGAGTTTTTATCTTTCAAAGCTTGACGTGTATAGTGGAGATAGATATATGACCTTGTGAGTTTAGAGCCTATCATTTTGGATGGTTATATGACAAGTACTCAAAAATAGTTCTTTCATAACTCCTTTCAATATTCTCATTATGTTTGGTTTTGTTAGAGTATGAGGAATGATTAGTTGATTGTATCTCTATCAATTAAAATTTGTCATTGTTCATGGAAAAGAATTTTAGGCCATTTTTTGGATAATTTTGAGCCTGAACCCGTTCATTCTTCTAATTTTCTCTCTAAGCCATGATTGAGCCTATTTGAATGTTCAATTCTTAGCCATAAATTTAACCAATCCAAGTAAAAATATATTCATACCTTACCTTGGTTATCCCTTGAATTACTAAGTCTTTATCAAGAAGTTGGGAAATTTATGGTGAAGGCTCGAATATAGGCAACATGAGAAACGGGAATGAAGCTAAAATAAAAATGGAAGAATCAGCAAAATGTTGGAATTGGAAAAAAAAGAGAAGCCAAAGGTTTGGGAAAGAAAATGGGGCATAAAAGGAAGAAAAAAAAGAATCAAAGAGGAAAAGAGGAAAAGAGAATGAAGTGAAAGTAAAGAGAAAAATGTTCAAAAGGAGTCAATCCTGAAAAAAAGAAGTATTTTGGGATAACTCTTTTTGAATTCCCTAATCCTTCATTTCTTTTACCTTTACCCTTAGCCCCATTATAACCTTGAAAAAGTCCTAATTGGTTTTAAGAATAATGGTAAATTAGGGTACTTGATTGGATAGAGGGATACATCAACGACATTATTCTTATTATTTTAACATTCTTTCATGAGATTATGCCAAGATTGATTCGATTCTTAATGCTTTTCATTGCTAGAAATATGTGGGATATACTTGTTTTGATAACATAAATTATACTCACATATACCTTGAGTGAAATAGTCATGATAATAAGTGAGATCTATTTTGAGTGAAATCGGGGAGAATTGGTGTCAAAGATAGGTTTGGATATCTAAAAAAAGATGAGAATTCTATTTGATAAATTTTTTGAACTAGTTGATGTGACACACACCCGAGTTGTTGATGATAATATGTGTGAATACTTTTGCATATCGTTTACGCCTAAAAATAACTATGTGAATGAGCTTAAATTCTATCTACAAATTTTTGTTTTTATTGAATTTGATGAAAGTGATGCAATTGGAATAGCTAAAATAGAGAAGTTTGTAGGTATCTTTTCTGAAAACCTTCACGAGACAAAACTAATCAACTAGGAGTTTAAAGACTTATTGCATAGACTAAATGCAATCATGATTACCTACGAAAATGGTTTTTCCTTAGTTTTTTGGATGTGGTTTTAAATTCCAAGGCATTAAATTTTTGATTTTTAATTGTATCATTTTTATTGCATAAATTTTTAGGAATTGGGCATGCAATTAGATCATTGATTTTTAGTTAAGATGTTTTAGGAACTAGGTGAGTCTAGGATTATTTTTTTTTGATTTATTAAAAGAAAAAAGGAAAAAATTAAAAAGAATTAGAAAATAGGAGTTTTTTTAAAGAATTTTGTAATTCTACCAGTAGAATGTGTATGTACTACTGGTAGGTTCTGAATAGAGAATCTTTCTATCGGTAGGTCATGTATGTTTTACCGGTAGGTTCTGAATTTGAGACGTTAACACAAGGATTTGTCAGGAATTAAAACGGTTTTCTAATTTCTTAATTTTCCCTTTCCACTATAAAAGCCTTTCTTCCTCTTTAGAAACCTTAGAGACCTTCTCATAAGGTTTGAGCTTCAAGTAATCCTTGCTATTACATCGATTTGTTGTGGACATTTTGGATTAATGGCTTCAAGGAAGATTCTAGCTCGATCTCACTCCTCTATTGAGTTCTTCGAGTTTACTCTACAAGCCTAGCTCTTTTTGGGGGTCCATAGTTTCTATGGCTATACTAAAGATGGCTAGGAGAAGATTTGGGTGAGACACCTCAACTAGCACCCCTGGAGCTACCTCGTCCAAGTGGACACCTGCGATGGATAAGGGGAAGAGGAAGAGAACTAAGTCAGATTTTGAGAATGACAAAGAGGATGAACCATTTTTCAAGAAAGACAAGTCTACAGACCCTCAGGAGGAATGAGAATGGATTGCAAAGGTGTGACGACCAGTATATAAATTAATTATCGACACGCTAATTAAGTCGTCAATTATGATTTTATATTAATAAATAAAAAGTAGATTTTTTTATGAACAACTGGACCTCAAATATGGACTCTTCACATAAAAACGAGTCAAATGACTATAACTTAGGTCAAAAAAATTGTAACAAATATATTCATATTTATATCTATATATGTGTGTGCGTGTGTGTGTGCAGGTGAAAGGACAGGCATATCTATATATATATGTAGGGGTCATCTTTAGGAAGTTTACAAGCTTTAAGAAACATGCAACAAAGAAAAAAAAAAAAGAAGGAAAACATGGTGAGGAAATGGACGCTTGTCCATGACTTCCTTGGAGGCCAAGAAAATCTTGGCTATAATTATCCAAGATCAGTAGCATTGAACGGTATAAGGAAAAAAGAGAGAAATGGAGGAAGAAAGGAAGGGAGAAAGAGAGGAAAGAGGGAAAAAGGGGTCAAAAATTTTGTTGACCTAAGAATTTGCGGTTGCGATCAAAACTTTGGGTAAGAGTTTTTAGTTATTATTTAGTAACTTTTATATGTTCAAGTCACTTAAAGTTGATCTGCATTAAATATTTTCAGATCAAATTTACTTATTATTATCTTTCATTTGTTACTTCAAAAATTATTAAGCCCTTAGTACCTATTGTTATTCTAAAATATTATTTTGATTATTTTGTCACAGTACACGGTATCAAATAGAAGTCAAGAAGGAGGTAGGGTTTCTTTTATCTTTTACTATCATTGACGCATTCTATGCATATTTGGAGGTTTCATATCAAATCTATTTTAATTATAAAATGTAATATTATATAAATAAATCGTTATCAAGCACATATTGTATTTTTTTTTTACCGAGACCCTAATTATCTCATGAAACCATGTTGCATAATAAATGTCTATTTCATTATTAATATTTAATGTTTGATTTGTTGCGGGGTCTGACTACGATATGTGATTTTGATGAAATTAATATAAATGCACATAATCGAGAATAGAGGGTTAGTAGATGCGTGATCCTTGCGAAGATTCACAGGATTCCTACTAGTCCTTGAGTTCACTGGTTAGTAATATCGGTTACCGTGGTAGCCTGTGTGGCACCACATAATTTCCGGTATTGGTGTTTCCAGAAAAGCAAGAAGGGCATTGGGTTCCCTAGGGTGCAAGACCCCAAAGTTTTCTCTGGAGGCGGTTCATGTGTGGACCAGAAAATTGACGGATTGATATGATCGATATGTGCTGAAATTTATTTATTTATTTGATTCATTACTTCGCCCTATTCCTGCATTTATTCGCGGTTTAATTATATTATTCATTTTTTAAAACCTTGGTAGTCATTGATAAACGTTATCCTACTGAGCTGGTGAGTTCATCCCTATTTAACATTTTTTAGATATATGAAGTCAAGCTGGAAGATAGGTTGAAACGATAGAGTCTGCTATTATTATTTCTCTTTATGTTGTATCAAGAATATTTGAAATGATCTTGTGAGGATTATGTACTCGTACGGAAAATAAAGTAATATAAGGAAGATTATTGTACGTTCGGTAAACTTTATTCCTTAATCAAACCCGGGTATTTTTTTAAAGGAAAAAAAAAATTTTGGGGTGTGACAAAGTGGTATCAGAGCCTGGAATTAGGTCTTACATGGGACTTATATATATATATATATATACTAAATAGTGGGATTAATTTATTAATACTGAACATATTTTACAAACATATTATGTTTTATCAACAGAACTAACTTTTTATGACTATAGGTATGGCATCTTCGGATGATCTTTACATGGCTCACAGTAACATGGGCTCTGAGGCAACTAATGAATACCAGACTCTTAGAGTTAATATAGAGGCCTACAATTGGATAGTCCGTGAAATTCAAGTTGTATCCCAAAATTGGCCATTCTTGTCGGCCTTTGAACAGAAAAAATTAGTACATCACAGACTGACTTCGCAGCTAAGGGTGCTCCATCAAGTACTAAGCATTGAAAGGAACCCCAACCTGTACCATAAAATTCTAAATGGATTGCCAGTACAAGACATCCAGTGGCCACCTGCGGGGGCTCATGAGGGGCAGCCAATAGAATCTCCTAACCTGAACAATAACGAATATGATGACCCACAACCTAATGTAGCCCCTGCAGCCACACCACCCGAAGCAAACCGTCACGCAGATTCTGCGGGTTCTACGAATTAATGTGTCTCCAGGGGAAGAGACATGAAACTTCTTGGTCCTTAACTCTACCGTCGGCTTTACTATTCTAAGAACTTTTGCCTATAAATATTAGTAACTCTTAGAATAGTAGGAATATATGTATCACTACATAACTTAGAGGTGACTGTCCTAGACTTTTGTTCTTCATGTGAATAGCATCTAGGACAAGAAACGACATGTATCTTAGTTACTAACTATGTGAGATTAGAGTTGTTTTCTTAACCTTTGGATATGGTTATAGTTTTATGCAGTCATAATATCATAAACTATGTGTTATAGGATGGAGGCAAATACATCTTAAGACCAATCAGAGATACCTATCAATGACCAGTCCCCTCAAGCACCGCAGGACACCATGAGTGGCATTTACCAGTGTTTGAGAGAACTGACCACTTTGGCACGCCAACAAGCAGAAAATAACAACCATACTACGGTAATACAACCAACAGTTCATGAACAAGAAAATGTGGCTGAAATGCGAAGAATGATAATACTCAAGGAATTTCAAAGACAACGTCCCCCTACCTTCCAGGGAAGTGCAGAGCCACTTGATGTAGAGAGGTGGCTTCGACAAGTGAGAAAAGTAATGAATGGTATAGATATTGCCCCAGAACTACGAGTTACCTTGGCCTCTTATCTTTTGAAGGTGAAGCCGATCACTGGTGGGACACAGTCAAAAGAATGAGGAACGTAGACCAAATGACGTGGAGCATATTTGAGAAAGTGTTCAATGATAAATATTTTCCAGAGTCCGTAAGGGATAAAATGTTCTCTGACTTCCTAGAGTTGCAACAACGCAACCTGATAGTCACACAGTATGAATCCAAATTTGTTGAACTCTCTCGTTTTGCCACGGAATTAGTTTCCACTAATGATAAGAAGGCCAAACGATTTGAACAAGGCCTTAAGCCTTCTATCTGAGGACGACTTGTAGCACATCAACTGAGGAACTACAAGAAACTGATGGAAAGGGCTATGCTGGTAGAAAGAGATCTGGAGGATATCCAGAATATCAAAAATCGTCAACAAGGCAGAGGAAGTCAGACAAGAAATGGTGGCAGTAGTAGTCACCAAAGAATGACCCCATATCGACGGCCAGGGCAAAATACCAATGAAAGGAGGAGTGTGAATCAGGGACAAAATTTTGGAAATTGGAACAGAGCATCCAATGATACGAAACGGTGTTTTAAGTGTGGGCAAACTGGACATTTCAAAAATCAGTGTCCCTTCATGTCCTCTCAAGGGTCAGCCAATCAAGGTTCTTATCAGCCATTCAACCAATCTAGTCCACAACAACGCCCTTACCCTACTCAGTCGGAAGGACCAATGCTTAAAATACTTCCTTGTTGTTTCCTAACCTATAAACATCACCTTTTAACATGTATAGTATATGAATGAAGGGGAGTTTCACTCTCCTAGGGATGATGTCAAAAGAAAGGGCAACGAAATGGTGGATGAATGAGATTTCAAATATGAGTATATGTGAACAAAAGTTATCCCCAAGCGCAAGGAGACTTTCATGGATTGTGTTTTACTTGGTGGTATTCCAAGATCATTTCCACGGGGAAGGAAGTAAACCGAGAGGAAGGTGATTTTGGGAGAAAGAAAGTGTAAAATCTTTTATTGTTGGAAGTTGTTTGGTGAAGTTGTTTTGATGCTAGTAAAATGAGAAACAAATGTTGGCAAATCCAAGAGGTCACTCCAATAGGAATACCGTCTCAACTCGAAACCCTCCTCCAATAGAGCATGAATGAACGATTGATTCGTGGGAAGCTAGGGGTAAGATTGGTGAGTATCTAAGCATAAACCGTGACTAGGCCTACGGAATATCAAAGACTCGCCAAGTTATCCACCCTCAACCTAGTCAAACCAAACCATTGAACTCTGAAAGAAGGGAGGAGAATGAGTTGAAATGGTATACCCAAGTGGAGGTTCCTCTTGGTTTTGCCAACTAAGAGATTTAGCTATTCATGCTTAAAATAAAGACAACAATATGATGAGAAGACATTATGATGAAATAAAGACTAGAGCTAAGCATAAATGAAATGCATAAATATAACTTCCGGATAATCATCTCTTACTAAAGATTGGATGAGAAACTACTCACTCTTCATGGCTTTGTTAAAGCTAGAAAAGTGAGTGATGTTCATCCCTCCAAGTAGAGGAGTTACAAGGTAAAATATTTTACACAAAGAGCCGATCTTCGACAAAGAATGAGTGAATCACGTTCCACCCTTCACGGCTTTGGTAAAACTCTAGAAAAGTGGAAGAGTTTCACTCCTCTAATGGAAGAAGGAAGCTCAAGCAATGGAAATAAAAGAAATCAATAATACAATAAAAGAAAACAATACTTAAAGAAAACAATAAGCAATAAGGAAGCAATAATACTTTTGGAGGGTTTTCCACTACCAAAAGATGAATGATTTACAAGTCCTAAGTGGTGGTATTTATAGGCAACAAGGGAGGGTGAAAGTCTTGTTAGGTGGCTTTGAATCTTGTTAGGTGGCCTTGAAAAGTCTTGTTTGGTGGCACGAAAGTCTTGTTAGGTGGCCTTGAATCTTGTTAGGTGGTATGAAAGTCTTGTTTGGTGGCCTTGAATTCTTTGATCCCTCTTTGTTTTGAGCTTTGATAATTGGCACCCCAGTAGTTTGTAGCTTTAATGCAATTGGCTCCCCAGTAGTTTGTAGCTTTGACGTACAGAACCCTGAAAAAAATAACAATTAATGCATTATCCTTTATTCACACACTAACTCTAATTTGATTTATTTTTGACTAGTTTACTTTATTCAACTAACACAATTTACCTATTAAATTATGCCTTAATTAGGGTTAATTAAGGAACAGAGAGAACGACGAAAAAGAAGAAGAAAAAAGAAAGAAAGAAGAAAAAAGAAGGGAAGAAGAAGGGAGGAGACCAATCACCAGTGGATGGGAGAAAAAAAAAATTTTAAAAACCTTATAAAGGCATCCCATTTTATATTTTTATATTTTTTTTTGAGTGTCGGTAGCCGCATATCCTCGGAATATTCCCTTTTTTTTTTTAAGTGTCGGTAGTTGCATATGTTGGTAGATGTGAATATCCACGTGAAATATTTCCACAAACATTGGTGTAAGATGCAAATAATGCAACCTTAACCCCCAACTTGATTCATGCATTGTCCTCAATGAAACAAAAAAATTATGATATTCAATGACGGACAGTAAAAAGATTAGTAGGGTTAGAGAACACCTCGCACCTTAGTTTTGACAAAAACACCAATATCTGCGACTGAGATGAACAAAACTATACGACAAAAGAACATAATTAACATGGAATAAAAATAAAGTAAGTAAATAAAAGCATGTACATTGAAAAGCATAAAAAAAAAACTAATTATTCCTCCATAACTTCCGGGTATACCGGATCCATCAAATTCTCCTCCACCACTTGTTCTTCAAAGCCCCCAAAAAATGGCTTAAGTTTTTGGCCATTGACCTTGAATGTCTGGCCATTTTCGGGGTTTTGGACATCCACAGCTCCGCTGGGGGTAGGCCACCTTGACAAAATAGGGGTCATCCCAACGGGATCGGAGTTTGCCTTGGAAAATGGAGAGGCGAGAATTGTATAAGAGTATTTTTTGCCCGGGCTCAAATGATTTTCTCACGATGGAGTTATCATGAAAGATTTTGGCCCTTTCTTTTGAGATTTTAGAGCTCTCATATGCATCTCGTCGAATCTCTTCCAACTCATTCAGCTCTAACTTCCTACGATCACCGACCATTCTCAAATTAAAGTTTAAAGTCGTAATGGCCCAATAGACCTTGTGTTCCATTTCGACTGGCAGGTGGCAAGCCTTTCCATAGACAAGCCGGTAGGGAGACATGCCCAAAATAGTTTTAAAGGCAGTACGGTATACCCAGAGGGCATCGGTCAATCTATCAGACCAATCCTTCCTGTTGGGGTTAACCATTTTTTCTAGAATTTTCTTGATCTCCCTATTGGCTAGCTCGGCTTGGCCATTTGTTTGTGGGTGATAGGCAGTAGATACTTTGTGAGTGACGCCATATTTGAACATTAGAGATGTAAATGGCCTATTACAGAAATGTAATTCACCATCACTTATTATTGAACGAGGCATCCCAAACCTCGAAAAGATGTTCTCCTTGAGAAACTTGACTACGACCCGGTGGTCATTAGTCTTGGTCGGGATAGCCTCCACCCATTTGGACACATAGTCCACTGCTAGAAGGATGTACAAATAACCAAATGACATAGGGAAAGGACCCATGAAGTCAATGTCCCAACAGTCGAATATTTCTATAACAAGTATTGGTGAAAGGGGCATCATGTTTCTTTGGGTCACACTACCCAACCGTTGGCACTTGTCGCATCCCTTACAAAACGAAACACAATCTTTGATAAGAGAGGGCCAGTAAAAACCTGATTGAAGAATTTTGGCCGAAGTCTTTTTTGCTGAGAAATGTCCACTGCAAGCTTGTGAATGGCAAAATGCAAGGACGTCCCGTTGTTCATTTTCAGGTATGCATCTCCTCATGATTTGGTCGGGACAGTACTTGAACAAATACGGGTTGTCGAAGTAGAAGTACTTCACATCTGCCATAAATCGTCTTCGATCTTCTGGGCTCCATTGCGGTGGTATCTGTCCTGTTGCAAGATAGTTACATATATCAGCATACCAAGGACAAACATAATGAATTGACAGCAAATGCTCATCAGGGAAAAAGTCAGGGATAGGAATGTGCTCATCGGCCTCTTGCACCACAAGCTGGGATAAATGATCCGTCACCACGTTCTCAACTCTTTTCTTATCCTTGATCGTCAAGTCGAATTCTTGTAGGAGGAGTATCCACCTAATGAGTCTCGGTTTTGCATCCTACTTAGACAACAAATACTTTAAAGTAGAGTGATCAGTAAAGACAACAATAGGCGAACCAATGATGTAAGCACGGAATTTATCTAAGGCAAACACTACTGCTAGCCATTCTTTCTCGGTGGTAGTGTAATTCATCTGAGCCTCATTAAGTGTTTTTCTAGCATAGTGTATCACATATGGTCTATTTTCCTCTCTCTGACCGAGCACTGCGCCGACCGCGTAATCACTCGCGTCGCACATGAGCTCAAAAGGTAGATCCAATTGGGTGGTCGCATGATCAGAGGTGTGACTAGCATGCTTTTAGGTTTTTTAAAGGATGCCTCACAATCATCCGACCACTCAAATGGGACCTCCTTAGACAGCAGGTTGGTCAAGGGTCGAGCCAATGCACTGAAATTCTTTATGAATCGACGATAGAAACCTGCATGGCCCAAAAATGATCGGATGCCTTTGATGGCTCTTGGTGTGGGGAGGTTGGAGATGACCTCCACCTTGGATTTATCAACTTCAATACCCCTTGCCGAAACTATACGGCCAAGCACAATTCCTTCCATCACCATAAAGTGACACTTTTCCCAATTCAAGACTAGATTCTTCTCCTCACATCTTGTTAGAACTTTCTCCAAGTTTGCCAAACATCCCTCGAATGAATCCCCAAACACCAAAAAGTCGTCCATAAAAGACCTCCACTATCTTTTCCACCATGTCACTGAAAATTCCCATCATACAATGTTGAAAAGTCCCCGGAGCATTGTACAGTCCAAATGGCATACGGCGGTAGGCAAAGGTACCATAGGGACACGTGAAAGTGGTCTTCTCTTGATCCTCCAAAGCAATCTCAATCTGATTGTAGCCGGAGTATCCATCTAAAAAATAGTAGAATAGATGCCCCGCTACTCGTTCTAGAACTTGATCGAGGAATGGCAAGGGGAAATGGTCTTTTCTTGTGCAAGCGTTCAGCTTTCGGTAATCAATGCACACCCTCCATCCTGTGATTACTCTTGTAGGTATAAGCTCATTCTCATCATTCTTAACCACCGTAACTCCAAATTTCTTAGGTACTACTTGCGTGGGGCTAATCCACTTACTATCGGCAATTGGAAAAATGATCCCCACATCAAGTAGTTTCAAAACCTCATCCCTCACCACCTCCTTCATGATGGGATTCAACCGCCTTTGTGGTTGTCAGGAAGGTTTGGAATCCTCCTCAAGATAAATGCGGTGGGTGCAAATGAGAGGGCTTATCCCCTTGATATCCGCAATGGTCCACCCAATTGCTCCTTTATGTTTTCTCAATACCTTCAAGAGTTCATTTTCTTATTTCATGTTCAATGTAGAGATAATGACCACCGAAAATGTTTCACCTTCCCCAAGATAGGCGTACGTCAAATGGGTGGGCAAGGGCTTCAACTCCAAGTTGGGCTTTTGTTCATCCGACGGAAAAGTTTTCTTTTCTCGATGGGTTAACTCTTCGAATGTAGGGATCCACCTTTCCATCCCTTTAAAATCTTTTACCTCCTCTTGCTCATCATAATTCTCAAGATCCATTATTCCTTCTTCCTTGAATTTCAATATCCCCTTTAGCTCCAAGTGCTCCTCAACCAAAGTGTCGATTCTATTGACCTCACTTTCTTCCTCATCATCACCCGGTTACTTTGCCAAGTTGAATACATTGTGCTCCATTGTCATATTCCCAAATGCCAACTTCATTAGACCGTTCCTACAATTTATCACGGCATTAGATGTAGGAAGGAATGGTCTTCCAAGTATTACGAGAATTTGGGAGCTAAGGTTTGCAACAAGGTGTGTATCAAGCACAATGAAATCGATAGGGAAGTAAAATTTATCAATTTGAACTAAGACATCCTCAACTACTCCCCTTGGTGTACAGATACTACAATCCACCAATTGAAGCGTGATTGAGGTGGGCTTCAACTCCACAAGTTGCAGTTGTTGGTACACCGAGTAGGGGAGAAGATTCACACTTGCCCCCAAATCGAGGAGTGCTTGCTCCACTCGACAATTTCCAATGGTGATGGCTATGGTTGGACAACCGGGGTCTTTGAATTTGGGAGGAGTGTTGGTCCTCAATATTGAGCTCACTTGCTCGGTGAGGAATGCTTTCTTATGGACATTCAGTTTTCTTTTCATCGTGCATAAGTCCTTCAAAATCTTAGCACATGATGAAATTTGCTTGATGGCGTTGAGGAGTGGAATGTTAATCTTCACCTGCTTAAACATTTCCAAAATATCACCATAATTAGCCACTTTGACAGGTGGCTTCAAACGACTTGGGAAAGGGGCAGGCATGGGAGGAATAAACACACAATCATCAATTAATTTTTCTTTCTCAACAACCTCTCTTTCTTTCTCTTCACTCACCTCACTCTTATCGGCGTCACCCAAGAGATCTTTTTCTTTTGGCAATGTGGTCTTGGGGAGACCGTTGGCAAAATGGTTTTGTCAATTTCTTTGCCACTACGGAGGGTGGTGACAGCTTTGAGTTGCTCGCAACTCTCTCTCGAAGGTTCCGATGACTCAACAAGGTATTGACCCCTAGGGTTCTCTTGTGGTTGAGCGGGGAACTTCCCCTTTTCTTGTTGAGATGCCCCTATGGAGTTTGTCAACTTTGTGAGTTGGGCTCTTACATCATTGATGGCTATGGTATTTTGGTTATTGATGGCGGTTTGGCTTTGAATGAAGGAATGAACCATATCCTCCAAATTCCTTTTGTGAGGAGGTTCGTATGTGGATGGATTGGACGGTCCTTGAAAAAAAATTTGTGGAGGTGGATTTGGTAAAAAATTCTGTGGTGGTGGGTTTGACGAATACCCTTGTGAATTGGTCCGGGGGTATTGAGAGCTAGATGCTTGCCCTTGGCCATGGTATTGGTTTTGCTTGGGAGGGATGAAAGATGCATATGTACTTGAACCATGAGGAATGGGGTTTTCATTTCTCCAACTAAAATTTGGGTGATTACTCTAACCCAGATTATAAGTATTCGAATTGGGAGAAAATGATTGCCTTGTTTTGTTGAAGGCATGGACTTGTTCATGGTATGCTTCTTTAAGGGTTGGAATGTTTGGGCAATCCGATAGGGAATGCTCCATACATTCACAAATTGAGCAACCCTCCTCTGTTCGTGACACATTAGACACCTCGTGTCTCTTATTGACTTCAAGACTCTCAACTTTCCTTGACAATTTAGCAATTTTTGAAAACAAGTCTTCTCGGTCTCTCTAATCATAAATCCCTCCCCCTTGAGTTTGGCCATTCTTTAAAGGAGAAGACCTTGGAACATCGGTGGGATCTGTAATGTCCCATGATTATGCATTTTGTGCCAATGTATCAAAGTAATCTAAGGCCTCATTAGGGTCTTTGTTCAAAAACTCTCCATTACACATCATGTCAATGAACTGTCAATGGTCCGGTGTGATTCCTTCATAAAAGAAACTCTCCAATTGCCATGGTTCAAAGCCATGATGTGGAAGGGATTGTAGCAATTCCTTGTACCTCTCCCAACATTGATAGGATTGCTCATTGTTTTTTTTCAAAAAGTTTTGAATTTGTTTTTTTAGGGCGGTGGTTTTATGCACCGAAAAGAATTTGTTAAAAAACTCAGAAATCATTTGGCTCCACGATGTGATGGTTCAAGGCCTTAAGGAAATAAGCCACGTTTTTGCCTTGTCTTTTAGGGAAAAGGGAAACAATTTCATTCTAGCTATCTCTTCCATCCCATAATTGGGAAGGAAGGTTGCAACTATTTCCTCGAAATCCCTTATGTGTGAATAGGGGCTCTGAGTTTCAAGTCCGTTGAACGTGGGAATTAGTTGCAACATCCCTGGCTTACCTATGAAAAGATGAGCTTGGACCGGAAGGAGGATGCATGATGGTGTGGTGCTTCGTGTTGGTTGTAGGAAATTCCTCATTGACCTCACTGGGGGATCCATTTGAAAATTATTCCCCTCATTCACGGGAGGGGGAAAATTCATTCTTGGATTGGGTATTTGGGGGTTCTTGTGGTCCTCCACCCCTTTGGACATTTGGATTTGCACCTATATTATCAAAATTATCACCCGCATCCTCGGGTTGTTCTTGGTCAATATTCATGGTAGGGGCCAAGTTTTGTCTAACAAGTCGGTTTCGATCGTTCCGCCTCAACATAAAACAAAACAAATAAAATTATACACAAACAAGATTATGTACACGGAACAACGTACCTCCCGCCCATGATGAAGATCATGGGACTTACCTTCATCGTCCGAAAATCACTTTCTTGGTTTGACACTTACCTTCCCCGGCAACGGCGCCAAAAATGCTTGACAAACTTCCTTGTTGTTTCCTAACCTATAAACATCACCTTTTAGCATGTATAGTATATGAATGAAGGGGAGTTTCACTCTCCTAGGGATGATGTCAAAAGAAAGGGCAACGGAATAGTGGATGAATGAGATTTCAAATGTGAGTATGTGTGAACAAAAGTGCTCCCCAAGCGCAAGGAGACTTTCGCGGATCGTGTTTTACTTGGTGGTATTCCAAGGTCATTTCCACGGAAAAGGAAGTAAACCGAGAGGAAGGTGATTTTGGGAGAAAAAAAGTGTAAAATCTTTGATTGTTGGAAGTTGTTTGGTGAAGTTGTTTTGATGCTAGTAAAATGAGAAACAAATGTTGGCAAATCCAAGAGGTCACTCCAATAGGAATACCGTCTCAACTCAAAACCCTCCTCCAATAGAGCATGAATGAACGATTGATTCGTGGGAAGCTAGGGGTAAGATTGGTGAGTATCTAAGCATAAACCATGACTAGGCTTACGGAATATCAAAGACTCACCAAGTTATCCACCCTCAACCTAGTCAAACCGAACCATTGAACTCTGAAAGAGGGGAGGAGAATGAGTTGAAATGGTATACCCCAGTAGAGGTTCCTCTTGGTTTTGCCAACTAAGAGATTTAGCTATTCATGCTTAAAATAAAGACAACGATATGATGAGAAGACATTATGAAGAAATAAAGACTAGAACTAAGCATAAACGACATGCATAAATATAACTTCCGGATAATCACCTCTTACTAAAGATTGGATGAGAAACTACTCACTCTTCATGGCTTTGCTAAAGCTAGAAAAGTGAGTGATGCTCATCCCTCCAAGTAGAGGAGTTACAAGGTTAAACACTTTACACAATGAGCCGATCTTCGACAAAGAATGAGTGAATCACGTTCCACCCTTCACGACTTTGGTAAAGCTCTAGAAAAGTGGAAGAGTTTCACTCCTCTAATGGAAGAAGGAAGCTCAAGCAATGGAAATAAAAGAAATCAATAATACAATAAAAGAAAACAATACTTAAAGAAAGCAATAAGCAATAAGAAAAGCAATAATACTTTTGGAGGGTTTTCCACTACCAAAAGATGAATGTTTTACAAGTCCTAAGGGGTGGTATTTATAGGCAACAAGGGAGGGTGAAAGTCTTATTAGGTGGCTTTGAATCTTGTTAGGTGGCCTTGAAAAGTCTTGTTTGGTGGCATGAAAGTCTTGTTAGGTGGCCTTGAATCTTGTTAAGTGGCATGAAAGTCTTGTTAAGTGGCCTTGAATTCCTTGATCCCCCTTTGTTTTGAGCTTTGATAATTGGCACCCAGTAGTTTGTAGCTTTAATGCAATTGGCTCCCCAGTAGTTTATAGCTTTGACGTACAAAACCCTGAAAAGAATAACAATTAATGCATTATCCTTTATTCACACACTAACTCTAATTTGATTTATTTTGACTAGTTTACTTTATTCAACTAACACAATTTACCTATTAAATTATGCCTTTATTAGGGTTAATCAACCAACAACCCAAGTTGGACCTTCGCAGTCGTTTCCAAATCAGGCACAGCAGAAAAAGCCAGGAAGTAGAACAACAATTTCCGAAGGTCAACCTTGGATCTACACAATGGCTACACCGGATAACGACGCTGCTAATGAAGTAATTTAAGGTACCGTTCTTATTTATAATTCTTTGGCCCGTATCTTATTTGATCTGGGGGTAACCCATTCTTTCATTCGTACTTCATATGTTGTTGCCCTAGGGTTAGAATTCAAACCTTTGGGTCGCACCTTGTGTATAAACCTACCCACGGGAGATTTCTTGAAAGCAGCTAGGATATGCAGAAATTGCATAATCCGAATTGAGGAAAGCGAGTTGGTTGTGGACCTAGTTGCCCTAGAAATAGTTGGATACAACATAATTTTCGGAATGGACCTACTATCTTGCTATCATGCCATCATGGATTGCTATGGTAAAAAAATCAAATTTTATACATTGGGAGGTGAAAAGTTTGAATTCGTAGGCAAACGTCACTATTTGCATCCGTTCTCCACAAAGAACAAAAACAGTTTGGAATTCTTTACCAACTTAACTGGGGAAGAACTAGGTAAAATCACCGCTAAGGTTATCTTGGTAGTGTGTGACTTTCTTGATGTATTCCCTGAAGAATTACTAGGACTACCCCCACAAAGGGAGATAGAATTTACCATTGAGATATGTCCTGGTACAGAGCCAATATCTATTGCTCCTTACCATATGGCACCATTAGAGTTGAAAGAATTAAGAAAAAAGCTAGATGAACTTCTTTCCCTAGGATTCATTCGACCAAGTACGTCGCCTTAGGGTGCTCTTGTGCTCTTTGTAAAAAAGAAGGATAATACGCTGAGACTCTGTATTGACTATAGAAAGCTGAATCGGGTCACCATAAAAAACAAGTATCCTCTACCACGTATTCATGATCTATTTGATCAACTCAGGGGTTCTCATTACTATTCCAAAATTGATCTTCGAACTGGATACCATCAATTGAGGATCAGAGATGAGGATATCCCCAAAACAACTTTCCGTACTCGATATGGACATTTTGAATTCTTGGTGATGCCCTTTGGACTTACAAATGCACCTGCAGCTTTCATGGACCTGATGCACCGGGTATTCAAACCCTATCTTGATCAGTTTGTAATCGTCTTCATAGACAATATTCTCATTTACTCAAAGTCACGTGAGGAGCATGTACAACATCTTCGCCAAGTGTTATTAACACTAAGGGAGCACAAGTTGTATGCCAAGAAAAGTAAGTGTGAGTTCTGGATGAAAGAAGTCAAATTTCTTAGACATGTAGTATCCAAAGAAGGAGTGACAGTGGATCCAGCTAAGATTGAAGCAGTAATGAATTGGGACCGACCGAAGAACGCAACCGAAGTACGAAGTTTTTTGGGATTAACAGGATACTATCGAAGATTTGTGGAAGGATTTTCCAGAATAGCTCTACCTATGACCTGACTCATCCGAAAAGGAGAAAAGTTTGAGTGGACCAAAGAATGTGAACATGCATTTAACATCTTAAAGGAGAAATTGACCACGGTACCTATCCTTACTATACCCGAAAGTGGTATCAGGTATGATGTTTACACCGATGCATCACTACAGGGACTTGGATGTGTATTAATGCAAAATAACAAGGTGATTGCTTATGAATCAAGACAATTGAAAACTCATGAACGAAACTATTCCACTCATGATTTGGAGTTGGCAGCTGTTGTCTTTGCATTAAAGCTATGGCGTTGTTATCTATATGGAGAAAAATTTTAAATTTAATCAGATCACAAAAGTCTCAAGTATATATTCACTCAAAAAGACTTGAATCTCCGACAACGACGCTGGATAGAGTATCTCGAGGATTACGACTTCACACTTCAATACAATCCGGGGAAAGCTAACGTGGTAGTTGATGCATTGAGCAGAAAATCCCGAAGTGCAGTAATCAACGTGATGCAGGAAAAATGGTGATTGAGGGAGACACTAGAGGACTTTGACATCTGGATAAGTGCAAAAGAAGGTAAACCACGTTTGTTTAATCTCGTTGCTCAACCTGTCCTCCGACAAAAAGTTGTTGCATTACAACGTTCGGATTCTTACCTAGAATCCATCCGCACCCAACTAGAAGATGGGAACGCTCTTGAAAATTGGCAGTTACAAAAGGGGGAATTACTATATCAAGGAAGGTTGTGTGTACCCGATAATGCTCAATTGAAAGAAGAAATACTTAGGGAATGTCATTGCTCTAAGTTTTTCATACATCCTTTCAGCACAAAAATGTATCAAGATATGAAGCACCAATATTGGTGGAAAGGAATGAAGAAAGACGTAGCTAAATTTACAGCTCGATGTGCCATATGCCAACAAGTAAAAGTACAGCATCAGAAACTTGGTGGGTTATTACAATCCTTACCTAGTCTAGAATGGAAGTGGGATCATATCACTATGGATTTCGTGATTGGCTTGCCTAAAACTACAAATGGATATAATGCAGTATGGGTTATAGTGGATCGACTCACCAAATTGGCCCATTTCTTAGCCATGAAGAATACTAACACTCTAGCCACGTTGAGTCAACTATATATATGGGAGATTGTGAGATTACATGGGGTACCATTATCAATCGTGTCAAACCAAGATACTCGCTTTGTGGCTCAATTTTGGCAGAGTTTACAAAAAGCCATGGAAATCGAGTTGCATTTCAGTACTGCTTACCATCCTCAAACAGACGGCCAATTTGAAAGGGTGATCCAAATATTGGAAGATATGTTGCGAGCTTGTGCCCTAGATTTCAAGGGTAGTTGGAATGAACATTTTCCACTGGTAGAATTTGTTTACAACAACAGCTATCAAAGCACTATTGGCATGGCACCATATGAAGCTTTATACAGACGACCTTGTAGATCACCTCTATGTTGGGCCAAAGCTGGTGAAAGCATTTTATTTGGTCCAGAAATTATTCGAGAAACCACTGAGAAGATCCAAGTAGTTCGGGAGCGGCTACACACCGCTTAAAGTCGACAAAAGAGCTATGCAAATCAAAGGAGAAGACCCTTGGAATTTCAAGAAGGTGATTACGTATTCTTGAAAGTATCCCCTAAGAAAGGAATATCTCAATTTGAAAAAAAGGGTAAATTGGCTCCTAGATACATTGGACCCTTCGAGATAACACAACGCATTGAAAACGTAGCTTATCGGCTTGCCTTGCCAGCTCAATTATCAGGAATACATTATGTGTTTCATATATCCATGTTAAGGATATATGAACCAGATGTGTCTCACGTCATCAATTGGAAGGATGTCCGAATTCAAGAAAATGGAACATACGAAGAACAACCTATGCAAATTATTGACACCAAGGAACAGGTATTGCGTAACAAGGTCATACCCCTCCTAAAAGTGCTATGGCAACATCATGGTATCAAAGGAGCCACGTGGGAACTGGAAGCAGAAATGCGTGCAAGATATCCCTATCTTTTTGACTCTCAAGGTTAGTATTAAATTTTGGGGACGAAATTTCTTTTGAGGGTAGATTGTGACGACCCGTATATAAATTAATTATCGACACGCTAATTAGGTCGTCAATTATGATTTTATATTATTAAATAAAAAGTAGATTTTTTTATGAACCAATGGACCTCAAATATGGACTCTTCACGTGAAAACGAGTCAAATGACTATAACTTAGGTCAAAAAATTGTAACAAATATATTCATATTTATATCTATATATGTGCGTGTGTGTGTGTGTGTGTGTGTGTGTGTGCAGGTGGAAGGACAAGCATATCTACATATATATGTAGGGGCCATCTTTAGGAAGTTTACAAGCTTTAAGACACATGCAACAAAGAAAAAAAAAAGAAGGAAAACATGGTGAGGAAATGGACGCTTGTCCATGACTTCCTTGGAGGCCAAGATCAGTAGCATTGAACAACATAAGGCAAAAAGAGAGAAAGGAAGGGAGAAAGAGAGGAAAGAGGGAAAAAGCGGTCAAAAATTTTGTTGACCTAAGAATTTGCGGTTGCGATCAAAACTTTGGGTAAGAGTTTTTAGTTATTATTTAGCAACTTTTATATGTTTGAGTCACTTAAAGTTGATATGCATTAAATATTTTCAGATCAAATTTAAGTATTATTATCTTTCGTTTGTTACTTCAAAAATTATTAAGCCCTTAGTACCTATTGTTATTCTAAAATATTATTTTGATTATTTTGTCACAGTACACGGTATCGAATAGAAGTCAAGAAGGAGGTAGGGTTTATTTTATCTTTTACTATCATTGATGCATTCTATGCATATTTGGAGGTTTCATATCAAATCTATTTTAATTATAAAATGTAATATTATATAAATAAATCGTTATCATGCACATATTGTATTTTTTTTTACCGATACCCTAATTATCTCATGAAACCATGTTGCATAATAAATGTCTATTTCATTATTAATATTTAATGTTTGATTTGCTGTGGGGTCTGACTACGATATGATTTTATTTTGTGATTTTGATGAAATTACTATAAATGCACATAATCGAGGATAGAGGGTTAGTAGATGCGTGATCCTTGCGAGGATTCATAGGATTCCTACTAGTTCTTGGGTTCACCGGTTAGTAATATTGGTTGTCGTGGTAGCCTGTGTGGCACCACATAATTTCCGGTATTGGTGTTTCTAGAAAAGCAAGAAGGGCATTGGGTTCCCTAGGGTGCAAGACCCCAAAGTTTTCTCCGGAGGCGGTTCATGTGTGGACTAGAAAATTGACGGATTGATATGATCGATTTGTGCTGAAATTTATTTATTTATTTGATTCATTACTTCGCCCTATTCTTGCATTTATTCGCGGTTTAATTATATTATTCATTGTTTTAAAACCTTGGTAGTCATTGATAAACGTTGTCTTACTGAGTTGGTGAGCTCATTCCTATTTAACATTTTTCAGATATATGAAGTCAAGATGGAAGATAGGCTGAAAGGATAGAATCTGCAATTATTATTTCTCTTTATGTTGTATCAAGAATATTTGAAATGATCTTGTGAGGATTATGTATTCGTACGAAAAATAAAATAATATAAGGAAGATTATTGTACGTTCGGTAAACTTTATTCCTTAATCACACCCTGGTATTTTTTTAAAGGAAAAAAAAAATTTTGGGGTGTGACAAAAGGTTTTGGCACGACTTATCGTTGCTATGGTTTTCCAAATAGTAATGGAGGATGTGACAAACAAGGAAGATACTGATGGTCCGTTTGGTACAAAGGATGGAAAGAAGGAAGGAAGGAAAAGTGGAAAGAATAAGCTTTCCATTCTTGAACGAAAGAAAGTTATTTTTCTTCTTTTTTGTTTGGTAGGACGGATGAAATGTAAGAGGGATATTTTCTATAGTTTGGTATTGAATGAAAAACAAAAGGAAAGAAAAAACATATATGCCCAATTTTCAATTCTACCCTTAAATATATTAAGTGAATTTTTTTTATTACAAATCAATCCAATTAATTTGGAAAAGCTTTTAATCCCCTTATTTTGCTATGAAAACCAAAATGAAAAAAATATCTAAAGTTGAAACTGTACTACAATATCGCAGAGGTACTATGTTGAAATTGATTTGGAAGAATTAATTTTGCTTTGAATGATTTGTAATATTAATTAAAAAAATGAAAAAATGGCATTAATAAAAAATAAGAACATAAAAAGAATTTACACATTGGTGCATTTTCCTAGATAAAAAATGAAGATACAAAACTAAAAATAATATTTAAATTCTATAACCATACTATTAAAAAAGAGTGGTGAGCTTCAAGTGGCTGACATCATCAAAAGTAAAGTAGGCATATAGAATTGTGCACAATAAGAATAGGCAATAGGGCATAATAGTAATTTAACTTAAACTTGATCAAGGTCCCCATCTTCTCTTCCACTTTCCACCCAAAACTGGAAGGAAAAAAGAAGGAAGGCGTAGGGGATTAGGTTTCCTTCCCATTTTCCACTCCACTGTGTTTTCCTTCAATACAAAACAAGTGAAAACCTTTCCTTCCCCTCCATTTTCCCCCCTTTATTTTTCATCCACCCTTCTTTCCATCGTACCAAACAGAGCCTAAGTTTGAGGATACTCCATCAGAAGGAGAGGATCCAACTGTAGGTACGAGTTTTGCGAATTCAGTTATCCTCTACGATTTATATGACGAGGAGGGAGGACTACTAGGAGCACTTAGAAAATCGTCAGGTCCAAGGTGAAGTTGATGAGGGTGCGGCTGAGAGAGATGATAGAGTCTATTTGGTTTTAAGAGTTTTAGTTTGGGTCTTAGTTAGTATTTTCTGCTAGAGTTTAAGTAGAAGAACCTGTAGGAGTTTAGGGTTTAGTTTGAGTCTGTTTGTACTTAACAAATGATGATTAATATCAATGGAATAATCTTGTTTGGATCTTATGTGGCTTGTGTTCTTTTAATCTTTTTTGGATCATATTTGGTTTTATTATTGTTGCCTTGGATGTTTGTAAGTTTGTTTTACTTATTTCTTATTTTTTATGTTTGCTTGGGACTAGCAAATCTTAAGTTGGGAGGGGGGTGTTATGAGCTCTCAATATTGCATTATTTTTATATCTTAACGATATTCACTTTAGTCTTGCTAACAAACTAACTTGCTTCACTTAATGAGTGTTGCATCTTATACTTTGATTCTTGTGATTATAGGTAATTTGGGTGTAAAGGTTGAGATTAAGCATTAATAGGATGTTAAGGGACAAGTTGGGGTTGAGTTTTCTTAGGCAAAGTGAAGTCGGGAGCCTTGGAAGTTACTTTGGAAGAAAAGAGAAGTTATGTTGGTAGGAAGCAGAAGAATAAAGGTTCTATGTAAAAACCAGGGAAAATTTGAACTTTTCGAAAAAAGGACAAAATGGTAATTTTTTACTAAAATGCGGGTTTAAAGTCAATATTTTTCTAGAGCTTGGATGACGCAATGAACCTCACCGTTGAATTCGTATCACGAAATCGAGCTGCCATGTCGAATTTCGTCAAATTCTGAGATAGTCGGATTTTACACGTTTTACGAGACGATTTGGTTGACGAATGACTTAACAAACGTCTCCAAAAAATAGAATTTATGAAATTTTCTTATAATTAGATAAAATTTAAAATAAAATTAATTTGAATTAAAATCGAGAATTAATTAAGTCGTTTCAGGTTAAAAACGGACCCGGAAGTAATAAACGTGCGGGACAATGTGGACCGCACAATTAAAAGTACAAATAGGGGTTAAATATCTGAAAAATCAGATATTTTCGCCCCTAAGTCAGCTGATCTCACGCGTTGAAGAGAAGAGAGAAGAGAGAAAACCTAAATTTCTACATTTCCTTCTTCAATCCAAGGAGTTCCGTTGGTCGGAATCGCTTGGACCAAGAGTAAAACTTCATCTACGCGATGAGGGCTACGCATATGTCCCAAGAACGAAGGATTTCACCAAAGATCTAAAGAAGGAATTGTGGAGAAATCAAGTTTTTGGGGGTGGTATTGGAGTTCTTGAAGTTTCTATCTTCTATTTACGCTCCAAGAGGTAGGGTTTCCTCCAACTTTGGACTAATCTCTATCCTATGGTGTCCATATGTAAAGGGTATATGTATGGGATGACTTATGACTTACCTATAGTCATGGAAATTAGAAAAAGGGGCCGAAAAATGACCTAGACAAATTTCTAGCTTGATTGGGTTATATGGAAAGTGCTTGGGAAATTCCATGAAATTGGGTTTTATGTGGGCATGCATGTTTATAATGTGCCTTGTGATTTAAGTGTGCTATTGACATGGATTATGTGGTAGCATATGTTCAAATTAATTGGATATAAATGTTGGTATACGTTCATAGGTATGTTGACATTGTGATAGCGAATGGTAATTAAATGTTTATGATATAAATTGTCATGACATATGTTGAAATATGTGGTTAAATTGCTCATTAGCATTCCTTGCATATTGGGCATGACATTGACATTGCAATGGTGCATTACATTGCATATTGCACGGGGGAAATACATTCATGGCCATGAGTATGGGTGTGTGTGTGTGCATGGTTGGATCAATCATCATACTTGGTGATTGGTGATGGGCTCAGGAAAAGTTAGATTAAAAATCTAACTGAGTCACATGGTTGCATAAAAGAAAAACTTGTTTCGGGTATAGCAAGAAGGGCTAGACGCTCCCTGGGGTGAAAAGCCCAGCTACTTGGTTCATACACTCCACTAAGGTGAAATTTTAGAAAAATGTAATGACCTACGGAACCAACGGTGTGATTCCAATATCCGATACCCAACAAAGACACATGGTTTTGTTATATAAATGTTCATTTGATAGGAGACATCCAACAATGAAATGGTTTTCAAAACACATGAATTGTATTTAAAAAGATCATTGGATGTGTTTCACCAATGACTGATTTGTGACACACGTGCATCGCATTGCGTTGTGGGAGTCAGTGTAGACTCGAGTTAGGGTGCATGAGTGAGTCTCATCTCATTTCATGGCATTATTATTTTTCAACATTGAATTACATGTTCTTGTTGGAATGGGAAATGATGGTTAAATGTTGCACATAAACATTGCATATGCATCTAGGGAGGGAGTAACCTCTGTAGGAAATATTCTACTGGGCGTTGGCGCACCCTATATGGGAAAATATTTCAGGTGCGGGATACACGACGGTGGAAAGCCCTCATCTGGAGCCTCCAGGGTGAAGAGGGGCCGACATGTGGCCCTTAACCTTGGTTTTGTTGTAAACTCTTGTTAAAACTACATTTCGGCATGTAAATTCATGTAAATAAATTGTAATGAACTTGTATAAATGAGGTTTTTGGTGAAAAACTACATTATGCATGTTTTGGATGTAAATGAGATGGTTTGGAAAGGATTTGAAATGAAAAATAGGTGAAACCGGGAAAAATGGGCACAGCCTACCGGTACAGTAAGGTCTAGTAGGCAACCCGTACTGGTACATGTTCCAAAAATCAGAATTTTTTTTAATTGTGTTGCCATACTTTTGGGCTTTAGGGTTCTTGGTTCCAATGATACAAATGGACCTTAAATGAGATATATTGGGGTGTATTGAACCTCGATAGGATTAAATGATTAAAGGAATACGAATTTTTCGTGTGAGTTATTATTCCGGTTAAAAGGATAATATTAAGTTGATGTCGGGTTGTGCGGCATTCATGGATTTTTCTGTGGGTTAATGGGTGGTCAATAGTGTAAAAAGACCCTCGATTTTTGGGGTGTCATAGCTTGGTATCAGAGCATAGGTATGCGATAACTTTGGACTAAATGGGCATTGGGTCTAGACCATTGCATTCATTGCGCATTACATGATTATGTGTTATGTGTTATGTGAATTCTATGCATGATAGAAATATATATGGAAAGGGAAACACTAGGGTTAAAAAACATAACCTTGGGTTTCGGAAAAAGGGATGAATTGTATAGTTCAATGTATAAATTTCTACTAGTAGTTGACACACGCACTACTAGTGAGACAAAGAGGAAAATTTTTAAGTTTTAAACTTGATCCCTATCTTGGGATACTATGTGAGTGTTCGATTGCTATTTGACATGTGTGTAGATGGCAATCGAGGAAGAGGACACCAAGGCGGTGGGTGGAACAACCAACCACCACCGACCTTTGACCAACACGCCTTTGTGGAGGTTATTGGTGCGGCGGCGGCTATCATTTCACTGGCTAGTGCAAGTGGGAGTCAAGGAGGCTCAAGTCACCTTCAGAAGTTCAAGGCACATCAGCCACCGATCTTCATTGGAGGGGCAGATCCAATGGCGGCTGACCATTGGTTCCAACAAGTGGATAAGATCTTAAGGGCTATGGAGATCACCTCCGATGCCAAAAAAATAACACTAGCTACTTTTTAGCTAGAGGGAGAATCCCAAGTGTGGTGGGATTGGATTAAAACCTCAAAGAACTTAGAGGTAATGTCATGGGCAGAGTTTAGGGAGCTCTTTATGGGCAAGTATTTCTCACGGCTGCTAGACATGCAAAGGCCCGGGAATTCTTAGACTTGAGGCAAGGAACGATGACGGTGATGGAGTACGTGGCTAAGTTCACTGAGTTAGCCCATTTCGTTGATGACTATGTGGCCATAGATATGGCCGAAGCGAGGAAATTTGAGGATGGCCTTAAGTTGTCCATCCGGGGTAAAATTGTGGGTCTTCTTCTCCAAGACTTAGACTCGATGGTTACGACAACCATGGCCATTGAGAGGAAGGTGGATGACGCAATGAGCATCCGGGAGTCGAGTGCTAAGGACAAGAAGAAGAAGGGTCAATCCTCTTCTTCTAGCTCGGGAAAGAGACAAAGAACTTCTACTCCTCTGGGACAAGGTCGTTGTTATCAAGGCCAAGACCAAGGTCAGTCCTACCAAGGTGGGAGAAATCAGAGGGCTTCCTACTAGGCAGGCCAAAGGACTAGCTACCATTGCCATCATATGAAGCAGGATTGCCCCCAGAGGCAGGGATTCCAGAGTTATGGGTCATCTCAGTCCCAGACTTTGGTGCGGCACCCACAGGCATATTATACTCCTCACTACCCTACTATGGGTCAGGGGAGCCAGTATCAGTTTCAGGGTGCTACACAAGTCCCTACTACTACTCCACGGGCGGGGACTCCGCAAGCAGGTCAGATGGGCCAGGGCATAGGTCGAGGCCGAGGATAAGGCTCACAAGCCGGTACTTTAGGGACCTAAGGGCGTGTCTACGCCATGATGCCACAGACTGATCCAGCAGATCAGTCGATAATACAGGGTACATTTCTACTCTCTCGCTTATGGGCTAGAGTGTTATTTAATTCTAATGCATCGCATTCATTTATTGTTGCATCATGTGTGAAAGACTTGGGCTTAGAGGTTGAGATCTTGGAAGAGCCATTGCATGTGAATTCTCCCATAGGAGCTAGGGTGAGAGTTGATTAGATATCTCGGGGTTGTGATTTAGAAATCTCGGGATTCTACTCACCGTGGACCTTAGGGCCATGGACATGTCGGAGTTTGAAGTTATCCTCAAGATGGATTAGTTGGCGGCACATCGAGTCGTCATTGATTGTGATCGGAAGAGGGTCACTACTTATACGCCTGATGGTGTTTGTTTCAAGTTCTAGGGGGAAAAGTGTGATGCTTTACCCTAAGCCGTGTTTGATTCTCGTTGGCACGAACAATTGATGGGTTGGCTTGCAAGCCTTTCCCTGGAAGACAAGGCGAGACTGGAGTTAGGTCTACCTCGAGTTGTATGCGAATATGAGGATGTTTTTTTGAATGAACTACCGGGATTACCTCCACATAGGGAAGTTGACTTCACCATTGAGTTGCATCCCTGACACATTGCCCATTTCTATGTCTCCGCATAGGATAGCGCCAGCTGAGTTGCAAGAACTCAAGGTCCAATTGCAAGAATTGTTGGACAGGGTATTCATTAGACCGAGCACTTCACCTTGGGGCGCTCCGGTGATATTTGCCAAGAAGAAGGATGCTTGATGTTTTTCTTTGTATTCCCAATTCACTCCACAAGAACCCTCAGAATGATGCAAGAGATGAGGCAACGGAATGGTGGATGGAATGGAATAAAATGAACAAAATATGTATGTGGAATGAAATGTGTATGTGAACAAAAGTGCTCCCCTAGCACAAAGAATCTTTTGGGTGTCGTGTTTTACTTGGAAAAGTATTCCAAGGTTGTCTCCTCAGGGAAGGAAAGTTCAAGTGTGTGAAAGTGATTTTGTGAACAAAAGAAAAAGTGTAAAATCTTGTAGTTGGTTTTGGTGAGTTTTGTGCTTAATGAAAATGCAAGAAAACAAGTGTTGGTTAATCCAAGGAGGTCATTCCAATGGGAAACCCAACTCAACTCGAAACCTTTCTCCAATGGTGCATAGATGAATGATTGATTCATGAGAAGCTAGGGACGAGATAGTGAGGATCCAAGCATAAACCGTGACTAGACCTACGGAATATCAAAGATTCACAACCACATCCACTCTCAACCCAGTCAAACCGAACCATCGTACACCGAGAGGAGAAAAAGAAATGAGTTGAAATGGCATGCCCAAGGGGAGGTCTCCCCTTGGATTAGCCAATTTAAAATCTTGCTACTATGAAAGCAAGAAGGAAATGCATAATGTAAAGAGACATAATGAGGAAATGAAGCATGAAACTTAACTTAATGCTGGAAATCTTAAACTATGAAGAAAAATATTCAATACCCATTTTAAGAAAAACTTGAAGTGAAAAAAACTCATACAACAATTGTAGATTCTAAGTTACACAACTAAACTTGCAATGAACTTGAAATAGCTAAGATTAAAGTGCAAAAAATAAAGATTAAAAGATATTTAAAGCTTACTACAACTTAAATGGAAAGGAAAATGCAAAAATATAAATTCCTATTACACTATTCATCTTTTTCTTCCTTGGATTTTCTAAGCTTAGGTGGCCACCACCAATATCTTGTGTGAATGATGAATATATAGAATGTGTGCCTTCAAATTTCGTCCATGGGGGGTCCCTCTAGCTGTTTGAAAGGCCTCTCATCAATAGCGACTAAATAGATGGCAATGGCAGGCTTAGCCTGCACTCCCCAAGCTTCACCCCTTCTCTCTCTCCTCATTGAATGACAAGCCTCAAAAGTTTGCATAAAGGGTGTAGGAGGCATGAAGATGTGCAGAAAATGTTGGGGGGCAAGTGAGAGAAGTGTAGGTGGGACCCCCAAGCAAGTGGAGCATGAAAACAGTAGTTTTGGGCCCTCCAGGTGAGCATACCGGTACCCCGAACTCCAGAGGCTAAACCGTACCGGTACTCTCTTTTGCTCCAGACCAGCTTTTGTAGAATCGACATAACTTTTGATCCAACCGTTGGATTGAGCTGAAATTTTAACAAAATACAGAAGACATCCAGATCTACAACTTTAATGTTTTGAACATTTCAAATTCAAAGTGGATAATGGTCAAAAATGGGAAAAACAGCGGTACTGTGTCAAAACCTTGGGAAACCAGTGGGCTAAACCTTCCAAAATCCATTTCTCTTGGTTTCTTCACCTTCCAAGCCTCCTAATCCTCATTTAATGTGTCCATGCCTTCACCACATATCCATACTTGGTTACAAGGTTCTAAAATACATGATTTACACTATAATTACCTGCAACATCGAAAATTCAACATTATTCATAATTTTGGCTAACTCTAAGTACTTAGATGCAAAAGTTGAGTTAAAATGCATGTAATAAGGCCTTCAAATATGCAATATTTTGCTCTCATCAAAGGACAAGACCCTTCGATTATGTATAGACTATCGACAGTTGAACCGGGTCACTATCAAGGATAGGTACCCTTTGCCGAGGATTGATGACTTGTTTGATCAATTGAGAGGGGCACGGGTATACTCTAAGATAGATCTCCGTACTGGTTACCATCAGTTGAGAGTTAGGGAAGAAGATATCCCTAAGACGGCGTTCAGAACGCGGTACAGGCATTTCAAGTTTACAGTGATGCCATTCAGATTGACGAATGCTCCAGTGGCATTCATAGATTTCATGCATAGGGTGTTTCAACCCTATTTAGATCAGTTTATCATGGTATTTGTTGATGACATCTTGATCTACTCTAAGTCTGAGGAGGAGCATGAGGGTAACTTGAGAATTGTTCTTCAAACTTTGAGAGACCACCAGTTATACACTAAGTTCAGCAAGTGTGAATTTTGGCTTACGAAGATAAAGATTTTGGGACACGTGGTGTTGGCTTCGGGTGTATTCGTGGACCCGGAGAAGGTTGAGGCGGTTACGAACTGGGAGAGGGTGAAGTCAGTCTTCGGGATACGTAGTTTCTTGGGATTGACAGGGTATTACCGGAGGTTCATCGAGGACTTCTCCCAATTAGCTGCACCTATGACGAGATTTACCTGAAAAAAGGTCAAGTTTGAGCGGAATGATTCATGCAAGAAGGCATTCGAGGAGTTAAAAAGGAGGCTTACTTCAGCTCCTATTCTGATAGTTCTGAAAAGGGGACAGAGGTACACAGTGTATTATGATGCCTCAAAGGACGGACTTGGGTGTGTTATAATGCATTCCATGATGGTGATAGCTTATGGTTCTCGGTAGTTAAAGAATCACGAGCAGAATTATCCCATACATGACATGGAGTTGGCAGCCATTGTCTTTGCCTTGAAGGCTTGGTGTCACTATCTATATGGTGAGCAATTTGAGGTATTTTTAGACCACAAAAGTCTGAAGTATATATTTACACAGCGGACCTCAACATGAAGCAACACAGGTGGATGGAATATTTAGAGGACTATGACTTCACTTTGCATTACCATCCTGGTAAAGCAAACGTCATGGCTAATGCACTCAGTCGGAAGTCACGGGGAGTCTTGGCTAGTGTGGCTTCCCGGGAGTGACGGATGCTCGAGACTGTAGGACAGTTCAGGCTACGATATATGGGTCAGGCTCAGGTTATTTTAGGGAGTTTGGTGACTACACCTTCCCTACTAAGCACAGTGATTGAGTCCCAGGGGCAAGATACAGAGTAATCATCGGTCAGGGACCGAGTAGAGGTAGGCACAAGTGACGAGGGTTGAACTATTCACTCAGGTGGTAGTCTTCTGTTTAGGGGAAGGATTATGGTTCCCCAATCTGTGGAGCTAAGGGAGGAGATTCTTAGAGAGTTTCACTGCTCCGGTTTTGCTGTGCATTCGGGTGGCACGAAGATGTATCATGATCTTCGTCATCAGTATTGTTGAAGCAGGATGAAAAGAGACATTGGAGACTTTGTCAGACGATATTTCACATGTCAGCAGGTTAAGACTGAGCACTAGAGACCAGTGGGATTACTATAGCCTTTGGAGGTAGCTGAGTGAAAGTGGGAGCATATCATGATGGATTTTGTGGCTCACTTGCCATGGACATTACGGGGACATAATGCGGTATGGGTGATAGTGGACTAGCTTACGAAGTTGGCACACTTCTTGGTTGTACGAATGACCTTCACATTGGAGGAATTATGCACGTTGTATGTACGTGAGATTGTCCAGTTGCATGGGGTGCTCTTATCTATAGTATCGAATTGGGATCCCAGGTTTACGGCTCATTTTTGGAAGAATTTCCAACGAGCTATGGGGACACAATTGATGATGAGCACTACTTTTCATCCCTAGACAAACGGTCAGTCTGAGAGGATCATCCATACGTTAGAGGACATGCTACGGGCATGCGTCCTAGATCTCAAGGGTAGTTGGGAGGAGCATTTACCCTTAGTGAAATTCGCCTAAAATAATAGTTATCAAACGAACATTCAGATGACACCCTATGAGGCACTATATGGGAGGTCATGTCATTCTCCGGTTTGTTTGATAGAAGTAGGAGAGAGATCTTCTACGGGTCCAGAGTTGATAAGAGACACCTCAGAGAAGGTGGACTTGATTTGAAAGCGTCTTCTCAAAGCTCAGAGCTGACAGAAGAGCTACGCTAACAAACGGTGGCGGCCTCTAGAGTTTAAGGTGGGAGATCATGTCTTCTTGAAGGTGATGCCTAAAAGAGGAGTGGTTAGGTTGATAAGTGGGGAAAGCTGTCCCCGAGGTATATAGAGCCCTTCGAGGTACTCGAGAGGGTTGGTACAGTTACTTACCAGTTGGCGTTACCGCCAAATCTATCGGGTGTTCATGCGGTATTCCATGTCTCCATGCTTCGAAAATACACCCCGAATTCGACTCATGTGGTTGATTGGGGTGAGCTTATTATTGATGCTGATGGGACCTTCGAGGAGGAACTGGTGCGCATTAAGGATAACCAGGATTAGGTTTTGCGAGACAAGATTGTAAGGCTAGTAAAGGTGTTGTGGCAGCACCGGGGAATGGAGAAGGCGATATGAGAGCGCGAGGACACTATTCGTACCAATTATCCTTTCTTATTTGAGGATGGAGGTACACTTTTATAGTCTTCTAGTATTGCATGACTATTGCATATGTATGTGTTTGAATGTATATGTGTGTGTGAATTTTGGGGACGAAATTCTTTTAAGGGGGAAGAATGTAAAAACCCAGGAAAATTTAAATTTTTTCAGAAAAAGGGTAAAATGGTAATTTGTCACTATAATGCGGGTCTAAAATTAATATTTTTCTAGAGCTCGGACGACACAACAAACCTCACCGTTGAATTCGTATTGCAAAATCGAGTTGTCAGGCCAAATTTCATCGAATTCTAAGATAGTCAGATTTTGCATGTTTTACGAAACGATTTGGGTGACGAATGACTTAACGAAAGTCCCCAAAAAATAGAATTTATAAAATTTTCTTATAATTAGATAAAATTTCAAATAAAATTAATTTGAACTAAAGTCAAAAATTAATTAAGTCGTTTTGGGTTAAAAACGGACCCAGAAGTAATAATAGTGTGGGGCAATGTGGACCGCACAATTAAAAGTACAAATAGGGGTTAAATATCTAAAAAATCAGATATTTTTCACCCCTAAGTCAGCTGATCTCACGCGTTGAAGAGAAGAGAAGGGAGAGAAGAGAGAAAACCTAGATTTCTACATTTTTTTTCTTCAATCCAAGGAGTTCCGTTGGTCGGAATCGCTTGGACCAAGAGTTAAACTTCATCTACGTAACGAGGGCTACGCATACGTCCCAATAAAGAAGGATTTCACCGAAGATCCAAAGAACGAATTTTGAGAAATCAAGTTTTTGGGGTGGTATTGGAGTTTTTGAAGTTTCTACTTTCTATTTACACTCCAAGAAGTAGGATTTTCTCCTACTTTGGACAAATCTCTGTCCTAAGGTGTCCATATGCAAAGTGTATATGTATGGGATGAATTATGACTTACTTATAGTCATGGAAATTAGAAAAAGGGGTCTATAAATGGCCTAGACAAATTTCTAGCTTGATTGGGTTATATGGAAGTGCTTGTGGAATTCCATGAAATTGGGTTTTATGTGGGCATGCTATATGTTTATAATGTGCCATGTGATTTAAGTGTGCTATTGACATGAATTACGTGGTAGCATATGTGTGAATTAATTGGATATAAATGTTGGTATACGTTCATAGGTATGTTGACATTGTGATAGAGAATGGTAATTATATGCTTATGATGTAAATTGCCATGACATATGTTGAAATATGTGGTTAAATTGCTCATTTGCATTCCTTGCATATTGGGCATGACATCGACATTGCAATGGTGCATTACATTGCATATTGCACGGGTGAAATACATCCATGGCCATGAGTATGGGAGTGTGTTTGTGTACATGGTTGGATTAATCATCATACTTGGTGGTTGGTGATGGGCTCGGGAAAAGTTGGATTGAAAATCTGACTGAGTCACATGGTTGCATAAAAGAAAAACTTGTGTCGGGTATAGCAAGAAGGGCTAGAAACTCCCTCGGGTGAAAAGCCCGGCTACTTGGTTCATACACTCCATTGAGGTGAAATTTCAGAAAAGTGTAATGGCGTACGAAGCCAGCGGTGTGATTCCAAAATCCGATACCTAACAAAGACACATGGTTTTGTTATATAAATTTTCATTTGATGGGAGACATCCAACAATGAAATGGTTTTCAAAACACATGAATTGTATTTAAAAGGATCATTGGATGTGTTTCACCAATGACTAATTTATGACACACGTTCATCGCATTGTGTTGTGGGAGTCGGTGCGGACTCGGATTAGGGTGCATGAGTGAGTCTCATCCCATTTCATGGCATGGCATTATGATTTTTCAACATTGAATTACATGTTCTTGGTGGAATGGGAAATGATGGTTAAGTGTTGCACATAAACATTGCATATGCATCTAGGGAGGGAGTAACCTCTATAGGAAATATTCTACTGGGCGTTGGCTCACCCTATACGGGAAACAATTTCAGGTGTGGGATACACGCCGGTGGACGGCTCTCATTCGGAGCCTCAAGGGTGAAGAGGGGCCGACATGTGGCCCTTAACCTTGGTTTTGTTGTAAACTCTTGCTAAAACTACGTTTTGGCATGTAAATTCAGGTAAATAAATTGTAATGAACTTGTATAAATGAGGTTTTTGGTGAAACACTCCATTATGCATGTTTTGGATGTAAATGAGATGGTTGGAAAGGATTTGAAAATGAAAAACAGGTGAAACAGGAAAAAATGGGCACAGTGTACCGGTACGGTGATGTCTAGTAGGCAACCCGTACCAGTACGCGTTCCAAAAACCGGAATTTTTTTTTAATTGTGTTGCCATACTTTTGGGCTTTAGGGTTCTTGGTTCCAATAATACAAATGGACCTTAAATGAGATGTATTGGGGTGTGTTGAACCTCGATAGGATTAAATGATTAAAGGAATACGGATTTCCTGTGTGAGTTATTATTTCAATTAAAGGGATAATATTAAGGTGATGTCGGGTTGTGTGGCATTCATGGATCTTTCTGCGGGTTGATGGGTGGTCAATGGTGTAGAAAGGACCCCCGATTTTTGGGGTGTCACATTCTACCTGTAGTAATTCATTTCTATTGATTGCTTGAGCTATAGAAGATTAATGCAGAAGTCTTATCGGTAGGTGGTTCATGTTCCACCAGTAGCAAAACCTTCAGAAGTTTAAATCGTTTTCATCAAAGAAGTTCTATCAGGAGAAAAACTTGTATTACTTTGTCAGAGGAAGTCCTACCGGTAGCGTTACTGAAGTTTCAGAGATTTCATTAGAATAGAGTTCTACTGGTAGGTATCATTATTCTATTAGGAGGTTATGCTATAGAAGGAGTTGCTACCGGTAGGTGAAGATAGATTTCCAAAATGTCAAAGATTTGACGATTCTCCTTTCAACTAGAATACATAGAAGACCCTTTGGGGAATACAATATGATGTTTTGAGGAGAAGTTTATGAGTCTTTAGTTTTTGTCTATTTTATTGTTTAGAGAGTGTTAGGGTCTTCTTCTTGAAAGTTCTTGCTATTGTTCTTTATTTATAAGTTTTGTTCTTTCATTTGTTCTAACAATCATACATTCAGTTGTCTTCAAAATTCAGAGTTTTTTTTTTATTTTCAATTTTTCAATGCATGCAATTACTTTCAAGTCAATCTATACTTTCATGAATTCAATTATGTGCTCTTTTATTTCTTGTGTTATTTACTTCACTATGCGTGAGTAGTCTTTCTCTAGATAATCTGAAGAAGGATTCCCAACCTATGAATTAGGGTTATACTCTAAACTAGGGTTTAACGTCTATGTGATTGTTTGATTAAAACTGTTCTTTCAAATTCCTATTTGGTTTGCATACTTCCCGATTACCTGTATACAATTGGTTTTGGTATGGGTAATTAGCGATGTTTTCTGCAACTTGTAGGATATTGATTCTTTTGTCATAAATTATCTCTCAATTATTGCTTTTGATTCATTCCAAAGATTTTAGTTGAAAGTCATCCGTTTGTAATAGTTTGAATACGGAAGCAGATGAGTTATAGATTTAGAGTAGAAATTTTCGTTCATAGGTGGGATGAATTCTAAAGATTATGTAGTTTTTCAATTATTGAATTTTATTTTTATTAGTAGTTAATCTCAAAACACTTAAACTTCAAAGATCTTTTTCTTTTTTCTTTTTTATTTTTTATCACATTGGATTCCAAATCTTTCCTTAAGGAGATGACCTTGGACTTTTTGCTCGAGTTACTATACAATACTATTCTCTTATACTTGGGAGCTTTCGTGACAATACAACCCCTTTGGAGGGTAAGCAATTTTTTGTTTTTTAGTTCTACAAAAAATGAAAATGAAAGAAAACCTTAAAAAGCTAATAAATTTCAAGTAAAAAGGTGATAAGTAAAAAAATAATAATAAGTGAATTCAAAAAGTTGGTGCACCCCAAAAGTTAGTAAGTTATACTTAAAAAATGATATAAATAACCTAAATAGTGATAAATGGTAAGGTGTTGAAATAAATATTTTAGTACCATAGTCAAACCCTTCTTTAACTTCTTGTTTATTTCAAACAAATTACACTATTGATTTTAAGTTTTGACAAAAAATGGGAGATGCTTCAAACTCTCGTCAATGTTTTATAATCATACTTAAAACTATAAGTTTTTCTATGAATCTTGTATGGACATAAGCAAATTTAATGTTGTAAATTATTAAAAATTTTGACCGGAAGTTCCAATCTCATTCATCAAATAATAATTTGCACGTTTCTACACATTTTTAAAAACAAAGAACAAAATAGACACATAATTAGCACGTTTAGGTCGTAAACAATTGGATCCACCCGTTGATTAAATAGGTCGACATGAATATTACTAAACACAATATAAACTTATTAAAATACAGTTTATACATGACATGAACCCAAAAATACACATTAATAATTGGACACGAGTATAAATTGAATCATTTTTAACATAATACGAACTTGTCACGATACAAATAGCTCTAGTATGGAGAAGAGGTAGAATTTTGTAGCTGGTGAGGGTACGGATTGAGGTGGTTGGGTTAGGGAGGGGCAGTCGACAATAGTGGGGTTGGTAATTTAAGAGGTGGTATTATTGAAAGAAAGTCATTAAATTTGGGGTTTAAGAGAGAATCATAAATTAGTGAAAATTGGGGGTGAGTCCCCCTAGATGTACTTGTTTGGAGATAAGTCCGACAAGAAAACTTATAAGGGGTTAAGTCCACTTTTAAAATTATATATCCTGACTTAAGTCTAGTTTTTTTTTAATCTCAAAAATACCCCTAACTGTGTTAATCTTGGACAATTATGGAAAGTTATAGGTTAGATATTTTGAGATATATATGGTAACAGTTACATTCAGTTTTTTATAGAATAGAATATATCATATTTGGCTGCATGATTTATGTCAAAATTAATGGGCTATTATCTCAAATTCAGTTCAAAATTTTACATTAACAAATCCAAATTCAAATTTCAATTTCTGAAACTCAGGAACTTCGTTGTCTGTTATGTCAAGTTTCTTTCTCATCGAAAATTCGAGCTAATATTTTGTTCTAGGAAGCAGGTGGTGTTCTTCTTATTCACACGATACCACTACATTTTTCTTTGATAGGATTTTCAAAAGTGATACAAGCATCAATTGGGAGTTCGAATTTTGCTGTGATTCTAGGTTAACTTATTGGTTCTTTATTTCCTGAGATATGTTCATTGTAATTGGCTGATTTACATAATATGATTATTATTATTTGCTGAGGTATTTTCATTCTAATTTGCTGATTTACATAACATGAATTCCAGTGCTGTTTTGGATTTTTTTGTGTAAATTGATATTCATTTGCCGAAAATTCTATGTTACTTACCAGAAATTCGTATTGCAACCTTTTTCACTGGAGTTTTTTTTTTTTTTAAATTAGGTGCTAAGTTTATTTTTCATGTTACTATTCCTAATTTTATTGGAATTATAATTGCTTATTTTTAATTTTTTTTTCCTTTTTTATTGCCGAAATACAATGTAAATTTTTGGTATTCATATTGCGATGTTCCTTATCGGATTTTTTTTTAAAATTAGGTTCTAGATTTGTTTTTATCATGTTACTGGTAGTGATTTATTGGAATTAGAATTGGTTATGTTTGTTTTTCTATATTTCCCATTTATTTTTGTTTTATTGGTTATAACAGATGGATGATAACATATTAGTTTGTTGCAAGTATTCTTCTGAAACTGTTGTGCTAAAAATTTCAATGCATTCCACAATTGATGATGTGTTATATGGTGTTTGTGACAATGGGAATGGTTTGAGTGTCAATTGTGTTGCCCTGTCGTGCGCTATTCCTGGACATCCGATTTGTGTTTTGCAAAATGATCATGATGTGAGAAACAAGTTTCTAATTGCATGATCTGTTCAGTTGAATGTTGTTGAAGTTACAGTTGTTGTTAAAGGGAATGTGGTTCGTGATTTTGAGGGTGGGAAAGTTGTGGAAAGTTCTGAATTACCTGTTGACCCTGTTGATCGTGAGGATGATCTTCTCCCTCGTTTTTGTTCTCACAATGAGAAGGTTTGTTGACTGATGGATGGTCCAATAGAATAGTAGACGTGGGGCAGAATTTTGAGGGAGGAGTAGCTGGTTTTTGGAATACATTATGCAAATATGCAATCGAGGTTGGTTTTCAGTTTAATTATGTGAAGAATGAAAAAACAAGGGTGAAAGCTGAATGTCTAATGAAATATTCTGCTGGGTGTGAGTGGTTTGTTGTTGCTACACTCCAACGGATAAATGGATGGTTTTACATTAAGAAGTTAAATAATGACCACACATGCGGTGTGGCTGCACGGACGACAAAGAACAAAAGATTGACTTCTAATTTGATTGGAGGTCTTATTGTTGACAATGTCAGACAAAAACCTGACCCATGACCAGTTGACGTGAAAAGTATGTTTCATACAGATTATGGTTTAACCATATCGTATGATCAAGCTTGGATGGGTGTTGAAAAAGCAAGGGGTATGCTGTTTGGGGATCGTTCGTTGTCATACCAATAATTATGGTGGTATGTACAGGCTGCAAATGGAAGCAATCAAGGTAGTCATTTTGTGTTGGAAGGTGATTCAGACACGCAACGGTTTAGTATGTTGTTCATGTCATTTAAGCATGTATATATGGATTTAACTACTGTCGACTCATATTGTTCATTGATGGTACATTTTTAAAGGGAAGGTATAAAGGCATTATTTTGTCTGCAACTGCAAAAGATGGCAACCAAGGTAATTTTATTTTTTTTTGGTTTATTTTGGTATTACTGATTTTATTATAATGTTACATTTTTAATTTTTGTATATATGTTACTGTTTACTTATGTTATAGCTTGTGTTGCTATATGTACTGCAGGTTTGTTCCCTTTGGCTTTTGCTGTTGTTGATTTGGAGAATGAGTATAATTGGCGATGGTTTTTAGAACAATTAGCTGAGATTGTTGATAATACTAGGGACCTTACCATTATGTCTGATCGCAATGTTGGCTTGATGGAAGCAATGTCAAAGGTGTTCCCAACGGTGCACCATTCGTTCTGCCTACAACACCTAAAAGCAAATCTAAGAGATAAGTATAGTGGTGGTCGCTTTACCCATATGTTTCGCGAGCATATGGTTTTTTTTTTACATTGTGTGCTTATGCTCCGACAAAGGCATTTTTCAATGAAAAGCTTGATGATTTTCGACATGAAGGAGGAACCGTTGCTTATAATTTTTTGGAAAATCTTCCATTTGAGAAATGGGCGAATGCTTTTTTCAAGGGAAAATGTCTTCAAATGCTGCTGAGTCATTCAATGCTTGGATCATGAAGTCACGTCAGTTACCTATCACAAGCATGGTTGACAGAATAAGGGGGCAGATCATGAACCAAATGGGTTGCCACTTGAATACATCGTCACAATGGAACGACATTAATTTTCCAAATATTGAATCCAAACTTCAAGCTGCTTTCACTGAGTGTCGTTCCTAGTTTGTTAGGGTGTCATCAAGTCATGTTTTCGAGGTTAATTCACATCATTTAGTGACAATTGACATTAAGAGTTGCACATGCTCATGCCACCAATAGCAGCTCAATGGTTTACCATGTGCCCATGTTGTGGCTGCAATTCAAAAGAGTGGTAGGAATATCAATGAGTTTGTTGATTATTATTATCAGGTTACTACTTACAGGCTGTGTTATTCTGAGCCTATACACCCTATTCCAACACTCGGTCATCCTGACTTTTCAGCAATTAACGTTGATATATTGCCACCATTGTCAAAAAAACAACCAGGCCGTCCAAGGAAGCGTAGATTTAGGTCTAGAGGTGAGCTTGTTAGGAAAATTCATTGGGGCCGTTTAGGTAGTCATAATAAGAAGACTTGTAACGAGCCATTATATTATTCAGTATGTTTTTTTAGAATAAGATATTACTTTTTTTTTTAGCTATTTGTGTTTGTCATGTTACTCATTGGGAATATCACGGGTTAAATTGTGTGATAAGTTAATAGTGCAGTATTATCCTTGCACGGTCAATATATGTTTCATGTTATTGTTAATGTGACCCTAATGTTACTATTTTACTGCTCATGTTATATAGTAACTAATGTTACTTTTTAACAAGGATTTTGTGTGATTGCTTAATTTGGAGAAATTTAAATCATGTTACTACACATGTTACTATGTTTGGATAACCAAGCATGAAAACGTTATCAACTGTTTTTAAAAAAATGATACAAACGATACCCAGCCATGTGGATAACAACATGTACATTCCACTAACAACTTCATTTCAGCATTCTATAATCATATAGAATTTGTAATCTGGAACAATTTTTGTAAATGCTACTGTTTGTGTTACTACTTGAATAACAACGTGGACAAAGTTTCCTTTGTTCCACAAACATTCCATTACAATCAAATATCAACCACCTAACAATTACAACCAATTTTTAACCAAATATTAACCACCCAACAATTATAACCAATTTTCTAACCAATCCTGCAATTAACCTAATAATGAATAGCTATCCCACACATTAGTACTTCCTATTTGTCTTTGTATCTCTTTCTCAATCTGGCTCTTATCTTGTAATCTTCAACAGTCCATGCATTCCTATAGTTTATGAATTTAGTGACCATATCGATCCGAAGAGCGGTAATTTGTGGTGGTTTCAATTTATCTTCTACGGTTGTCCAAGAGCAAGTTGTTGCATTAAGTAACACACATACAATCCACAGTCGACCCTGCATTGTAGGATTTTTTTAAATGATATTTTTAATGTGATGTACTTAAAGATATTCTATTTTATTATTTACGTACATGTCAGCTCGTTGTTGAGGACATTTCTCATATGAGTACATTGGACATTTGATGTCTTGTGGCTGACAATAATTTCATCCTTTGTCTTTAATGACTTTCTCTGTCCTTCTTTGGATGTCGTCTCCACGTAGTCTTTTTGTAATAGTAAAATGTTGTGTTCATGTTGTACATTGAAAATATATCAAAAAATGTGGGTTGTTCAAATTTTATTAACTTACCAATATTTTTGCATCCTCAAAAAACTTGTCCACAATTCCACTTCGCGTTTTCAAAGAGTTGTAGTGGATCCGTTCCCCTGCTTCTGTATCCAATACAAGCAAGGTCCAGTGGAATGGCATGGGCTGGGTGTGCTGGGCATCTGAATTCATTGGGAACACAAGGAATGGCCAAACATGCCCCATGTTCAGATTGTTGTCTATCTCAACCTTGCTTGAGTGTTCTTGCCCCCCCAACCGTTACGAATGTCTACATGTTAATCAATAGTAACCCATAAATTTTATAGACTAATCAATGCCAATATATAACCATAACATTCATTTTACTGTATTAACACCGACATAGCATTGTTACAAGTGTTCCACTCTTAGTAACACGCATGTTACTTTATCTGTATTATTATAGTAACATGAATATTACTATACCCATGTTACTAGTCAAATCCTCCATCAATCAAGAATTCAATGTATGTTACACGATATCAACCAGGACAGACTGTTGATATTCATGTTACTATATTTAACACAAACACAACAGTGTTATAATAGATTCATTCATAGTAACATTCATGTTACTATATCTGTGTTGCTATAGTCATGTTACTATAGCAACCAGTAATTCAACATGGATTGCACAAACTCACCCAGCACAGACTGTTGAAAAAGAAACATTTGCAATTTACTTCTTCCATCAGTATTTCTCCCCAACAATCAATCACCTAAGTAATAACATGTCTTTATTAAATAACAAATATTCAAGTATTCCATAATTTGTTTAAATAGCATAAAACACATGGTCCATTACATTGTTGTGCAGCACTTCCCCATCCATGAATTTCAACACATCGTCAACTTCAATAATATTTCCAAACTTTTTTTCACTCCATAAAGTTGCCCTTAAATCAAAAAATAGTACATGTTAATAACATAGGGTATAAACAGTAATATATATAATGTGTTTCAAAATGGGGCATTAAGTTATGTACTCTTTTCCCTCAGCCTTATGTATTTTAACCAATTTGTCGTATACATCCAGTCCTAATTTCTTGTTGGCTTTCCACCTTCGAACTTCAACTCGCTTACTTTATGGCTTCTCATTTGGCATTATAATATCCAAATCGTCAACATCAATGAATTTATCTTGTATCCTCTCTTTCCCTTTAATTTTGTCACCTTGATCCTAGATTTCAACTTGTTCCAATCTTTTCTTTTCTCCCTGTTTTTTGCTACTATACTCAAAATCCTCATCTCTCTTTATTTTTCTTTCTTTCCGTTTGATTTTTCTCACCATTGATGTTTTGGTGTAGTCCGAGGGTACTTTTGAGTAACGGCATACACAGCCATATCAGTGATAACATCATGCAGTAAATTGTTCTCTTCTTCTAATTCAGACACCCTTGATGTCAGTGTCTTAATTTGATCTTCTTGTATTTCTTTGTTTTTTTCCAAGAGATCAACTAAAACTTTCAATTCTAAAATTTAGTTGTCCCTGTCAACTAGTTTCATCGCATATTCTTCAATCTCTTCCAAATATTCCTCCCTTTGGTTGCCCCCAATATTCTTGATGACCGTTCGAATAGCTTCATTTTCCACATTCAGCATTTGGATAGTAAATTTTTGCACCTCAATTTCAACAATCAATCCAGACGAACCTTCATTGTCATGGGAAGGTTGTTGTGACTTTTCCTCTTGTGTTACTACTTCATTTGGTTCCATACAGGCAGGTTCTTGAATGACCACATCAACAAACATATCAAATAGTTGGACGTTTTGAGTCTCCTTTAGGACAGGCTGATCGTTTGTAGGAACATGTACTGCATCATCACTTTCATGTACATCTTCATTAACTAAAATATGATCATCAGCAGCTAGATTAGGTGCATCACCTACGTTCTCCAATTTTGAATATAAAGCAATCTTGCTGACAACAGTGCTTTGTTGTGGAACCTCCAAACTAGATGGCACATTCTTGAATTTTTGCCGAATTGCTTTCATTAAGTTCTCCTCACCAATTGTTTTCTTTAGTTTTCTTCAAAATACCTGACAACATCATTTGTAACATTAAAAAATTGAATCTAATGGCTGTGAATTACACAGTCATAGCCATAGTAACATCCATTTTGTTAACAGTAACATTCAAAGTAGCATTCACTTTCTTGCTAATATCATCAATAGTAACATCATTTTGATATAGTAACATTTATCACAAATCTAACATTGTCATTCAATTAAGAAATTGTCAAAAATAATTTAACTACAAAAAAACACATTTTTTTAATAATACCTGATCAGCTATTATGTCGGACAGTGTGTATTGTGATAGGGCCGCCGCCAAAGTTTTCTTAAGTCCAATTTCATCCACCATGGGAATGCATCCGCCTTGTCGGCCACAATAAGTGACGTGTGTTCACATATCCAGTACTGCAATTTAGATATAGTTACATTACATAGAACAGATAGTGTTTAATGAAAAAATAAAAAAATTAAATAAATTATCAATATAAAACTTACTGGTAACAGTAGTACACAACCGGTTACTGCACTTGGTGTTTCAAACTTCAACAGTATGGAATTCATCATTGTATCAATAGTTGCTTGAGACCAGTCGTATTTTTTTATGTCATCCAGATTTTCTATGTACGACACATATCCCCATCCAATCATTTGTCCCATATTTGTAATTAGTAGTGTCACTAAGACATACAAAGAGAACAACCTAGCAAAATCTTCACAATCATCTTTACCAACACTCGTTGCTGCCTCCTCCAACCTGCTTTTTATAATTGGTGCATTCAACCTATTGGTGTTACTGAATCTCCTCCTAACAAATGGTGAATTTTTTTTTGCACTTTGGGGGGAAAGAATTGGATCATCACTATCTTCTATACCAAAAATGAGTGTTACATCAGTCTTTCGTATCTTCAGACCTTTACCACCAATACGAAATCTTGATGTTTCACCATCAAACATTGTAATTATGTCCACAATACTCTTGTCATTTTTTTTGAATCATTCTTTATCCACTTCAGTTGTTGATATTGTGTTAAACAAATGCCAAAATGGTGTTCTTTTTAGTTGCTCTCTGTGAACATCTGTGATATTTAGGTCAATTATAACCTTCACCAATGGAAGCAAATTAGACCGAAATTGGTAAAATGAAGCTGCTTTTGGAGCAGTAGATTTACCTTTTTTTTCCATCAACCTATAACATAACATTTGAAATATCAATTGATGAACAACATACAATAACATTAGCTTTGTAACATGAGCATAGTAACACTAACTAATAAACTGAATCCAAGCAACATATTCTTAGTAACATCAAACAAACAAAATTCAGTAACTCTAGTTTTCAATATACGATTGATTCCATTGCAAATTCATTGAGTTCCCGTTTTACATTTAAAACCAAACAATAGCCCCTGCACTCTTCATAAACAACATATGCTACATCAAAAGTTAAAAAACACAATGGGTTTGATCATTAACATGTTACAGTAACACTAAGTTAGTAGTAACATCCACAGTACCCAAGCACATCCAAACATTGAAAATATGAAATCATTTTATCCAGTTATCACACTGAAAAGTTTCAATGTACTCTTGAACCATTGGTTTTCGAATATCTTGAACAACAAAGAAAACAACAACAAAATTTACGCACCTAATTATATAACACATTGATTATATACAAAAAAAATGAACAACTCCATTCCCAAGGTCATATTGTGCACAGTAACATCGAATTTCAAAAGATTGATAGTAAAAAAATAATTCAAAAATTGATGTTACTATCATCAATAAATGGAAACACAATGTTAATGGTTGATTAAGGACACACAATACAAATCAATAACATCAATATATCGACATTAAAATAATAGAATTTGAAAATTGCTCTCACAGTAACATTAGAAATTCCAAAGAAACCACACCAATCAATTTTGAATGTATAACACAATGAAAAAAAAAAAAAACAAAATCATAATACCCAACCCTTTTATATAGTAACAAGAATTCACAATATTAGTTTCAAAAAAATTAAAGAGTTATCACACCGTAACATGAACAATTTTTTGTAACTTTGAACCAATGGGTTTCGGATGCCTTGAACAAAGGGTTTCGGATGCCTTGAACAAAGCGGAAAGCAACCAAAAGTTTACGCTTGTAATAGTAACATGAACAGTAACTCCCCACCACATGTCATATAGTGTTTACAGTAACATCGAAATTCATAGTATTATAGTAATAAAATCAATTCAAAAATTGAAATTTAAAAAAAAAAAAACCTAATAGCAACACACTGTCAATGGTTGAATTAGGACACTCAACACACAAAACAAGAACATCAAAATACCAATATTATTACAAAAAATTTTAAGTTACTCTCATAGTAACATGAGATATTCCACACAAAATAGCAACAATAATTTTCGTATGTTCTACAAATCCAAAAAATAAAAACAAACCCAAAATACATATCAATGAATCACAATTTATTAGTAACAAGGAATCAAAATTTTATATTGGGAAAAAAAAAATTGTTTGACAAGTTGAACCATATACATTATAAATGTTACTTTCAACTCGTAAAATATACATCAAATAACATGTAACATCACATACCTTTCAGATTTTTAAGCCTCCCATGTTATTGATTTTCGGAGAAAGGAACACAAATAGATTTGGACTTGAAGAGTAAAACCCTTTTTCAACAGTTTACCCTTTGTTTTTTGAATGGAATCGGTTTTGGTAATCAAAGTTTTGATTATTGGAGAAAGGAACACAAATAGATTTGGAGGATCTTTTACCGGAATTGTAGGACCGAATGAAGATGGAAACTTTTCGATTTTATGAATGCCGACCATTGAGGGTTTCACCATTACTTTTGAACGGCTTTTGAGACGCCGTTTGAGTTTTGGGAAAGAATAAGGGTAGAAAAGTAACCTTATTAAAAAGTGGACTTGTAACAAAATTAGTTTCCTTGCAGGACTTATCACCAAACAAGCCCATGTAGGAGGACCGACCTCCAAATTTCCTCATAAATTATTAGGCTTCCATAAAAATTTTAATGATGATAGAGTAATTTGAGATTTTTTTATGGAAAAATATGCTTAGGTCATAACATTTTTTTCCCTCTAAGCATTTATGTCATAATGTTATGATTACATGTCAGATGGATATGGATCTCGACGATAAGGGGTCTATATGTTAAATGAATTCACTAGTTATTGCTCATGCCTGAAGGCATAGAGTAACCAAAAAAAATTGTCAGCCTGTTTACCCCCAAAATTGTAAAATCTAAGGGTTACATGCGAAGGTGATCTAACGGTCAAGAAAAAGTCAATGAGAGTCCAAGTTGATTAATCCTAAAAATCTACATTTGAATATGCTTTGGAAGGGTTAATTATACATAGTTTACATTTTATTTGTAATAAATAATGAGGAATTAAAGCCTAAAGAATAGAATTGGAGTATTTACATTAAATGCAGGGAAAAAGAGTCATTATGGGACCATGAGAAACAAAGCCATGAAGAGGAAACAACCATAGGAAGCTTTTTGGATGGAGGCATCAAAGTCAAAAGCAAATCAGCCCTAGCTAGGGTTTCAAAGCTCTTGTGAAAGTAAAGTGGCCTATTTACTCCGAATTTCAAAGCTCCTCTACCTCTATAAATAGCCCCCATTCTCTTATAACTGAATACACCTTGTGAGTTGAATTCCCCTCCAAATTAACTCCCTTTCTCTTTCTCTCTCTCTTGTATTACTTTCATTTGCTTATGTTTCTATTCTCTACTTTTTCTAACTCGTCTTCTTTCTTTGCCATAGCAATAAAGGGTGAGTAGTCTTATTTTGAACTTCTGTAAACCCCCATATGTTTATATTAATATAATGATATAATTTTTTAGTAATTATAATATATATAATGACGTGAGAATGAACTACATAAACTATAACAATAGAAATAAATATTTGTGAGACAAATGGATTGTTAAGTTTAAGTTTCGAAGGTGTTTAAAATTGGAAGAGGTTGTAGGTGAGTTTCTAAATACTTTTAGGTCAAAATAAGATGTCCATTGAATCCATAAGATCAAGAAACATTGGGAGAGGTAATATGGGGTGTAATCAAGTTAGGAAGTATCCCGGAATTAAAGTACACTTTAGAGAGAATTTGGATTAAAAGGATTTTGGACACTGCCTAGTATTTGGATCATACTGTTTTATCCTAATGTCCATTTGATCTAAAATTTGGAAAGTGGATGGTAGACTTCTAGGGCTACAAAAGTGTATTTAATGAAAATTTTCCAAATCGACCTCTACACAGGCCAAAACTTCACTGGAAGTTTCAGCAGAAACAGGAAATACGTTCGAACGATAGTGCGTTCTAGTACTTTTTGTCTGATGGAAAAACCAAAGTACTGGGAGATAAGGATGTTCAAACACCAATGACTTTTGAACGTCAGTTATGAATTCTTACTCTCCGAATCGCGCACAAGACACCCTTTCTTCCACTTAAATACTTAAGGACACCTCCCTAAGCCCCATTTCAACATTTCTAACCCTAGAAAAGCTTAGAGAGGAAGAAAGAAAGGGAAAACAAAAGATTAAAGGGTTGATTCAAGTTTGGGAAATATCAAATCTCAAGTTCTTCAAGAATACTAAGGAAGAAGAAAGTAGGGGTTTTCTTTCATTCTTGTCCATTGATGCAAGGGCTAATATATATGTATTTTTTTTGACTCCTAATCATATGTAATTGCTATGGGTTCTTTGTTGCTTGGTCCTCTTACAAATATTACCATATTTTAAACAAAGTTAGGGTTGAATACCCATGAAATCTCTTTTTCTTGAGTTAAAACCCTAGTCCTTGGGAAATATGGGTTTCTCCCTCTACATTCACTTGAATTTAGTTTCAAAAACTAAAGTTTTTTGTGTTGTGTATCAAAATGATATTGATGATGATCTCTTGCCTTTTACTTAATTGTTCTATTGAAATACTACATGTGAAATTGGGAATTTATGGAATTGTTGTTATTTGAGGAAATTGTTGGTATTGTATCTCTTGTGTGGTTGTTGGATAAACATGGACTACTATTGACCGGGTATCTTGGAGTGTGTAGACGTCTTCTTACTCCATGGGGGTTTAAACTTTTCCTACCACTCATAGTGGGGTTAGTGCCTTACGAGGACTAAACCATTATCGCTCACGAGGTATCGTGGAAAAAGGATTTGTGTGGGTTGTGCGTGGGCCAGGATATTTTCAATAGTATTCATGCGAGATCTTACTTCATACTAGAGATAAGAATACAGTGGTGGGTTATTGTTCATTATATCACAAATAGTTTCGACAAGAATTTTGGGAAGTATGGGATTCCGCAAGAACTTGGAAGAAACAGTTTATGGTGAAATGGATTATTAGTCGTATATTGGTTTCACTAATGCATTAAATTACTATTGTTGCTTAAATTTGAGATATGTTTAAATGTTTCTGTTTTATTTCAAAATTCATATATGCTATTTGTGAAAGGTGACCGACCGTTTTTATATGTTTTTCTAAACCTTGTTCGAGTTTGGGAGGAATGTTGCTACAGAGCTTAGTGCTCACTCCCTACAAACTATATTTTTTAGATTGTGGTCTAGAGAAAGGGCTCGGGATTGAGGAGCTGACTCATTAGGAAGCTCCACTAGTCGGGCTCGTGGATCCCGAGGTGGATGTCTAAAGTTATACTCTCCTAGGATCTAGACTAGGAAATTTATTTTGAGATTATGTAAAGACTACTCTTTTGTGATTCCGCTGCAAGTTTAAATGTGATTCTTTTGGGATATAAATATCATAGTCAATCACATTCTTTTTGGGATATAATGGCCATGGTTGACCTATTCTTTTGGGATAATATTGTAAATGTTATATTTGATGAATGAAATTTCTTAAATGACGAATTTATTTAGTTGCTCTCATTGTGTGAATGGTTTTTAGTTTGTAATGCCATCCAATGTGGGTTTTGGGGCGTTACAAAGTTTTGGTATCAGAGCCTAGGAAGTAGGTCTTACATGGAAGTTGTAGGTTGTGGACTATCACTAGAGTATTAGGCTAGGTTGAAGAAAAATCTAAGCTTGAATCGGTTTGAATTTAGATGTTTGTAAAATAAGTGTGATTCGTTGTTTAGTTAGGTTATGGATTAATTATTCGTTCGAATTTATGGATTAACTAGCTTCGAGGAGTTGGCGAAAATTTTGGAATGAATATTCTAGTTTTATATCATGTATTTTGGACTATTCTAAGAGATGAATAGTAATTTGGCTTTTGGTTTGTAAATGATGGTAGGTATGGATTTTTATGCAAGTTATATTATCTATATTGGAGATGGGTATAAGATAGGATTTGTGATAAATGACACCCAAACTTGAGTTGGACAAGTATAGCAGAACCATCCGTCACATAGACTACCTTTCACTAATTTAATCATAACTCTTTGTTGGAAATTCCAAATGGTGCACCGTCTTTTTTGTTAGAATTCTAACTCGTATATATTTCCAACCATATTGGTCACACATGCTAGAAATACCTAAGTTAAATCAGTTTATTCTTCGAAGTTGATCAAAAATTTGCTTTGTGGTATTCCTTGGATAACAAAATTTCGTGCTTTTCTTCTCAGACTCTAAAGGACTTATCCTTAAGCAAGCTTCCATCACTATTTAGGCTTTGATTTAGAGATACCCCCATGTTGATTGAATTATTTTGATGGATAACAATAGAAAATGGGATTATGACTTGGTGCCTTGCCGACTCTAAGTATTTTAATTCTACTATTAATCTTGCTTATATTTTTGGAAGTCAAGGAGATGTGATAACCCAATTTGGATGTGTGGAGGTAAGGTCAACTTAGATGTTTTTAAGATTGGACTATGTTTTGAATAATAAGGTTATGGAAATTGATGTGTGTTACTTAAAAGTCAAATAAATTAAGGAATGAATGTAGTTTTGGTTTTATGATGGAAACCATGGGAGTGGTATGTTTCCGCAATGGTGAGTACGATGTTATGAGATTGTATAATTCTCAAATATGATCAATTGATGGAATATGGTAAAGTTACATTGAATGAGAACCTATTTTGGATTCACGATAGGAATTGTGATTATGGTTCTTAAATGGATAGGTGTTTGTTTTCATAACCACAAACTTGAGGTTGCCAATATTGTTTTAAAAATATTATGGAGAATATTAAATTTACTTTGAATGTTTAAGACGGGTCATGCATAGGATACAAATTGAGAGCATTATACTTAGTTTATCTTATTTCCTTGAGGGCTTAGTGGACTACTTTTAAACTCTCTAAAGTATTAACAATCGAGAATCTCTTAGTTGAATGTTAAGTTAATAGTTGACTTGTATTGCACACCTTTATTATAAATTGAGGTCAATTTACGGAAGCGAACTTATAGGAGTTCCATTTGACTCTCGATATTATTGGATTTAAGATTATAGAGGTTTAAAAGCTCGAGGTCAGATATAACAGACAATCATGGAAATAAGGAAGACATCCAAAGTTTGATATGAACTTCTATTATTCTATAGGATCTTTTAATGTTATTGAAGTTGTGTTGGAGGAATATTGTGACACCCCAAATTCATGGGGTCCGTTAATTTCCCATCAACTCATGGAATGCCCGTGGATACCATATAACTCGATATCGCACCGTTGTGTCCCATTTACCAGGATCCATAATTTAACGAAATCCAGGCAGAGTCTCCTTTGTACGGGAAGCTCTACCCCAAAACACAATCTGTGCAATCAACATTTACATGACCCATCCGAGGTCCAATATAATACCATAACCACACAGGGTCCATTTTATACATAAAACTTGACCACACCGGGTCCAATCATCATATTTATATCAAAATATGCAAGGTTATATTAAAACAGTCCATATATACTCTATTACAATTCCTTTACACATTACATGCCAAAATTTAATTACAAATCTACTTTTACAAAAAAAAAATGGATTGGAAGCCATAAGTCGACTTTTCTTCAACCATGTGACCCGGATTGTGAGCCGTCCATTGGTGCATGACCCACACCTGAAATGTTTCCCGTATAGGGTGAGCCAATGCCCAGTAGAATAATCCCTACAGAGGCTACTCATCACCTAAAATGCATATGCAATGTATAAATGCAACATTTCACACAATAACATATAATACAATGTTGGAAAATCATGATGCCATGCCAAGTAATGAGATGAAACTCACCCATGCATGCTATCCCGAGCCCACACCGACTCCCACAACACAATGCGACACTTACGTGTAAAACAAACGTCTTTGATGAAACACATCCAAAGATCATTTTGAAATCAACCATATGTCATAAAACTCATTCATTCTTGGATGTTTCCCATCAAATGAATAATTTATATATCAAAATCATGTGCCTTTATGGGGTATCGGATTCAGGAATCGCACCTCCGGCTCCGTACGCCGTTACACTTTTCTGGAATTTCACCGCCGGTAAGTGTATGAACCAAGTGGTCGGGTTTTTCACCCGAGGGAGTGTCTAGCCCTACTTGCTATACCCGACACAAGTTTTCTTATGCATGTCACCGTGCGACTCCGTAGGACATTCCATCCCACTTTCCCGAGCCTACCATCAAGAACCAATGTTGGTGTTGATCACCCCATGCAACCCTACACCCACACTCATGCATGTAGCCCATGAATGTGATGTTAATTCCATGTCCATATTGCAATGCATGCCAAATGACAATTTTTAAATATCATTGTATACCATGACAATTAATATCATTTGCATATAATCACATAACCATTTCAAGTTCAATATACCCAAGAGCATATATCAACACTCCATCAACATGATAACACATAATACATGCTAATATTACATTTCATTCACAAGGCATAATATAAAACACAAAGCATGCCCACATGATCCCAATTTTCAAGGGATTACATAAATACTTCCATATACCAAAATCAAGCCAAGATTTTATATGGATCATTCAAACAAAATAAAAATCAGAATATATGATTTTTATATAACCAATTATCTAAACATTCAAGAAATCACAAACTAGCACTTTCTAACTACCCATTTCACACTAGAATTGATCCTACCCATTTCCATAGCACCAATCATAATGGAAAAGTATTAGAAATACCCAAAACAGCCCACATGAACCCTATGGACACCTTAGGTTAGAAATAGGTCCGAGTAGGAGGAACCCTACCTCTTGAAGCGTAAAGAATTTGTAGAAAGCCTCAAGAACAAGATTGAAGTCCAAAGCTTAGATTTCTCCAAAATCCTCCCTTTGAATCTTCGGTGAAAATCTTTGTTTTTGGTACCCACGCGTAGCTCTCGTCGCGTAGATCGACTTTAATTCTTGGCCCGACGAATTCCGACCGACGGAACTCCGAGAATCGGCGAAAGAAAGCTTGAAGAATTTTATTTTTTTCTCCTTAGCTCTTTGGTTTGATCCAGCCGGCAGCAAATGAAGAAAATGAAGAGCAAATATCTGATTTGCTCACTTTTATACCTTCTAAACACTTGGCCCTCGTCGCGCCAAGTGTCATCCTTTGTCCGGGTCCGTTTTCATCCCGAAACGATTAAATTTCGTACCGATTTAAACTCAAAATATTTTATATGAACTTTATTTAAAATATTTTTTAAATTTTCAAATTTTTATAAAAATTTCGTTTTTAGGGGTCATCGAACACCCGTCACCTCGAAAAACGTGAAAAATCTGACTATCTCAGAATTCGACGAAATTTGTCTGGGTAACTAGATTTCGTGAGACGAATCCAATGGTGAGGTCCGTTTCATCATCCGAGGTCTATAAAAATACCAGTTTTTTTTTTTTTTTAGAAAAAGTTAAAATTTTTCCCGGGTTTCACATTCTTCCTCCCTTAAAAGAATTTCGTCCCCGAAATTCACATACACATGCACATACAATCACATGCATATGCAAAAGTCAATTAATGGTAAATGACCAGAAGAATATACCTCCATCCTCGAACAAGAAAGGATAACTAATACGGACAGTGTCCTCGCGCTCCCATGTTGCCTCCTCTACTCCTCGATGCTGCCACAGCACCTTCACTAGCCGCACGGTTTTGCCTCGCAAAACCTGTTCCCGGCTATCCATGATGCGCACCGGTCCCTCCTCGAAAGTCCCATCAGCATCAACAACAAGCTCTCCCCAATCCACCACATGAGTCGGATGTGGGGTGTACTTCCGAAGCATAGAGACATGGAATACTGCATGAACACTCGATAGATTTGGCGGTAATGCCAACCGATAAGCAACTGTACCCACTCTCTCAAGTACCTCGAAGGGTCCGATGTATCTCGGTGACAGCTTCCCCCGCTTACCAAACCGGACCACTCCTCTCTTAGGCATAACCTTCAAGAAGACATGATCTCCCACCTCAAACTCTAGAGGTCGCCGCCGTCTATCAGCATAACTCTTTTGCCGGCTTTGAGCCGTGAGAAGACGCTTCCGAATCAAGTCCACCTTCTCCGAGGTGTCTCTGATCAATTCCGGACCCGTAGAAGACCTCTCTCCTACCTCCGTCCAACAAACCGGAGAACGACATGGCCTCCCATATAGTGCCTCATAAGGTGCCATCTCTATGCTCGCCTGGTAACTGTTATTGTATGCAAACTCCACCAAGGATAAGTGATCTTCCCAGCTACCCTTAAGATCTAGGACGCATGCCCGTAGCATGTCCTCTAAAGTCTGGATAGTCCTCTCAGACTGACCGTCTGTCTGGGGATGAAAAGCAGTGCTCATCATTAATTGTGTCCCCATGGCTCGTTGGAAACTCTCCCAAAAATGAGCCGTAAACCTGGGATCCCGGTCCGATACAATAGATACAGGTACTCCATGCAGCCGGACAATCTCCCGTATATACAACCTGCAGAATTCCTCCAATGTGAAGGTCATCCGCACAGCCAAAAAGTGTGCCGACTTAGTAAGCCGGTCCACTATCACCCACACCGCGTCATGACCCCGCGATGTCCGTGGCAAATGGGTCACAAAATCCATCGTGATATGCTCCCACTTCCACTCAGCTACCTCCAAAGGCTGGAGTAATCCCGCTGGTCTCTGGTGTTCAGCCTTAACCTGCTGACACGTGAGACATCGACTGACAAAATCGCCAACCTGCCTCTTCATTCCACTCCAGTAATACTGGCGACGAAGATCATGATACATCTTTGTGCCCCCTGGATGAACTGCAAAACGGGAGCAATGAAACTCCCTAAGGATCTCCTCCCTAGATCTGCCAATTGAGGAACCACAACCCTTCCTCGATATCGAAGACTACCATCTGAGTGAGTAGCCCAGCCCTCGTCACCCATACCTGCCTGTACACGGTCCCGGATGAACAATAGCTCCGTGTCCTGACTCTGGGACTCAATCACCCTGCTCAGCAGAGACGGTATAGTCACCAAACTCCCCAAAGTACCCTGAGCCTGACCCATATAACATAGCCCGAACTGTCCCACAGTCTCGAGCATCTGCCACTCCCGGGAAGCTACACTAGCTAAAACTCTCTGTGACCTTCGGCTAAGTGCATCAGCCACCACGTTTGCCTTACCAGGATGGTAATGCAAAGTGAAGTCATAGTCCTCTAAATACTCCATCCACCGGCGTTGCCTCATGTTAAGGTCCCGCTGTGTAAAAATATACTTCAAACTCTTGTGGTCCGAAAATACTTCAAACTGCTCACCATACAGGTAGTGACGCCAAGCCTTCAAGGCAAAGACAATGGCTGCTAACTCCATGTCATGTGTGGGGTAATTCTGCTCGTGATTCTTTAGCTGTCGAGAACCATAAGCTACTACCCTCCCAGACTGCATCAAAACACATCCCAGCCCGTCCTTCGAGGCATCACAATAGACCGTGTACCTCTGTCCTCGTTCTGGAACTATCAGAATAGGAGCTGAAGTAAGCCTCTTCTTCAACTCTTGGAATGCATTCTCACAAGAATCATTCCACACAAACTTGACATCTTTCCGGGTCAACTTCGTCATAGGTGCAGCCAATCGAGAGAAATCCTCAATAAACCGCCGGTAATACCCCGCCAATCCCAAGAAACTACGTATCTCGAAGACTGACTTCGGTCTCTCCCAATTCATAACTGCCTCAACCTTCTCCGGGTCCACGGATACACCCGAAGCCGACACCACGTGTCCCAGAAATTTCACCTCAGTAAGCCAGAATTCACACTTGCTGAACTTGGCATATAACTGATAATCTCTCAATGTCTGGAGAACAATTCTCAAGTGACTCTCATGCTCCTCCTCAGACTTGGAGTAGATCAAGATGTCATCAACAAAAACCACAACAAATTGATCTAAATAGGGTTGGAACACCCTGTGCATGAGGTCCATGAATGCCGCTGGAGCATTGGTCAATCCAAATGGCATCACTGTGAACTCGAAATGCCCATACCGCGTTCTAAACGCCGTCTTAGGAATATCTTCCTCCCTAACCCTCAATTGATGGTAACCGGTTCTAAGATCTATCTTGGAATAGACTCGTGCCCCCCTCAGCTGATCAAACAAGTCATCAATCCTCGGCAAAGGGTACCTATTCTTGATAGTGACCCTATTCAACTTTCGGTAATCAATACACAACCGAAGAGTCTTATCTTTCTTCTTAGCAAACAGAACCGGAGCGCCCCAAGGTGAAGTGCTCGGTCTAATAAACCCCTTGTCCAACAATTCTTGCAATTGTACCTTGAGTTCTTGCAACTCAGTAGGCGCCATCCTGTGTGGTGTCATAGAGATGGGAGATGTATCGAGATGCAACTCTATAGTGAAGTCCACATCCCTATGTGGAGGTAATCCCGGTAGTTCATCCGGAAAAATATCCTCATAATCACACACAACCCGAGGTAGACTTAACTCCTGCCTCGCCTCGTCTTCAAGGGTCAGGCTTGCTAGCCAACCCATCAGCTGCCCATGCCATCTGGAGTCGTATACTGCTTGGGGTAAAGCATCGTGCTTATCCCCTTGAAACATGAAACAAACCCCATCCGGTGTGTAAGCAGTGATTCGCTTTCGATCACAATCAATGACGACTCGGTGTGCCGCCAACCAATCCATCCCAAGGATCACATCGAACTCCGACATGTCCATGACTCGAAGGTCCATAGTGAGTAGAATCCCTGAGATCTCCAACTCACACCCCCGACATATCTGATCAACCCTCACCCTAGCACCTAGGGGAGAACTCACATGCAATGGCTCTTTCAAGGTCTCAACCTCTAAGCCCAAGTCATCCACACAAGATGCAGCAATAAATGAATGAGATGCACCAGAATCAAATAACACTCTAGCCCATAAGCGGGAAAGTAGAAATGTACCCTGTATCACCGACGGATCTGTCAGCCCAGTCTGTGGCATCATGGCGTAGACACGCCCCGGAGTCCCTGAAGTCCCGGCTTGTGAGCCCTGGCCTCTTCCTCGACCCATTCCTTGGCCCATCTGGCCAGCTTGCGGTGTCCCTGCACGAGAAATAGTAGGGCCTTGTGCTGCACCCTGAAACTGGTACTGGCTGCCCTGACCCGTAGTAGGGTAGTGAGGAGCATACTGCGTCTGTGGTTGCCCCACTGAAGTCTGAGATTGCGACGACCCATGACCCTGGGATCCCTGCCTCTGAGGACAATCCCTCTTCATGTGACCCGGTTGGTGGCAATGATAGCAAGTCCTCTGGCCAACCTGGTAGGAAGGTCTCTGATTTCTCCCACCTTGGGAGGATTGACTTTGGCCTTGGCCTTGATAACTGCGGTCTTGTACCTGAAATCCTTGTGGAGTAGAAGTCCTTTGCTTCTTCCTTGAGCTAGAAGAAGAGGATTGGCCTTCCTTCTTCTTGTCTTTTGCACCAGACTCCCGGATGCTCCTTGCGTCATCCACCTCTCTCTCAATGGCCAAAGCTGTGGTGACCATCAAGTCGAAGTCTTGTAGTAGAAGACCAACAATTTTACCCCGGATGGATAACTTCAGCCCATCCTCAAATTTTCTAACCTTGGCCATATCTGTGGCCACATATTGGTCAGCGAAACGTGCTAACTCAGTGAATTTAGCCACGTATTCCATCACTGACATCGTTCCTTGCCTCAGATCTAGGAACTCCCGGGCCTTTGCATGCCTCGCAGTCGCCGGGAAGTATTTCCCCATGAAAAGTTCCTGGAACTCTACCCATGTCATGGCCTCCAAGTTCTTGGAGTCTTTCACCCAATCCCACCATACTTGGGATTCCCCCTCCAACTGGAATGTAGCTAGAGTTATCCTGGTGGCGTCAGAGGTGATCTCCATTGCCCTCAAGATCTTGTCAACCTGCCGGAACCAATGATCAGCTACCATCGGGTCCGCCCCTCCCATAAAGATCGGCGGTTGATGTGCCTTGAACTTCTGGAGATGACTGGAGCCTCCTTGGCCCCCACTTGTACCCGTCTGTGCAATAGTAGCGGCCGTAGCACTAGCTTGTGCAATGGTAGCCGCCGCTGCACCAATAGCCTCCATGAAGGCTTGTTGGTCAAAGGCCGGTGGTGGTTGGTTGTTATTCTGCCTACCACCTCTGCCTCGGCCGCGTCCTCTTCCCCTTCCTCTATTTTCCATCTACACACATGTCAAATAGAAACAGAGCATTTACTTAGTATCCCAAGATAGAAGTCAAGTATTTAAACTTGAAGATTTTCCTCCTTGTTTCACTAGTAGTGCGTGTGCCACCTACTAGTAGACATTTACACATAAAACTATACCATTTATTCCTTTTTTTTTTTCATGTGTCTTTTACCATGCATGTCATTCACATAATCACTTAGCAAATAATCATGTTTCACATAACACGTTGCACAAAACATATAACAATTTAAGCACATAAGATGAGATGCACAATGCATGCAATGGTCTAGTCCCAATGCCCAACAAGCCTTAGGTAAATCGTATAACCTAGGCTCTGATACCAAGCTGTGACACCCCAAATTCATGGGGTCCGTTAATTTCCCATCAACTCATGGAATGCCCGTGGATACCGTATAACTCGATATCGCACCGTTGTGTCCCATTTACCAGGATCCATAATTTAACGAAATCCGGGCAGAGTCTCCTTTGTACGGGAAGCTCTACCCCAAAACACAATCTGTGCAATCAACATTTACATGACCCATCCGAGGTCCAATATAATACCATAACCACACAGGGTCCATTTTATACATAAAACTTGACCACACCGGGTCCAATCATCATATTTATATCAAAATATGCAAGGTTATATTAAAACAGTCCATATATACTCTATTACAATTCCTTTACACATTACATGCCAAAATTTAATTACAAATCTACTTTTACAAAAAAAAATGGATTGGAAGCCACAAGTCGACTTTTCTTCAACCATGTGACCCGGATTGTGAGCCGTCCATTGGTGCATGACCCACACCTGAAATGTTTCCCGTATAGGGTGAGCCAATGCCCAGTAGAATAATCCCTACAGAGGCTACTCATCACCTAAAATGCATATGCAATGTATAAATGCAACATTTCACACAATAACATATAATACAATGTTGGAAAATCATGATGCCATGCCAAGTAATGAGATGAAACTCACCCATGCATGCTATCCCGAGCCCACACCGACTCCCACAACACAATGCGACACTTACGTGTAAAACAAACGTCTTTGATGAAACACATCCAAAGATCATTTTGAAATCAACCATATGTCATAAAACTAATTCATTCTTGGATGTTTCCCATCAAATGAATAATTTATATATCAAAATCATGTGCCTTTATGGGGTATCGGATTCAGGAATCGCACCTCCGGCTCCGTACGCCGTTACACTTTTCTGGAATTTCACCGCCGGTAAGTGTATGAACCAAGTGGTCGGGTTTTTCACCCGAGGGAGTGTCTAGCCCTACTTGCTATACCCGACACAAGTTTTCTTATGCATGTCACCGTGCGACTCCGTAGGACATTCCATCCCACTTTCCCGAGCCTACCATCAAGAACCAATGTTGGTGTTGATCACCCCATGCAACCCTACACCCACACTCATGCATGTAGCCCATGAATGTGATGTTAATTCCATGTCCATATTGCAATGCATGCCAAATGACAATTTTTAAATATCATTGTATACCATGACAATTAATATCATTTGCATATAATCACATAACCATTTCAAGTTCAATATATCCAAGAGCATATATCAACACTCCATCAACATGATAACACATAATACATGCTAATATTACATTTCATTCACAAGGCATAATATAAAACACAAAGCATGCCCACATGATCCCAATTTTCAAGGGATTACATAAATACTTCCATATACCAAAATCAAGCCAAGATTTTATATGGATCATTCAAACAAAATAAAAATCAGAATATATGATTTTTATATAACCAATTATCTAAACATTCAAGAAATCACAAACTAGCACTTTCTAACTACCCATTTCACACTAGAATTGATCCTACCCATTTCCATAGCACCAATCATAATGGAAAAGTATTAGAAATACCCAAAACAGCCCACATGAACCCTATGGACACCTTAGGTTAGAAATAGGTCCGAGTAGGAGAAACCCTACCTCTTGAAGCGTAAAGAATTTGTAGAAAGCCTCAAGAACAAGATTGAAGTCCAAAGCTTAGATTTCTCCAAAATCCTCCCTTTGAATCTTCGGTGAAAATCTTTGTTTTTGGTACCCACGCGTAGCTCTCGTCGCGTAGATCGACTTTAATTCTTGGCCCGACGAATTCCGACCGACGGAACTCCGAGAATCGGCGAAAGAAAGCTTGAAGAATTTTATTTTTTTCTCCTTAGCTCTTTGGTTTGATCCAGCCGGCAGCAAATGAAGAAAATGAAGAGCAAATATCTGATTTGCTCACTTTTATACCTTCTAAACACTTGGCCCTCGTCGCGCCAAGTGTCATCCTTTGTCCGGGTCCGTTTTCATCCCGAAACGATTAAATTTCGTACCGATTTAAACTCAAAATATTTTATATGAACTTTATTTAAAATATTTTTTAAATTTTCAAATTTTTATAAAAATTTCGTTTTTAGGGGTCATCGAACACCCGTCACCTCGAAAAACGTGAAAAATCTGACTATCTCAGAATTCGACGAAATTTGTCTGGGTAACTAGATTTCGTGAGACGAATCCAATGGTGAGGTCCGTTTCATCATCCGAGGTCTATAAAAATACCAGTTTTTTTTTTTTTTTAGAAAAAGTTAAAATTTTTCCCGGGTTTTCACAAATATGAAGTTCTGTTTATGCCTCTTTAATACATTATTAAGATATAGGTTTGATTAATTATACTTAAGGATTGTTGGTGCGAGTATTGAAGATTCAAACATTATGACTACTGGTGATAATTGGAGGGATGTAATTTGAGGAATTCATGATGATACCGATGGAGATTGGCTTTGACATGGTTGTAGAAACTTTATGTAACTTTAGAAACACTGGTTGTCCTACTAATTAGCAGATCGTTATTATCATGGGGGTTGTGAATAATTACTAAGGCTATGATGACTAATGTAATTAAATTGAAGAACATTCGGTGAATCATTGGGAGTCTTGTATTAGTTTTCATTATATCATAAGAAGTCTAGTGATAGGGAATTGAGAGATATTTTGAGATCCTTGACAGTTTATCTTCACATGTTGGTATGTTACAAGATTTATATTGTAATGGATTTTATCATAGAAATTCGAAAGTATAGGTATCGTGAAAAGAGTTGTGATGTTAATGAAAGTTGTGACACCCCAAAATTGGGGGGGTCAATTGATTACCCATCAACCCGCGGAATACCCGTGGATACCAAGTAATTTGATATCACGCCATTATGCCATATTTACCGAGAACCATAATTTTTACAAAATTTGGGCAGAGTCTCTTTTGTATGGGAAGCTCTATCCAAAACTCAACATGTGCAATCATATAATAACAAGACCCATCCGAGGTCCAATATTCAACAATGACCACATCGGGTCCAATTATAAGTAAACATTGGCCACACAAGGTCCAATTATCCATATTTATATCAATACATGTAAGGTTAGTTTAACAATAGTCTATATAAGTTCTATTACAATTATTTGCAAAAGATTACATGCACAAAACATTATTTCCACAAATGTTTTACATTAACACAAAATAAAGCCACATTCGGCTTTCTTCAAACATGAGGGTCCAAATTGGAGCCATCCACCGGTGTATCTCTCCCACCTGAAATGTTTTCCCGTATAAGGTGAGCCAACACCCAGTAGAATAAGCCCTACAGAGGCTACTCCCCACATTAGATGCATATGTGGTGTGTATAAGCAACAAATAACATTTAACAATCATTCCATACGAGAATATGCATTAAATGTGGAATGTAATCATGTCATGCCATGAAATGAGATGATACTCACTCATGCACTTAAAACTCAAGTCATCACCGACTCCCACGACACAATGCAATCCCAAGGTATACTGAATCCGTCAATTGACAAAAAAAATCCACCAAATGATCGTTTGAAATAAAAGTTGTTTTATTATAAAACCAAATCATTGATGGGTGTTACTCATTGTATGAGTACTTTGTAAATCAAAATCTTGTGTCTTGTTGGACAACGGATTTTGGATTTTATACCACCGGTTCCGTACACCATACTACACTTTTCGGGATTTTTACCACAGGGGAGTGTATAACCAAGTCGCCGTGTCTTGCACCCGAGGGGGGAATCTACCCCTTCTTCCTATACCCAACACAAGTTTTTTTCTTTCATGCAACCATGTGACTCATTCGGATTTTAAACCCAACTTTCCCGAGTCCACCCATCAATCACCAAGAATGGTGTTTGATTAACCATGCATACACACACCCACACTCATGACTCATACCCATGAATGTGATATCAATTCCATGTTCATATTGCAATGCATGCCAAAGAAAAAATTTCTACATATCAATGTCTACCATGGCGATTTATATCATATGCAAATAATCTCCATAATTTTATCACCATGTCAAAACATCAACTAGCATGTGTCAACATTTATATTCAACACAATTGACAAGCATGTTATTACATAATCTATGTCAAAAACACACTTAATTTAAAAGGCAAAATATAGCACATAACAGCCCACAAGAAAATCAGCCCATAGTGGCTCAAAATTTAGCCACCAAACGGCCCCAAAATAGGCCCAAAAATAGCCCCAAAGTTGGCCCTAAAACAGCCCCAAAAATAGTCCGTATACAGCCCCTAATTAGTGCACAAAACAACCCCAATTTCAGCACCAAAACAGTCCTTAACATGGCCTAAAAACAGTCCGTAATTCAGCCCCTTAACAGTCCAAAATTCAGCCTCTTAACAGTCCATTTGGACAGCCCACATACAAAGCCATTAAAACAGTCCAAAAACAGTCCATTTGGACAGCCCTTGGACAGCCCACATATAAACCATTTTCAGCCACTAAAAGCCCACTTAAAATAAGAATAAAACTAAGGTAGGAGGGAACCCTACCTCTTGTAGCGTGTAGGAAGTGGTAGAACTTCTAAAAACACCAAAACAAGCCCAAGAACCTTTGATTCCTCCAAAGTCTTTTCTTTGGACCTTCGGTGAAATCCATTTTTCTTGGTACGTACACGTAGCCCTCGTCGAGGAGATGAGGAGATGAACTTTGATTCTTGGCTCGACAAATTCTGACCTACGGAACTTCTTGAATCGTAGAGACAAAGTTGGATTTTTCTCTTTTTTCTCTCTTTCTCTCCAACGTCTGAAACCAGTAGAGAACCCAGCTGAATAAGTGGGGAAATCAGATTTTTCCACTTATTTATTGTCCCAAAACCCTTGGCTCACAATGCGCCACACGGCTCCTATTTTCGGGTCTGTTTTCACCCCGAAACGATTAAATTTCGTACCGATTTAAGCTCAAAATATTTCATATGAACTTTATTTAAAATATTTTTTAAATTTTAAAATTTTTATAAAAATTTCATTTTTGAGGGTCACCGGACACCCGTCACTTCGAAAAACATGAAAAACCCAACTATCTCAGAATTCTACAAAATTTGACAGGGTGACTAGATTTTGCAACATGAATCCAACGGCGAACTCTGTTTCCTCATCCGAGGTCTAGAACATGAGTATTTTAAATATGCATTAAGATGGCAAATTATCATTTTGCCATTTCTAAGAAAAAGTTCAAATTTTTTCGGGTTTCACATTCTTCCCCCCTTAAAAGAATTTCGTCCCCGAAATTCACATACACATGCACATACAGTCACATGCATATGCAACAATCAAATAATTCTAAAAGACTATAAGAATGTACCTCCATCTTCGAATAAGAAAGGATAATTGGTACGGATGGTGTCCTCGCGCTCCCATGTCGCCTCCTCTACTCCTCGGCACTGTCACAGCACCTTCACTAGCCGCACAATCTTGCCTCGTAAAACCTATTCCCAGCTATCCATGATGTGCACCGGTCCCTCCTCGAAGGTCCCATCAGCATCAACAACAAGTTCTCCCCAATCCACCACATGAGTCGGATCTGGGGTGTATTTACGGAGCATAGAGACATGAAAATCCGCATGGACACCTGATAGATTTGGCGGTAATGCCAACCGGTAAGCCACTACACCCACCCTCTCGAGTACCTCGAAGGGGCCAATATACCTCTGCGACAGCTTTCCCCGCTTACCAAACCTGACCACTCCTCTCCTAGGCATCACCTTCAAGAAGACATGATCTCCTACCTCAAACTCCAAAGGTCGCCGTTGTCTATCGGCGTAGCACTTCTGTCAGCTCTGAGTCGTGAGAAGACGCTTCCGTATCAAGTCCACCTTCTCAGAGGTGTCCCTGACCAAATCCGAACCCATAGAGGATCTCTCTCCCACCTCCGTCCAACAAACCGGAGAAAGGAATGGCCTCCCATATAATGCCTAATAAGTTGTCATCTGTATGCTCGCCTGGTAACTGCTATTATATGCGAACTCCACCAAGGGTAAGTGATATTTCCAGCTACCCTTGATATCTAGGACGCATGCCCGTAGCATGTCCTCTAAAGTCTAGATAGTCTTCTCAGACTGGCCGTCGGTCTGGGGATGAAAAGCAGTACTCATCATGAATTGTGTTCCCATGGCTCGCTGGAAACTCTCCCAAAAATGAGCCATAAACCTGGGATCCCGGTCCGATACAATAGATACGGGCACTCCATGCAGCCAGACAATCTCCCATATATACAACCTGCAGAATTCCTCTAGTGTGAAGGTCATTCGCACCGCTAAAAAGTGTGCCGACTTGGTAAGCCAGTCCACTATCACCCACACTGCATCATGACCCCGTGATGTCCGTGGCAAGTGAGTCACAAAATCCATCATGACATGTTCCCACTTCCACTCAGCTACCTCCATAAACTGGAGTAATCCCGCTGGTTTCTGGTGCTCAGCCTTAACCTGCTGACACGTGAGACATCGGCTAACAAAATTTTCAACATCTTTCTTCATCCTACTCCAATAATATTGGCGACGAAGATCATGGTACATCTTCGTGCCACCTGGATACACAGCAAAACGGGAACAATGGAACTCTCTAAGAATCTCTTCTCTGAGCTCCACTGACTGAGGAACCATAATTCTTCCCCTAAATCGAAGACTACCATCCGAGTGAATGGCCCAGCCCTCGTCACCTGTACCTAACCGTAATCGGTCCCTGATGGATGATAACTGTACATCCAGTCTCTGGGACTCAATCACTCTACTCAGTAGGGAAGGTGTAGCCACCAAACTCCTCAAAGTACCCTAAGTCTGATCTCCATAATGTAGCCTGAACTATCCCACAGTCTCGGGCATCTGCCACTCCCGGGAAGCTACACTTGCCAAAACTCCCCGTGACTTTCGGCTAAGTGCATCAACCACCACATTTGCCTTACCAGGATAGTAATACAAAGTGAAGTCATAGTCCTCTAAATACTCCATCCACCGTCATTGTCCTATGTTGAGGTCCCGCTGTGTGAAAATATACTTCAGACTCTTGTGGTCTGAAAACACTTCAAACTGCTCACCATACAAGTAGTGGAGCCAAGCCTTCAAGGCAAAGACAATGGCTGTCAATTCCATGTCATGAGTAGAATAATTCTGCTCGTGATTCTTCAACTGCCGAGAACCATAAGCTACTACCCTTCTGGACTGCATCAAAACACATCACAGCCCGTCCTTCAAGGCATCACAATAGACCGTGTACCTCTGCCCCTGTTTCGGGACTATCAAGATCGGAGCTGAAGTAAGCCTTCATTTCAACTCCTGGAATGCCTTCTCACAAGCTACATTTCACTCAAACTTGACCTCTTTCCGAGTCAACTAAGTCATAGGAGCAGCTAATCGAGAGAAGTCCTCAATAAACCTCTTGTAGTACCCTGCCAATCCCAAAAAATTGTGTATCTCGAAGAATGACTTCGGCCTCTCCCAATTCATAACCGCCTCAACCTTTTCCGGGTCCACAGATACACTCGAAGCCAACACCACGTGTCCCATAAATTTCACCTCAGAAAGCCAAAATTCACATTTGCTGAACTTGGCGTACAACTGATAATCTCTCAATGTCTGGAGAACAATTCTCAAATGACCCTCATGCTCCTCCTCAGACTTGGAGTAGATCAAGATGTCATCAACGAAGTCCACGAAAAACTGATCTAAATAGGGTTGGAATATCCTATGCATGAGATCCATGAATGCTGCTGGAGCATTCGTCAACCCAAATGGCATCACTGTGAACTCAAAATGCCCATACCGCGTTATGAACGCCGTCTTAGGGATGTCTACCTCCTTAACCCTCAACTGATGGTAACCGGTACGTAGATCTATCTTGGAGTAGACCCGCGCCCCTCTCAGTTGATCAAAAAAGTCATCAATCCTTGACAAAGGATACCTATTCTTGATAGTAACCCTATTCAACTGTCGATAGTCTATGCACAATCGAAGGGTTTATCCTTCTTCTCGACAAACAACATCGGAGCGCCCCAAGGTGAAGTGCTTGGTCTAATGAAGCCCTTGTCCAATAACTCTTGCAACTAGACCTTAAGTTCTTGCAACTCAGCTGGTGCCATCCTATGTGGAGTCATAGAGATAGGCGATGTACCGAAATATAACTCAATGGTGAAGTCTACATCCCTATGTGGAGGTAATCCCGGTAGCTCTTCTGGAAAAACATCATCATACTCACATACAACCCGAGGAAGGCCCAACTTCTATCTCGCCTAGTCCTCCAAGGTAAGGCTTGTAAGCCAACCCATCAACTGTCCGTGCCATCTAGAGTCATACACGGCCTGAGGTAAAGCATCACGCTTTTCCCCCTGGAACTTGAAACAAATACCCTCCAGCGTATAAACAGTGACCCTCTTTCGATCACAATCAATGACTACCCGATGTGCCGCCAACCAATCCATACCAAGGATAACATCAAACTCAGACATGTTCATGACCCTAAGATCCACGGTGAGTAGAATCCCCGAGATCTCTAACTCACAACCCCGACATATCTGATCAATTCTCACCCTAGCTCCTAGGGGAGAACTCACATGCAATGGCTCTTCCAAGGTCTCAACCTCTAAGCCCAAGTCTTGCACACAAGATGTAGCAATAAATGAATGCAATGCACTAGAATCAAATAATACCCTTGCCCATAAGCGAGAGAGTAGAAATGTACCCTGTATCACCGACGGATCTGCCGGCTTAGTCTGAGGTATCATGGCATAGACACGCCCCTGGGTTCCCGAAGTACCGGCTTGTAAGCCTTGGCCTCGGCCTCTACCCATGCCCTGGCCTATCTGGCCGGATTACGAAATCCCCATACGCGAAGTAGTTTGGGCCTGAGTAGCATTTTGGAACTGGTACTAGATCCCTTGGCCCATGGTAGGGTGATGATGAGTATAATGTGTCTGTGGCTGCCCCACCAAAATCTGGGACTGACATGACCCTTAACTTTGGGATCCTTGCCTCTGAGGACAATCCTGCTTCATGTAACCCAGTTGGTGGCAATGATAGCAAGTCATCTGGCCTGCCTGGTAGGAAGGCCTCTGATTTCTCCCACCTTGGGAGGATTGACCTTGGCCTTGGCCTTGATAGCTGCGGCCCTGTCCCTGAAACCCTTGTGGAGTAGAAGTCCTCTACTTCTTCCCCGAGCTAGAAGAAGAGGATTGGCCCTCCTTCTTCTTGTCTTTTGCACCAGACTCCCTGATGCTCCTTGCGTCATCCACCTCTCTCTCAATGGCCATAGCAGTCGCGACCATCGAGTCTAAGTCTTGCAGAAGAAGACCCACAATTTTACCCCGGATGGACAACTTAAGACCATCCTCAAACTTCCTCACTTTGGCTATATCTGTGGCCACATAGTCATCGGCGAAACGGGCTAACTCTATGAACTTAGCCACGTACTCCATCACCGTCATCGTCCCTTGTCTCAAGTCTAAGAACTCCTAAGCCTTTGCATGTCGAGTAGCCGTTGGGAAGTACTTGCCCATAAAGAGCTCCTTGAATTCTGCCCATGTCATTACCTCCAAGTTCTTGGAGTCCTTGACCCAATCCCACCACACTTGGGATTCTCCCTCTAGCTGAAAAGTAGCTAGCGTTATCTTCGTGGCATCGGAGGTAATCTCCATAGCCCTTAAGATCTTGTCCACTTGTCGGAACCAATGGTCAATCACTATAGGATCCGCCCCTCCCAAAAAGATCGGGGGATTGTGTGCCTTGAACTTCTGGAGGTGACTTGAACCTCCTTGACTCCCACTTGCACCTTTCTGTCCAATAGTAGCGGTCGTAGCACTAGCTTGTGCAATGGTAGCCACCGCCGCACCAATAGCCTCCATGAAGGCTTGTTGGTCAAAGGCCAGTGGTGGTGGTTGGTTGTTCCGTCCACCCCGACGTCCCCTTCCTCTGGTTGCAATCTACACACTCATAAGATAGCAATAGATCAATTAGTTAATATCCCAAGTTAGGGATCAAGTATTTAGTAGACATTTACACATTGAACTATACCGTTCATCCCCTTTTTCCAAACTCCCAATGTTATGTTTTCTAACCACAGTGTATTCCCTTCCATATACATTTCTATCATGCATATAATTCACATAACAAGTAACACATAGCAAGTAGCATGTAGCAAGTAGAGCACATAACATGAAATGCATATGGAATGCAATGGTCTATACCCGTGCCCATCGAGCCCTAGGTTTTTCGTATGCCTAAGCTCTGATACCAAGCTGTGACACCCCAAAATCTAGGGGTCCGTTGATTACCCATCAACTCGCGGAATACCCGTTGATACCGAATAATTCGATATCACGCCATTATGCCACATTTACCGGGAACCATAATTTTTACGAAATTCGGGCAGAGTCTCCTTTGTACGGGAAGCTCTACCCAAAACTCAACGTGTGCACTCATATAATAACAAGACCCATCCGAGGTCCAATATTCAACAATGACCACACCGGGTGCAATTATAAGTAAACATTGGATACACCGGGTTCAATTATAAGTAAACATTGGCCACAGCGGGTCCAATTATCCATATTTATATCAATACATGCAAGGTTAGTTTAAAAATAGTCTATATAAGTTCTATTACAATTATTTGCAAAAGATTACATACACAAAACATTAATTCCACAAATGTTTTACATTAACACAAAATAAAGCCACATTCGGCTTTCTTTAAACATGAGGGTCCAAATTGGAGCCATCCACCGGTGTATCTCTCCCACCTGAAATATTTTTCCGTATAGGGTGAGCCAACGCCCAATAGAATAAACCCTACAGAGGCTACTCCCCACCTTAGATGCATATGTGGTGTGTATAAGCAACAAACAACATTTAACAATCATTCCATACGAGAATATGCATTAAATGTGGAATGTAATCATGTCATGCCATGACATGAAATGATAGTCACTCATGCACTTAAACCCAAGTCATCACTGACTCCCACGACAATGCAATGCTAAGGTATACTGAATCCATCAATTGACGAAAAAAATCCACCAAATGATCGTTTGAAATAAAAGTTGTTTTATTATAAAACCAAATCATTGATGGGTGTTACTCATTGTATAAGTACTTTGTAAATCAAAATCTTGTGTCTTGTTGGGCAACGGATTTTAGATTTTTTACCGCCGATTTTGTACACCATACTACACTTTTCTGGAATTTCACCACAGGGGAGTGTATAACCAAGTCGCCGGGTCTTGCACCCGAGGGGGGAATCTACCCTTTCTTGCTATACCCGACACAAGTTTTTTCTTTCATGTAACAATGTGACTCATTCGGATTTTCAACTCAACTTTCCCGAGTCCACCCATCAATCACCAAGAATGGTGTTTGATTAACCATGCATACACACACCCACACTCATGACTCATGCCCATGAATGTGATGTCAATTCCATGTTCATATTGCAATGCATGCCAAAGGAAAAATTTCTACATATCAATGTCTACCATGGAGATTTATATCATATGCAAATAATCTCCATAATTTCATCACCATGTCAAAAGATCAATTAGCATGTGTCAACATTTATATTCAACACAATTGACAAGCATGTTATTACATAATCTATGTCAAAAACACACTTAATTTAAAAGGCAAAATATAGCACATAACAACGCACAAGAAAATCAGCCCATAGTGGCCCAAAATTTAGCCACTAAACCGCCCCAAAATAGGCCCTAAAATAGCCCCAAAGTAGGCCCTAAAACTGCCCCAAAAATAGTCCGTATACAGCCCCTAATTAGTGCACAAAACAACCCCAATTTCAGCACCAAAATAGTCCATAACATGGCCTAAAAATAGTCCGTAATTCAGCCCCTTAACAGTCCAAAATTCAGCCCCTTAACAGTCCATTTGGACAGCCCACATACAACCCAATTTCAGCCATTAAAACAGTCCAAAAACCGTCCATTTGGACAGCCCTTGGACAGCCCACATATAAACCATTTTCAGCCACTAAAAGCCCACTTAAAGTAAGAATAAAATCAAGGTATGAGGAAACCCTACTTCTTCTAGCGTGTAGGAAGTGGTAGAACTTCTAAAAACACCAAAACAAGCCTAAGAACCTTTGATTCCTCCAAAGTCTTTTCTTTGGACCTTTCGTGAAATTCATTTTTCTTGGTACGAACACGTAGCTCTCGTTAAGGAGATGAACTTTGATTCTTGGCTCGACGAATTCCAACCGACGGAACTCCTTGAATCATAGAGACAAAGATGGATTTTTCTCTTTTTTTCTCTCTTTCTCTCCAACGTCTGAAACCAGTAGAGAACCCAGTTGAATAAGTGGCAAAATCAGATTTTTTCACTTATTTATAGTCCCAAAACCCTTGGCTCACAATGCGCCACACAGCTACTATTTTCGGGTCCGTTTTCACTCCGAAACGATTAAATTTCCCACCGGTTTAAACTCAAAATATTTTATATGAACTTTATTTAAAATATTTTTTAAATTTCAAAATTTTTATAAAAATTTTGTTTTTGGGGGTCGTCGGACACCCGTCACCTCGAAAAATGTGAAAAACTCGACTATCTCGAAATTTGACAAAATTTGATAGGGTGACTAGATTTTGCGATACGAATCCAACGGCGAACTTCATTGCCTCATCCGAGGTCTAGAACATGAGTATTTTAAATACGCATTAGGATGGCCAATTACCATTCTGTCCTTTCTAAGAAAAAGTTCAAATTTTCTCGGGTTTCACAAAAGCCACTAAGAATTGATTACATGGTTATTAGTTCTAGATCCAGGTTAGAGATTGAGAATGAATTCTTGAGTGATAGAAGACAATTGGCCTTAATCGAGTTGGTGAGCATGTAGAGATATTAAGATTGATCTAAAAGTATGAATTTGGATACAAAATGAGTTATGAAGGGGATTGTAAGGCTTATTGATTTGAGCTCAAGATTGGGGACTGAGAGCAAATATCTTGGAGATATAACTTGACACTTTACCTGAGTATTATAGTTATTTAATTACAAAAAATTTCCTTTGAATAGATTAGATGGATCGTTAGTGTACACATTTAAGAAGCTATAATTGGAGGATAAATGTGGTTAGGTTTCAGTTGTACACTTTGGCATAATTTGACATATCTTCTCAAAACTTTCAAACCCATGTGAACTAGTGGATTATAATTTATATTGGAATGTGTAGCTAGCTATTTGATTAATGACTACAATGGTGAAGGTAAGGAGTATCGTGAGAAATTACAAATTGATGTGTAACGTAAGGGATGATCTTAGAATATTGACTTATGTGGGAGTGTGTAGTTGTGAATTGAAATTATTGTAGATTTCAAAGATTTTGAATTCCTCTTGGTTAGTGAAAGACATAGTCATTAAGAATTTTGTATCTATTTCAGGGATCGAGATAAATCTTACCGTGATGTCATTAATAAATTTTTGTTACACCATGGTGTTAGTATAGGAAAGATGAGTAATCCTAAGAGCGGAATTGTATTTGGTTATTTTGATATGCTTATGAATAAGCTACATGTAAGGAGCAAATATAAGGTTTATTGAAATGATTGGTGAAATTCAAAAGAAAAGTGATCAGTGATGAGTACCCAATTAAGTATTGTGATCTAGTAGTTATGCATGATAAGAAATTAGTCAGAAAAATCTTATACAATTATTGGGAATAGAGTTGATAAATGGTTTCTAGTGAAGGAATGTAATATTCAGGACTTTAAGTAGCTGCAATGATGTTATAAGTGGAAAAGAGGGATATAAAATTTATGATATGATATTCTATTTTAACCTTGGCTTTGATGTTTAAAGGATGAATAGAACTGGAGATATCATAGCCAAATGACATATAGATAGACTAACTCGATGATTAAGTTTCGAGGATAAAACTTTCTTTAAGGGGGGTGAATTGTAAATCCGCATATGTTTATATTAATATAATGATATAATTGTTTAGTAATTTTAATATATATAATGACGTAAGAATGAACTACATAGACTATAACAGTAGAAATAAATATTTGGGAGACAAATGGATTGTTAAGTTTAAGTTTCGAAGGTGTTTAAACTTGAAAGAGGTTGTAGGTGAGTTTCTAAATATTTTTAGGTCAAAATAAGATTTTCATTGAATCCGGAAGATCGAGAAACATCGGGAGAGGTAATATGGGGTGTAATAAAGTTAGGAAGTATCCCGGAATTAAAGCACACTTTAGAGAGAATTTGGATAAAAAAGATTTTGGAGACTGCTTAGTATTTGGATCATAACCTTTTATCCTAATGTCTATTTGATCTGAAATTTGGAGAGCAGATATTAGACTTCCAGAGCTACAAAAGTGTATTTCACTAACATTTTCCAAATCGACCTCTAAATAGGCCAAAACTGCATTCGAAATTTCCGTAGAAACAGGAAGTATGTTCGAACGTGAAATGACATTCGAACGTCCTATGTTCAAACATGAAAGTCCGTTCGAACGACAGTGCATTCCAGTAATTTTTGTCTAATGGAAAAACCAAAGTACTGGGAGCTAAGGATGTTCAACCGCCAATGACGTTCGAATGTCAGTTATGAATTCTGACTCTCAGAATCACGGACAAGACACATTTTCTTCCACTATAAATACTTAAGGACACCTCCCTAAGCCCCATTTCAACATTTCTAACCCTAGAAAAGCTTAGTGAGGAAGAAAGAAAGAGAAAACAAAAGATTCAAGTGTTGATTCAAGTTTGGAAAATATCAAATCTCAAGTTCTTCAAGAATACTAAGGAAGAAGAAAGTAAGGGTTTTCTTTCATTCTTGTCCATTGATGCAAGGGCTAATGTATTTATGTATTTTTTTTGACTCCTAATCATATGTAATTGCTATGGGTTCTTTGTTGCTTGGTCCTCTTACAAATATTACCATATTTTAAACAAAGTTAGGGTTGAATACCCATAAAATCTCTTTTTCTTGAGTTAAAATCCTAGTTCTTGGGAAATATGGGTTTCTCCCTCTACATTCACTTGAATTTAGTTTCCAAAAATTTAGTGTTTTGTGTTGAGTATCAAAATGATATTGATGATGATCTTTTGCCTTTTCCTCAATTGTTCTATTGAAATACTACATGTGAAATTGGGAATTTATGGAATTGTTGTTATTTGAGGAAATTGTTGGTATTGTATCTCTTGTGTAGTTGTTGGATAAACATGGGCTACTACTGATTGGGTATCTTGGAGTGTGTAGACATCTTCTTACTCTGTGGGGGTTTGAACTTTTTCTACCACTCGTACTGGGGTTAGTGCCTTGCGAGAACTAAACCATTATCGCTCATGGGGTATCATGGAAAAAGGATTTGTGTGGGTTGTACCTGGGCCAGGATATTTTCGATGGTATTCATGCGAGATCTTACTTCATACTAGAGATACGAATACAGTGGTGGGTTATTGTTCATTGTACCACAAATAGTTTCTACAAGAATTTGGGAAGTATGGGATTCCACAAGAACTTGGAAGAAACGGTTTATGGTGGAATTGATTATTAGTCGTATATTGGTTTCATTAATGCATTAAATTACTGTTGTTGCTTAAACTTGAGATATGTTTAAATGTCTCTGTTTTATTTCAAAATTCATATATGCTATTTGTGAAAGGTGACCGACCGTTTTTATATGTTTTTCTAAACCTTGTTCGAGTTTGGGAGGAATGTTGCTACAGAGCTTAGTGCTCACCCCCTACAAACTATATTTTTCAGATTGTGGTCTAGAGGAAGAGCTCGGGGTTAAGGAGCCGACACATTGGGAAGCTCCACTAGACGGGCTCGTGGATCCCGAGGTGGATGTCTAGAGTTATACTCTCCCAGGAGCTAGACTAGGAAATTTCTTTTGAGATTATGTAAAGACTACTCTTTTGTGATTCCGCTGCAAATTTAAATGTGATTCTTTTGGGATATAAATATCATAGTCAATCACATTCTTTTTGGGATGTAATGGCCATGGTTGGCTTATTCTTTTGGGATAATATTTTAAATGTTATATTTGATAAATGAAATTTCTTAAATGACGAATTTATTTAGTTGTTCCCATGATGTGAATGATTTTTAGTTTGTAATGCCGTCCAAGGTGGGTTTTGGGGAGTTACAACTTTAGTAGAGTGTGAAGGGTGTGTGAGTATGTACTTATTGTTTCATTTATGCAACACCTATTTATTCTTAAATGCTTTATCTTTCTTTTCATTTGGTTGATTGAATGACTTTACAAAAATCTCTACTTTGTATAAGTTGTCTAATTCTTTATTTACAAATTAGATGTTGGTATAAACAATACTTACGATTCCCTACAAGTATTAAAGCTCAATCTTTATAGTTTAACATTCAATCATTGAAACATGCTCGTTGTTTATGAAAATATCTTTCAGTTAACTCATCATTGATGTGGGAGTTAACAAAGTTATACAGTTGCATAAATTTACACTAACACATACAAGCATGCTCAGATCCTTTATTGAGGAGTAGTTTTTCTCTCTATTTCAAGATTTCCATTTACACTTGTCTATACTGATCTTAGTTTTAAAAAACCACATTAGTTTCCCGTGGATACAACCTCAGACTTAAACAGATTATTAGAACAACTTGACTACCTACACTTGGGTGTACACATTTCGGATCAAGTCACAAATTTAATAGGACGATTAAGGAGGTGAGACTCTAAGAATCCCGAAAAACAAGAAAATATAGCATCATGAGCCACTAGTTTGCTACATGTCTACATATCTTGGTGGGAAGATGCCATAATTACAATTATAGTCGAAGAAGATGGCTTCGACAATTGGAAGCCATCTCCTATAAATACTGAAGGCAAGTCTTCTGAAAAAGATCGCTCGATCAACACAACAACTCTACATGGAGCCATCCTCTCTTTTACTTAGTTTATTTCCTCACAAATTTCATTTAACATGTAACCCATCATTCCGATCACTTTCCTTTCCATTTAATATTAAGTGCAGTAGTCTTTTCATTTACAAATTCCAGTCCTTCTGTTAATGTACATTCTAGTTGTCTTTCTACATTCTAGTCCATTCTGTTACTAGTTGAAAATTGTTTTAGTCCTTGATCTCTAACACATAGAAAATAACTCAGAGATAACATTACACTTTGCTACTATAATGCCCCAATTTTCTCATTCAAGGCATTAACTAACTATAAATAATCTAACCCATAAGGGCATACTAAAGTAATCATTATATAATGAAACCCTCTATTCAGTAAGAAATCATTAAGTAATTCCAATAAAACATAAATAACTTCTCAAACTTACATCCTACACCATAATAATATCTTGAAATTGTGACGCCTCTAAATCGGGGGTCCTTTCTCAACCCGTTGATCATCCATCAACCCGTGAAAATACTCGTGAATGCCGCATAATCCAACACCACGACACAACATCCCCTTTACTGGGATCACAAAAACACAAAGTTTGGGTAGAGTCTCACTTGTATCGGGCATTCCCAAACGCACAACCTATGTACACTTCGATCACATAACCCATCTAAGGTCCAATATACAATGATTTATCCTCATTTAATGTCCATTTTTATCATTTGATGAACAAAAGAACCCAAGACCCATAGGCCTAGCAAAACATTTCAAATTTTGAGATTTTAACAAAATCTACTGGTAGAAGATGTGCAAGATCTACTGCTAGAAAAGGCTACTGGAAAAGTTCTACCGGTAGGTTTATCAAAGTTCTACCGATAGGTTTAGCCCAATGGAAAAGTTCTACCACAAAACTTGAAGTTCTACTGGTAGGTTTAACCTACTGGACAAGTTCTACCAGTAGAAGAGCTCGTCATTCTATTGGTAGGTCTTACCAGTTTTTGCCTGTTTCCATCATTTTTCAATTTCAATCCATTCCAAACTTGTACAATGCCAACCCAAACTCATCTAACATCACTTTAAACAAAAATAAAGTTCATTTGAGTTCTCTTTACAATCATTTACAATATTACATGTCCAAAACTAAATAACGTAATAGTTTTTACAAAACATGTTTCAAAAGCCACATCTCAACTTTTCTTCAACCTTGAGGGCCCGATTGTGAGCCGTCCACCAGTGTATATCCTGCACCTGAAATGTTGTTCCCATAAAGGGTGAACCATATATGTTATGTAGATTCAAACAATCAATAAATAACAAAAGTAATTTGTTGACACGAATTCATGGGAAAAACCACGGGGAACCTTCTCAATTCACCAAAAACCTAGTCCACTAAATTCAAAGTCAATCTACAAGTATTCAAGACTTATACCTTAACTAATCCCCATGGATAGATGCTCATTTTCTTTATAGATCTCTCCACAAAAGTCCCTCCTTCTCGATGTTATGGCTAGCTTCAATTGAACTCCAGACCTCAGCAATCTTCAAGGCTGAGCAATCTTCAAGGCTTCATATCCAAGACCTCAGTATGCACACTTCTCCAAGTGGATTTTGGTTGACACCAAGGAAGATCTTATTCTTCAATGTGTGAAGTTGAATGAAAGAATCAAGATAATTGGCCTTTAATCTTAGGGATTTAGGATTGTTCTTGAAGCTCTCTAGAAGGACTTTTGGTATATTCTAGCTTAGAGAGGCTTACCCTATGTTTAAAATATAACCCCATATATACAAGGCATAAAATAAGGTTCGTCTTGGGGACCAAGAAAACATAGATTCACGTCGCCTGCCCGAGTAGTGGGAGGGAGGTCATAAGGCAATGACAGCTAGAGTAAAAGATAATTTTAGCCCTCAAGGTGGTAGTCCGAGCTATAACCGCTGGAGCAACCTCCATACCACTCCAGCGGTGGAGGGAGGTTTTAGAGCATCCATTAATTAGTCACCACTAGTTTCTCTAGTTTTATCTCCCCAAGTGTTTCATAAACCACTCTAGCGAAGTCTAGCGAATATAGAGTGATTCCTACTGGTTTTTAAGCTAGAAACCAAGAAAAAACTCGATCTATTGAACATTAAAGGGTGATCCTCAAATAGGGTCTGATAAATGACTCAAACTATCTTTTCAATACACATTTAAGGTTTACAAAAAATTTTCAATGAAAAATCCTAGGAGTCATTTTTCGGATATTCTAAATTCCATTTTGTTCACCTTAATACTCCAAATTCTAAAATTAAATTAATGGATCTAGGTCTCTAAGGTCATTATCTTTGTCCTAAGCTTGAAGGTGCATCAGAGTAGTCTTGATGTAGCATTGTAGCTTTATCTCCATCCCTTCCTATGTCGCTTATGGATCTTGATCTTTGAAGCTTGATGACCATGGAATTTAGTTGAGATTTACATAGAATTCACAAAATTAGCCAATTAAAAATACATGATGTAACATAGGTTGTGGTGGAAGCTTCTCCAGGTAGAAACATGATTTTTTTTTCTCTTAGAAATATCACAAGAAGCTTTACCTAGATGTGGAAAAGGTTCTCCCTATTTATAGGTCCAAAATAAAGGTAGTCTTAGTAAATAAGAAAACTTAGATTCGCGAATGACTGTTTGACCTGTAGGAGGGCGGTCGTAGGGCGGTTGTAGTTGGAATGAAAAACCAGTTCCAATCTTGACTCAGGTAAGTACGACTCAAATGACCATGAGAATGCTTGAGCAACCATGAAGGATTGCTCAAGCAAGCTCATAGAGCGAGTCCTGTGTTGTCTTCCGTGGTTTCTTCCCATTTCCTTCCCTAAGTCATAGACAGATCGCTCTAATAAAGGCTAGTAAGCATAGATTAGTCCCTACAAGTTTTTAAAGCATAAAACCATACAAAAACTTGTCATATTGAGCACTAAAAGGTGTTGCTCAAAGAAGGGTCCGATTGTAACTCAAACTTTATTTTCGAAACTCTTAAACGGTTTAGAAAATTTTTTCTTTGAAAATCACCTAGGAGTCATGCTCAGATTACTTCCATTCAATTTTTATCCTAATCAACCTAAGTTAAAAATAATTAAGAGTTCATCATTGGTGTCTAGGTCATTACCTTGTCCTAAGCATGAAGGTGTCTATGAAGGTTGAATGATATTACTTTAACACTTGATCTCCTCCCTTCAATGATGCTTTCGGATCTTGAATTTGATAGCATCATGAACATAGAATATGTTGATTTTTACAATGGAATTCACGAAATTAGCCAATTATAAATACATGATCTAACTATCTTCCCCTTTTGCAATTTTGTGAAAAAAATTACACAAGCTAGAAATTAAGATTAAAACTCAAAACCATTGAACAAAATAATTGTAAATCTATTCTCAACTCTCATGCACACGTCCTATATCTCTAACTAGTACAAGGATCTACTTCTTTATATGAAGCTTGAAGATCATTATCCTGCAAATCGCCACTCAAACCAAAACCTCGTAAAAAATATCATATGTTAGAGAAATACATAATATAATCATAGGTTTGAAAAACACCAAGGCAAGCATAGGGCATAAGTATGTATACATCATGCAAGTGCAAATATATAACATGTTAGAAACTAACTTGCCCAATATTGGTTTGTCAATATGAAACACATCAAGTTCTTTCCCTTAGTTGGTGTTCACAAGTAAACTAACAAGTAAAATAGGCGACTTCATGACAAGTTTGCAAATTTACTCTCCCCGATTATTTGAACAAACTCCCCCTTTCTATGTTCACATGCAACATATCTGGCCTAGTCAAGAGTAAATCTCCCTGATTCCTCTAATATGTATGTAAAATATTATCCCCCTTTTTGTCACAAACGCCAACCCAATGAGACCATGCAACGAGCATGGCACAAAATCAAGTTACCTAATATACTCTTATCTTATAAATGTCAATTTAATGATGACCTATAACAATCATTACATAGAATCATAGTATAAAAGAAGGTATGAATGCACAACAACTAGCCAAATCATCCCAGTAAACTAAGCAAGGGACAAATGAGGCATATAACTCAAAGTCAAATATGATAGACAATAAAAAATAGGACCAAGAGTATGTAACAACAAAAAAAAAATAAGCTAAATAAATAAAAAGTCAACAAGAAAAAAATGAAGAGTACTTTAGTACAAGCCATGAATGAATATAAAACACTCCAGCAAGCTCACATATGACCTATACTATAAGTATCTATAGCCATAGCTCAAATGGATGCATCTCCTCCATCATGTCAGGGTAGCTCGATATCTGAATCAGAATCATTTGCCATTGGATCCCCAACAATCTCTTATGCTTAATCAATCTATGTAGTTGACCAACTCTCCTAGTAAGAGTTCCAAAGACCATCTATCGAGCAATCTCTATGCTCACAATCCATCCATCCAACACATCAATTCTTTGTGAAGTAAAACAATGGTGTTAGTCCATGCACTATTGCATGCCCAAAATAATATCCATAACTGATGCTAACTAGGTAGCAAGGATATCAGAATTGGGCTCTCATGGTGGTGGTGGTGTCCTAGATGTACCAATCTCAAGATGCACTGGTTACTCTCCTACTACTTCGTCTCTCTCCTCACCTTAGTCAACCCGGGCCTTACTCAACTTCGTTGAACTCTTGTTCAAAGGCCTTATAGGATTCTAAATTAGTCACTAGGTAGAACTACAACACCCTCCCCTTGGAAGACATAAGTAATCAAAGATTCAAAAGAAAATATATCTGATACTTGTCCTTCTGAATATACCCTAAAATTAACATAGACAAATCCAGACCAAACCCCTGACCTATGACTTAAAACATTTGAGCTTTAGGAATAGGAAAGTCGGAAACATGGGTATTTGGCTCAATGTTATAGTTTTCTATGAGATTAAGCATCTTGTACTTTGCGGTCATTGATTTTTGAAAGAATTTTTTAGTGACCTAGTGTTCAGAATAATTAAAACCATACAACTCAGTAACAAATACATAGAGAGGAGGCAGTAGATCAAATGGGCCTACACTAAAGTAATCATTTTCAACCCTAGCTAGATCTAGTGTAGTAACAATGAGGTCTGCAGAAAAAGTGAACTTGATACCTCTGATATAGATTACAAAGTGATCAATTTGAGAATCAGGTTCATTAATCTGAATATAAGCACAGAACTCCCTTACAATGCTATCATTCAATGGCACAGGTTCATTGAACATCCAAGTCCAACCACAATTTATTAGATTAGCAACAATAGAACGAGTTATATCCCTGGTGTATAATCCTCATTCGATTAACACTAGCCTACAAGAGAATTTCTATTTGAATCCCTTTGAGAACTCTAATCTTTGGAATCAAGTAGCTCCATTGAAGTTCTACTTGATTTCCTTATATACATCCTCAACCCGAGTTTGTTTCTCTCTTAACAGTGCCATCTCAACATGCACTCTAAGAATCTAAGTCTCACAGATGTGGATTTGTGAAAGAATAAAGAATCAACCTTAGATTTCTTAAGAACATGTTTGTGAGAGTTTAGAAACCAAGGGTAAGGGTTTTTGAAGGCTTGGGATGTGAATAAGTGATTTTAGAATGCAAGAAGTCTTTTAAAACTCAGTTTTCTAACCTTGGTCGCCGACTTCCTCAATGTTGGTCGAGCGATGAGAAGGCCGATCAACTGGCTCCTGAAGCCTCTCAGTCCTGATGAAAGATCAGATTCAGCTTCTCTTTGGACAAATCCTGTCTAGGCTTTTCACTCAACTCAAGTATCCTTCCAGCCTCAAATGCATGCAAAATTTATATACAATGTTCATGCATTGTATGGATGAATTTGGATCAAAAATTAACTGCAATTACCAAATTTAAACAACAAATAATCAAAATTCATAATCATGGAAATTACACATTTTCATTTTAATGGATCCATGTAAGAATAATAATCTCAATACAATACTCTAAGGCATATTTACAGATTTAAAACTCAATCTCATGCATCCTAAAGCAATGTTTCCTCACTTGATTCAATTTCACTCACACACATTCAAATTTTTTTCAACTTTGACAAACTCAAGTGCATCGTGTGTGAAACCAACCTGCAACACATACAAAGGTTTTCAATTATATTTAAATCATTAATAAACTCATCATGAAATCCTAATGCATTTCTAAGTAAAGATATCACAAGTTAAATATTCTATTTTTTGCAACTCCCTCTTTCTTTTATCCCTTCTACTGTATGACTTCAATCAACACTATTGTGAATTCCTTATTTTAAGTATATGCTTCTAATCATGGTTAACATAAACTCTACTGAACTTTTACAAATAATAAATTTGTGAAATCCGGGAAAAAATTTGAAATTTTTCTGAAAAAGGGCAAAATGGTAATTTGTCATCCTAATGCGTATTTAAAATACATATTTTTATAGAGCTCGGATGGGACAACGGACCTCACCGTTGGATTCGCATCGCGAAATCGAGATGCCCTGTCAATTTTCATCGAATTCTAAAATAGTCGGATTTTACACGTATTTTGAGACAATTTGAGTGACGAATGAACTTTTAAACGTCCCCAAAAAAAATTTATAAAATTTCCTTAAAATTAAGTTAAAGTTCCAATAAAATTTATTTGAACTTAATCCGATATATAATGAATCGTTTCGGGACAAAAAACGAACCTGGAAGTCGGAAATATGCAGTGCGATGTGGACCTCTCGTTTACGCCTATAAATATCCTCTTAAATCAGCTTTTTGGGAGAAAAATATCTCCCATTCAGCTTTGAGCAGCCGGCCAAGCGCAAAGAGGAGAAAAAAATCAAACTTTCTTCCGCCGATCTTCGGAGTTCCATCGGTCGAAATTGGTCGGGCCAAGAATTAAAGTCGATTTATGCGACGAGGGCTACACGTGGGTACCAAAAACAAAGATCCAAAGTTGGAGATTTGGGGAATCAAGATTTTTGGAGCTTTTGGGGTGTTCTTGAGCTTTCTTCCAATTGTGTTACGCTCCAAGAGGTAGGGATTCTCCTACCTTGGTTCATTCCTATTTAAAATGTTATATGTAATGTGTAGGGTTTCTTCTATTTGGGTCAATTCTTAATCTAGAATACCCATATGAAATGGTTAGTGATATAAAATGTTTTATGACTTACATATAGTCATGGAAATGATAAATTAAGTATGGACAAAGTTCTAGTTAAATTTGATATGTGGGAGTTTCGTAAATAATTCTCTGATACTTGATAATATTTGATGTGTGTGGGGGCAATATTGTGTGCTTACATGATTGTTTCCTAGAAGGTGTTTCTTAAAATGCCTAAGTGTGAATTAAGATTTTTATGACATGACAATGTAAAACATGCTTAGAGAATGTCTTGGGAACAAATGTTAATATGTGTTGTTTATCTATTGACATTGTAATGATTCATGGAATTTATATGCTTATGATATGAATTGTCATGGGATTGTGGATATATGTAGTTGATCTATCTCATTTGGCAACATTACACATTGGGCATGACATAGCATCACATTCATGGGCTACATGCATGAGTGTGGGTGTATGGTTGCATGGGGTGATCAACACCAACATTGGTGCTTGATGGTGGGCTCGGGAAAGTGGGATGGAACGTCCTACAAAGTCGCACGGTTACATGCATAAGAAAACTTGTGTCGGGTATAGCAAGTAGGGCTAGACACTCCCTCGGATGAAAAATTCGGCCACTTGGTTCATACACTTACCGGCGGTGAAATTTCAGAAAAGTGTAACGGCGTACGGAGCCGGAGATGCGACTCCTGAATCCGATACCCAATAAACGCACATGATTTTAATATATAAATTATTCATTTGATGGGAAACATCCAAGAATGAATTAGTTTTATGACATATGGTTGATTTCAAAATGATCTTTGGATGTGTTTCATTAAAGACGTTTGTTTTACACATATGCGTCGCATTGTGTTGTGGGAGTCAGTATGGGCTCGGGATAGCATGCATGAGTGAGTTTCGTCTCATTACTTGGCATGGCATCATGAGATTCTATCTTGAATAACATATTCTTATTTAGAATGGAAGAAGTTGTTTGTGGAATGTGCGCATTGCATACGAATTTTAGGTGGGGAGTAGCCTCTATAAGAGTTTTTCTACTGAGCGTTGGCTCACCCTATATAGGAAACATTTCAGGTGGGAAAGATCACCGGTGGATGGCTCCAATTTGGACCCTCATGTTTGAAGAAAGCCGAATGTGGCTTTATTTTGTGTTAATGTAAAATATTTGTGGAAATCATGTTTTAAGCATGTAATCTTTTAATTGTAATAGAATTTATATGGACTATTGTTAAACTAACATTGCATGTTTGATATAAATATGGATGATTGGACTCGGTGTGGCCAATGTTTATTTATAAAAGGACCCGGTGTGGTCAATGTTTTATATTGGGCCTCGGATGGGTTATGTGAAAATACTTTGCACAGGTTGGGTTTTGGGTAGAGCTCCCCGTACAAAGGAGACTCTACCTGAATTTCATTAAATTATGGATTTCGATAAATGAGGCATAACGGCGCGATATCGAGTTATTCGGTATCCACGGGTATTCTGCGGGTTGATGGTTAATCAACGGACCCCACGAATTTTGGGGTGTCACAGCTTGGTATCAGAGCATAGGCATAAGAATAACCTAGGGCTCGATAGGCACGGGTATAGACCATTGCATTCCATATGCATTTCATGTTATGTGCTCTACCTGCTACATGCTATGCGTTACTTGTTATGTGAATTATATGCATGATAGAAATGTATATGGAAGGGAATAAACTGGGGTTAAAAAACATAACCTTGGGAGTTTGAAAAAAAAGGGATGAACGGTATAGTTCAATGAGTAAATGTCTATTAAATACTTGATCCCTAACTTGGGATATTAACTAATTGATCTATTGCTATCTTATGTGTGTGTAGATGGCAACTAGAGGAAGGGGACGTCGGGGTGGACGGAACAACCAACCACCACCACCGGCCTTTGACCAACAAGCCTTTATGGAGGCTATTGGTGAGGCAACGGCTACCATTGCACAAGCTAGTGCTATGGCCGCTACTATTGCACAGACAGGTGCAAGTGGGAGTCAAGGAGGTTCAAGTCACCTCTAGAAGTTCAAGTCACATAATCCTCCGATCTTTCTGGGAGGGGCGGATCCTATGTTGGCTGACCATTGGTTCCGACAAGTGGACAAGATCTTGAGGGCTATGGAGATTACCTTCGATGCCACGAAGATAACGCTAGCTACTTTTCAGCTAGAGGGAGAATCCCAAGTGTGGTAGGATTGGGTCAAGGACTCCAAGAACTTGGAGGTAATGACATGGGCAGAATTCAAGGAGCTCTTTATGGGCAGGTACTTCCCAACGGCTGCTCGGCATGCAAAGGCTCAGGAGTTCTTAGACTTGAGACAAGGGATGATGACGGCAATGTGGTACGTGGCTAAGTTCACGGAGTTAGCCCGTTTCGCCGATGACTACGTGGCCCCAACTATGGCCAAAGTGAGGAAGTTTGAGGATGGTCTTAAGTTGTCCATTTGGGGAAAAATTGTGGGTCTTCTTCTGCAAGAATTAGACTCGATGGTCGCGACTGCTATGGCCATTGAGAGAGAGGTGGATGACTCAAGGAGCATCCGGGAGTCTGGTGCAAAAGATAAGAAGAAAGAGGGTCAATCATCTTCTTCTAGTGTGGGGAAGAAACATCGGACTTCTGCTCCGCAAGAATTTCAGGGATAGGGTCGTAGCCATCAGGGCCAAGGCCAAGGTCAGTCTTCCCAGGGTGGAAGAAATTGTAGGCCTTCTTATCAAGCGGGCCAACGGACTTGCTATCACTGCAATCAACCAGGACACATGAAGAGGGATTGTCCTCAGAGGCAGGGATCTTAGGGTCATGGGTCATCACAGTTTCAGACTTCAGTAGGGCAACCACAAACGCAGTATGTTCCTCACTACCCTACTATGGGTCAGGGCAGCCAGTACCAGTTCTGGGGTGCAGCACAAGGCCCTACTACTTCTCGTGCGGGGACACTGCAAGCTGGCCAGATGAGCCAAGGCATGGGTCGAGGACGAGGTCAGGGCTCACAAGCCAGGACTTCAGGGACTCAAGGGCATGTCTACACCATGATGCCACAGATTGGGCCGACAAATCCGTCGGTGATACAGGGTACATTTCTACTCTCCTGCTTATGGGCTAGAGTGTTATTTGATTCTGGGGCATCACATTCTTTTATTGCTATATCTTGTGTAAAATATTTGGGCTTAGAGGTTGAGACCTTGGAAGAGCCATTGCATGTGAGTTATCCCCTAGGTGCTGGGGTGAGAATTGATCAGATATATCGGGGTTGTGAGTTAGAGATCTCGGGGATTCTACTCACCGTGGACCTTAGGGTTATAGACATGTCGGAGTTTGATGTGATCCTGGGGATGGATTGGTTGACGGCACACCTGGTCATCATTGATTGTGATCGGAAGAGGGTCACGGCTTATACGCCGAAAGGTGTTTGTTTCAAGTTTCAAAGGGAGAAGCAGTATGCTTTATCCTAAGCCGTGTATGACTCTAGATGGCACGGACAGTTGATGGGTTGGCTTTCTAGCCTTACCTTGGAGGATGAGGTGAGGTAGGAGTTTGGTCTACCTCGGGTTGTGTGCGAGTATGAGGATATTTTTTCGGATGAACTACTGGGATTACCTCCACATAGGGATGTAGACTTCACTATTGAGTTACATCTGGGTACATCGCCTATCTCTATGACTCCACATCGGATGGCACCAGCTGAGTTGCAAGAACTCAATATGCAATTGCAAGAATTGTTGGACAAAGGGTTTATTAGACCGAGCACTTCACCTTGGGGCGCTCAAGTTCTGTTTGCTAAGAAGAAAGATAAGACTATTCGGTTGTGTATTGATTATCGGCAGTTGAATAGGGTGTCATTATCAAGAATAGGTACCCTTTGCCGAGTATTGATGACTTGTTTGATCAGCTAAGAGGGGCACGGGTCTATTCCAAGATAGATCTTCGAACCGGTTACCATCAGTTGAGAGTTAGGGAGGAAGATATCCCTAAGACGACGTTCAGAACGCGGTATGGGCATTTCGAGTTCACAGTGATGCCATTTGGATTGACAAATGCTCCAGCGGCATTCATGGACCTCATGCACATGGTGTTCCAACCCTATTTAGATCAATTTGTTGTAGTTTTTGTTGATGACATCTTGATCTACTCCAAGTCTGAGGAGGAGCATAAAGGTCACTTGAGGATTGTTCTCCAGACATTGAGAGCGCATCAGTTGTACGCCAAGTTTAGTAACTGTGAATTTTGGCTTATGAAGGTAAAGATTTTGGGGCATGTAGTGTCAGCTTCGGGTGTATCTGTGGACCCGGAGAAGGTTGAGGCAGTTATGAATTGGGAGAGACCGAAGTCAGTCTTCGAGATACGTAGTTTCTTAGGATTGGTGGGGTATTACCGGCGATTTATTGAGGATTTCTCTTGATTGGCTGCGCCTATGACGAAGTTGACCCGGAAAGAGGTCAAGTTTGTGTTGATTGATTCTTGTGAGAATGCATTCCAAGAGTTGAAGAGGAGACTTACTTCGGCTCCTATTCTGATAGTTCCAGAACGGGGATAGAGGTACACGGTCAATTGTGATGCCTCGAAGGGGTTGGAATGTGTTTTGATGCAGTCTGGGAGGGTAGTAGCTTATGGTTCTCGGCAGCTAAAGAATCACGAGCAGAATTATCCCACACATGACATGGAGTTGGCGGCCATTGTCTTTGCCTTGAAGGCTTGGCGTCACTAACTGTATAGTGAGCAGTTTGAAGTATTTTCAGACCACAAGAGTCTGAAGTACATTTTTACACAGCAGGACCTCAACATGAGGCAACACAGGTGGATGGAGTACCTCAAAGATTATGACTTCACTTTGCATTACCATCCCGGTAAAGCAAATGTGGTGGTTGATGCACTCAGCCGAAAGTCACGGGGAGTTGTGGCTAGTGTGGCTTCGCGAGAGTGGCAGATGCTCGAGATTGTGGGACAGTTCGGGCTATGTTATATGGGTCAGGCTCAGGGTACTTTGGGGAGTTTGGTGGCTACGCTGTCTCTACTGAGTAGGGTGATCGACTATCTCAGAATTCGGTAAAAATTGACAAGGCAACTCGGTTTTGCAATACGATTCCAACGTTGAAGTCCATTGCATCATCCAAGCTCTATTGAAATATGTATTTTAAATCCGCATTATAGTGGTAAATTACCGTTTTACCCTTTTTCGGAAAAAGTTCAAATTTACCCGGGTTTTACAAGTAGGTTTTCCAAGAATCTGAATTTTAAGAATGATTTGTCATGCTTTAGGGCTCTATGTCCTTTTATACAAATGATGTAAATGGACAATAATCGAGTATAAATTGTGGTATATTGGGTCATGGATGGGTCATGTGAGTAAATACATACAGAATTTGTGTTTGGTAAGGATCCCGGTAAAGGGGATGTTGTGCCGTGATGACAGGTTATGTGGCATTCACGGTTGTTTCCGCGCATTGACGGTTGGTCAATGGGTTGCCAAAGGACCCTTGGTTCTAGGGGTGTCACATCGTTCCTAGGGGGAAAACCCGATGTGGATTTTCCTTTTACGATTATACACATGGAGGTCAAGACACTATACCTAGAGGGGGTAGTGAATACATTTTGTAATTTTAGCCCAATTGATTATTAATTAAAACTAAAACCACCATAATTACGTTGTCTCACAAATATTTAGCAAAGAATGTGAGAACCCCTTTAGTCACCATGGCCCATTTTCACCATGATGATTAATTAAATTCATATTCAATTAATTCACTCATAATCAATCTCACGTTGATAAAAAAAAATCCAAAATTGTCATTGTTTGCACACACTATGATTGAATGAATATTCAAACTATCAAAATATCAAACGCATAGTGTGCATGTGTGCAAACAATCACAAGTTTGTACAATAAACATAAAGAACACAAATGATTTGTTAATGTGAAAACTCTACTCCGAAAATACTGCTGGGAACCTTCTCGGTTCACCAAAGCTCAATCAACTACATGCTAAGTCAAAATATAAGTAATCGAGACTTGTACATCAACCAATACGATGGTTAAATGCTTCTTTTTTTGTTGTCTCTTCACCAAATTCCCTCCTTCGACGTCTGGTGTAGCTTCACTTGGACCTCCCCACCGCACGGTTCATCTAGACCTTGAGCAATCATGGGCCTACCAACGATCCTCGGTATGCACACACCAATAGGTTTATCAAACCATTAAGATCTTCTTCTCCAACTTGTGAGGTTAGATAGAATCTCTAGTGGTAGCCTTTTGGGTCATAGGGATCTATGTTGCGGTGGATGTTCTCAAGGTAGAAAGATGATTTTCTCTCTTAGAAATCTCACGAGAGACTTTACCTAGATGTTGGAAAGGATATCCCTATTTTTAGTTCCATAATAGGGGTGATTTTAGTAAATAATTAAATTCACATTTGCGAATGATCGCTCGATCGGTGGGAGGGCAATCATAGGGTGGTTATCGCAGGAATGAAAAACATGTTTCAATACTGACTAAGGTAAGCACTGCTCGAGCAATTATTAGACTGCTCAAGCGACCATGAAGGATCGCTTGAGTGAGCTCATTGAGCAAGCCCTGTATCGTCTTCCATGGGCCTTTCCCATTTTTTTGGTAAGTCATAAAGAGACCGTTCTAGAAAAGAGATAACACAACACTTTTCAAACAAAATCACATACACCAAAATCCATAGTTCTAGAATTCACAAGTAAATGAATAATTGGAGTTAAACATATAATAGATCATAACAAGAAAATTTCATGTTCAAATATTCAAAATCAAGGGTTTTAACCAACAGCACATGTAAAACCCGAGAAAATTTAAAATTTTATTGTGAAGGGTAAAATGGTAATTATTTGTTATCATAGGGTTGAAAACTTAATTTTTTCTAGAACTCGGATGAAAAAAAATGGACCTCACCGTTGGATTCATCTCCTGAAATCTAGTTACTCAGTAAAATTTTGTTAAATTCTAAGATAGTCATATTTTTTGCGCTTTACGATGCGATCGAGCGTCGCATGACTAAAAAAAATTATCAAAATTTAATACGAGACATGATAAATAATTTAAGATTAGTTCAAATAAAATATACTAAACACAACACGGAACTAGAGTTAATTGATTCGAGATAAAATCGGACTAGAAAAAGATATGACGTGTGACTTAATGAGGGCCAAGTATTAAGGGGTATAAATAGGAGAGAAAATCAGATTTTTCTCCCCATTTACACCAGCCACTTCTGATAATGAGAGAGAGAGAGAGAGAAGAGAAGAGAAAGAAGATTAAGGGGTCTCCAAGCTTTCTTCTCCGACCTAGGGCGATCCATTTGTCGGATTGTTTCGGGCCAAGAACAAAAAGTGTTCAATGCGATAAGAGATATGAGTACGTACCAAAGGTCACAGGTTTTTCCAAAATATCAAGGATGAGATTTTTGGGATCAAGTCTTTGAAGCTTTATTTGGGTATTTGGAGTTTCTACTACTTGGTATTATACTACAAGAGGTGGGGTTACTTACTTAACTAGGTCTAATTTCAGCCTAGGGTTGTATATGGAATGGGTAGTATGATTAGAGATGAAATCACTTGTTTAATATAGTCCTACTATAACTAGAGTATGAGAAATGTTGTAAGAATGTATAGAACCAATTTTGCAGGAATGAATTTTGTTGAAATTGCTTGCTTGTAATTTCTTGAGATATGTGATGAATGAGACATGCTATATGTTTACATAATTTGTGCCTTCTAGGTGTTTGAAAAAATTCCTTGAATGTTTAAGTATGTTATTCGGATGAAAAATATATAACATGCTTTGGTGATGTTGTAGATTCTGATTATATGCTTATGATATAATGGAAAATTGATGAAATTGAAAAATGTTGATAGACATTGAAATTGTTCATAATGTGCTCATGACATATTGAACATGATATGGTAATTACAATTTTAAATTACATTTGCATATGCACTGGAAGTATCACAATTGTGGTCATGTGACATGAGTGTAGGTGTGTGTGCATGATTTGATCAAACACCATCATTATGGGCTGATACGTGGGCACGAGAAAATTGGACCTAGGTTTGACTGAGTCGCACGGGTTGCATTGAAAACAAGGGTCGGGATTAACAAGAAGGGCTAGATTCTCCCTTGGGTGCAAGACCCAATAATTTTGGATACGCGCTTCCATTGGTATTGATTCTATAAGTGTGTGGGCGTAAGCAGAATCATTGGTGGAAGTCAATAGATGTTGTGTTGGTTGAGTACCTATTGGTTGAGTATATAAATACCCACCCTAAGAAAGACCCAGAATTTTGTAAATTGATCATTAGATATTCAACATCAATGGAGAGGGCTTGGAATTCTCGGATGCATACACATGGAATTGCATGTGTTATGGGATCTGGTGAAGGGCTCGAGTTGCATTTCATGTGTGAGTATCATCCCATGACATGACATAACATTGTGGAATCCATTTATGTGTTGTATATTATTGAATGGATGTTTGATTGATTGTTGAATTGCATTCGAACATTTTATATGCATCTGAGTTGGGAGGTAGCCCTTTTAGAAAATACCCTATTGAGCGTAGCTCACCCTTTATAGAAACAACATTTTAGGAGCTGGACAAACACCGGTGGACGTCCCTCACTTGGGCCCTTGTTGAAAAGAAGCTGAAATGTGGCTTTTAGATTACATATTTTTAACTAGTTGAGTAATTTGTTTTGGACTTGCAAAATTGTATAAAGGGTTGTGTAATGAACTCTTATAGGCTACAAATTGTGTATATGAATGTATGAATGATTATGGAATGGGTTTGGATGGCCAATGGTCGAAGATTGGAAAATTTTTGGGCCCGATGCTGGCACCTAAATGATTAAACATCAGTACCACGCTATTGGATAGTCTAGGCACCGACACCTAGACTAATGGGTAGCAATACCTATATTCCAGTGGGCTCAGGTATCGGTACCAAGGCTTTAGGTACCGGAACCTCGATGGACAGTAGGCTTAGTTATCGGTACCACGACATGTAGGTACTGGTACCTAGCAAACAATGGGCTTAGGTACTAGTACCTAAGTGATTAAGTACCGGTACCTATCAAATGGAAGGTACCTAGAAAATAGTGGGCTCTGGTATCAGTACCTAGGGGTGTCAAACGTGTCAGACTAAATGGTTACGTGTCGGGTTAAATGGGTGATAGGTGAAAAACATATCAACCCATACACAACACATTTAACAAACGGGTGAAAAATCTCAACACGAACATGACCCGTTTAATAAATAGGTAACACGTCATGACTCGTTAAACCTGTTTAGTTTTAAACGAGTCATGTTGGGTAGGGTCGAGTTACAATGGTAAACCGGTAAACCATCTGTTAGACCGATTTACCTATTTTTTTAAAATGCTACATAACTTCAATTGGATTTTGGCATGCCCGTAATTTGAAAATACACCAAATATATTTTTTGGCATGCCCTGTGGCCTAAGATCATAGCATGGCAAACACCCATAAAAATTAGCTCAATAGAAGTGCCTCCAGCACACGAGGTAGTAGAAGAAGACAAGTTTGGCATTCCCAACCTACAAGAAGAATTGCCTCCAGCCGGTTGGGGGGGGGGGAAGAAAATTGATAATCAGACTCAAAGTTGGAGGCATCGATTAAAGAACTTTCCTAGGAAGTTTCCCAATAAATCTCCGAATTTATCAATCTCTTTGGAGACTTAATAAGAGAAGAATTTGGCCACACTAGACATGTATTTGAGTGGTTATTTGACAGTTTGAACTACTCAGAAGGCGCGAGGCAGTTGCCACTTTTCCTAGTGTTAGCGGTTCCTATGGAAGCACCACAACTAGTGCTTCCTCCAAATGTGTCATCCTAGAGGGCATTGCAGGCTAGGAATAGCCCTTGGAGAAACATCAATCCTCTTTTTTAGGGGCAAAGAAGATAGTCGTCGATTGTCTTACCAATGGCGCCCTAGGTGGTTATGAATAGGGACCAACTGGATGAGAAAATATAGGAACATGTCGCCCAACCATGACACAAGCATAAGACCAATGTATCGTAAATAATATCCTAAATGGGTAGACAGGAAATATGAGTATCCCTAAGGGTACAGGTATCAGTAAGGGTACAGGTGTCAAGTTAGAAGTTGTAAGTTTCAAGCTTGGCAGAGTTGAAGGTCAAACCACATGAAGATGGGGATTTTAGAGGGAAAAAGAGTAAATAAAAGAAAATGTGTTGTGTGTTTGAGAGATATTGATTTGGTGGTTGAATCTTAAAATAAACGAAATAAAAATAGATCGAGAAAATGATTTAGGAAAAATACTAAGGCATTTGATACTTCTTCCATAACAATTGGGTAGTAATTTAATCACAATTTCCATTCTTAATTGAGAAACAACTAGGCAGTGAACCCAATTGGAGGATTTATCAATGATTAATTAGGAAATTTTCTAAAATATAATCAATAAGCTAATATAAATGAATTCAAACATTCAATTGTTAATTACAAGCATTTAACAAGGCCAGAGTCAATGATAAATCAAGAAATTAAGCAATCAATCAACGCATTTCATTTAAATCAACTAATTAGATGAATTCATTAACAATCCAACCCAAACATGTACATCTAGTTATTCTACTCACGAAGAATCTCAAGTTTCCATCACATATAGTATAGTAATTCAAGAGATTCTATAGAGAGAAATTTTTGCTAAATAAGATGAATTGAACAATTAAGGAAAAACATTAAAGCTGAAAGGATTAATTAAATACCCAAAGCTTAAATTCACACGCGTCCAGATGTTATCAAAGTGTCGTCTGGACGTGAGAGGCTGAGAGTCCTCGCAATTCTTTCTCTGATGCAGAACCCCACATCCAAACTTTGTCATATGAAATCCGAGCATGGTCTTCAGCGCTCTTTTCTTCAATGCTCTCCCTTTCTTTGTGTGATCCATTCCCATGTTTGCCTTCTTCCCTTCTTATTTTGTCATTTTACCTACAAAATAGACAAACACCAATTAAATCGTGATAGAAACAAATATAGCACTTATCTTATACAATTAAATCCATACTTGTGACAATTAACACACATATTATAGGATAAATATGCACTATTTAAGCTTAATCACACCTCCCAACTTGGCTTTTTCTTGTCCCTAGGCAGAAGCAAAATTAAGAAAATGAACTAAACTATATATATGTACATCCACATTCCTAAGACTCACGATTGCATTTAACCCATGCAACAAGGCTTTAAATCCATAGGTGATCCCTAGTGGACGAGTGTATTCTCGTAAGGGTTTACAGTGATGTTACCCACAAACATCAAATGTCAATGAATATCAAAATAAGAATTTTATAGAATAAACGAGCATCACAATCTAAAACTTAGAGTTATATGCAATCAGTGAGCATTTGCAAAGCAAGATATGGAATCAGTTCACTATATGATAGTATACACCCATTAAGTTACTATGAAAACTTGTGAGTAGTGTGAAATAATTGTACTAAATCAACAATTCACCAAGTGCTCTCCCCTACAACTATCAATTCATTTGTTTCATTGTCAATCCTTACAAGGTATGCCCTCTAAAAGAATTTATCAGATTATAGTTGTTCGTCACTCATAGTCCACATGTGAGTGGAAGGTATTAATTCAAAACAAAATAGTGCTCACATGTTGTATAAATTTAACGATATATGAAAGAAAGCACTTTGGCATGGTCCCATGAAAGGAAATCAACATCAATATGTAACAACTCCTATCTCTATCCTTACTCACACAAGTCATGCACCACTAATATATTCTTGGGATCAAATAGGACTTTAGTAGGTTTTAATGGGCCCTTGGGATTTGGTTTAATGAAATGAATGATATATAAGAATTCAAAAGCTATCCCAAATAAAACATTACATTACACAACCATTTCCATGTAACTCATAACCATTCACCCCTTCACTCCTAGAAGCAAAATGCATAAATTCGACTCTAATCTCTTTTCTTTTCTTTTCTTTTCTTTCTTTTTTTTTTTCTTTTCTTTTCTTTTTTTTTTTTTTGATTTGCAAAGATAGACATTTTTCATCTCTCTCCCTCTCTCTCTCTTTTTTTTTTTAAAAAAATCTCACATCAACATGTAAAATTTCATCATTTTATTTTCATTTTTCTTAACCAACATATTTCCCACAATACATAGACAATGAATGCTCCAATCTTGGTAAAACCAAGAGTAAGTTATATACAACCTATGCTAACCTTGGTTACATGATGTGACTTAAGAAATGAGTATATTATTTTGCATAACTTCTAGGGATGATGATATGCAATGAATAGTGTTAAGGTTCAAATGCTAACAAAAATGACCTAAGATCATTTTCCAAGAGTTTCTAAGTAACACATTTTCCCATGCATGTGACTCAAGATCAGGAAGTCATTTAACACATCAATGTTTGATCAATTCAAAAATAAAGAAACCATTCAAGGAAATAGTGGAAAAGGATAATTAATCAATGGGTAAATATCATAAACACTAGAAAATTGATAAGCTCAAAACTCTCAAGGCCTTTGCATCTACACTATTTGTCTCCAGTCTTTGGAACAAGGCACCTAATGGACTATCAATCTAGTACAATGGAAATGTGCACAAGGATTGAGTTTTCATTGCAACACAAAATGAGATACAAACATGTAGAAATGAGTTCCATCTAATGCTTAAACATTTGCAAATGTCAAGTTCATTATTCTTTAATTGTGATTTTCATTTGCAAATACAATTATTATTAAGATATTCAATGATCAACTCATGAAATAAAACAAGTATTTAAGCTAAATAGTAACCATCTATATATATCACAAAATGTGGTTACAAGATACCAAAAGATGGTTTGATCAAGCCTATAAATCACTATCCTAATGCTTTGATTAACCATTCCTAACATAGAATACAACATAAAAAGAAAGCATACGTGAAAGAGAGAGCATAAAATGGGACTCCTAGAAGAAACTAAGGAGACTGAGCCCTATCCATCGTGCTCATCTCCATCACCACCACCACCAACTCTAGCTCTAGCTCCACCACAGCCACGACCTCCTCTAGCTCAAGTTCTTCCATGTCCTCAGCCTCCAAGCAGCTGCCTAATCTCTGCAAAATATGTGCTTTGTCTCTCCATTCTCCTCAGGACCTCAAAAAGTAGTTGGTGATCAGTGTGGGGATCGACATCCTCATCAAATGGATCTAGTTGTGGTGCTTGATCAAAGAACTCACCGATATCCCCCACCTCTATAGGAGCAACTGGTTGTGCTCCTCTAGCCGCATTAGTTGTTGTTCGACTCTTGAGAATTGTTCCAGAGTTGATCTCTACAACTCTGGGAGTCCTCAGATAGCTGGGGTCAATCACCACCCCAACACATCAGCACAGGGTAGTAACCAGTCCTAGGAATGACGGTGACCTCCTACCAGTCCACTCCACTCCCTGCCTCATATCAAACATAATGTATGAGGGAAGATCGATGGACAAATATGAGGCGATGGCTTGGAGGAGTTTGGCTTGATTTGAGTACACCTTATTGTTGCGCATCTGTGGCAACCAAAGAAATGTGGATATAAGATTGAGTATCCGATATCTCTCTAGAAAGGCCCTTGGTCCAAGAATCTTTCTGCAGCTAGGTACTGTACATAGCTCGGATCACCCAATAACAACCATGCATACTCTGATGGGTGGACTAGATTAGTTGGAAATTGGGGTTGTGATACTCTAGCTTGTTCTAGATGTGTTATCTTAGCAATGTCCTTAACACTCACTCAGAATCTATGCCCCCTTATCCATACTCTTAAGCCATTTGTCATAGGGACCCACTTAGCATTGCAATAAAATTCTCTCACAATAACTGAGATCCCCTCCCAAGTCATCTCTAAAAATTGTGCCCAATGCTTAGACACCATCATATGTCGAATACCCTTCTTCTTGAACTCATCTAACTAGACTGGCCTCTCAGCCGATATGGGTTTCGACTCAAAATGGTCCTTAAACCGCTGACCAAGATCAAATGAGTAAAAAACCATACTATCATACTCAAGCTCAAATTGTAGTGCCCAAGATGTGGATAGACGAGCCTTTTTACCTGTGGTGATTTTGGGTGGAGTCACGAAACTAAAAATGAAAATAAGGGACTAATGAGTGAAAAAGAGAGAAGAGAAGAAGTCTTGAAATTCAAAATCGAGGTTGGGACATCCTTTTATAGGAAGAATCATAAATCAGGGTCCAGACGTGGTCTTCCTGTCGTCTGGATGTCATTAAAAATGAGCAATCGTGGATGTTGGCAATTAAGGAACACATCCGAACGTGAGTAAAATGACATCCGGATGTAGTTTTCCTATCAAACTTTGTTTGGACATGATCAAAGTGAAGTCCAGGCACGGCCTTCTGAACTGTTTTCCATTTTCCTTATGAAATGATGCCCGAACTTGTTATTTTTAAGTCCAGACTTGAGGTTTTGAGAGCAATGTTTTCGATAGTTAGAAAGAAAAATATGATCCCCAATAACACACTTCCAACACTTAGAAATTTTTTCCTTCTCTCCAAATTCCTCAAAATTAATCAAACCGTCACACTTATCTAACACATCAAAACAAAAAATCCAAAAAATTCATGCAATCAAATAGGAAACAAACATAATATCACATAAAGTGTGATCTCACCCCCAACCTAAACATGACATTGTCCTTAATGTATGATCAAATAAAGAGAAATTCACATATACATGCTCAAGTATAAGGGAAAGATTATATCTCATGCCCTATTGTAATAACACGTACCAAAATTTAACATGTGGCAAAAATTAAATGGAGATATTTTAGCAATATTCTATATGTCCTCAAATTGTGTTCCAATAGCATTGCTTTTCTTAGCTAGAGCCGGTTATAATTGGCATGGGTTTTAAATTTTGATATATGTCAAAAAAATAGATTGATTAGAGTGGAGTAATTGCATATATGCTCCTTTAATTTCTCCTTAATTAGCTGATGATATAGATGTAATTGGAATGAGAAATTTTAGGTGGTAATCTATAGGGTTAGTGGTGTATCTAGATGGGTAAGAGGACGTGGGTCTCACAAACTTATATTATGGGAGTCTTTGGCATCATGTGATCTAATATGTCTACAATATATAGAGTTGTACCGACTAATAAGAGAAAACATTAAGCGTTGACAAGAGAGAGTTGTGATAAGAGAAATAGTGAATCAGTGAAAAACGGTGAGAGGGATTGTGCTTGACTCAGAATTGAAGGCCAAATTATGCCTAATTTATATGAGATTATTCTTGGTGTCGACCACTCGAAGTAAGTGGTTTATCTCTTAATATGCATTCATATCTTAATCTCCTTGAAAAGAGTTCTTTTATTGCTATCGTCATTGTATTTTGATCCATTGCTTAACCATTGATTTGTGAGGTTCTTTTGGAATTTCGTTTAATGGGTCTTTGTGTTTGTTGTGTGAAAAATATTGGTACATGAGTCAAACGTACTCGGTAGCATGATTTTGTTATTGAAATGTGATTGTGGCCCCGAGGGGCGTGTGATAGAATGGGATGTATTGAGTAGCACCTAGGGTGTAGCCGAGATGAACCTAGTATGGAACCATGAATGATTTGAGAAATTGGAGAATTGGGTTTCGTACGAATTTTATGAGGAGATTTGTGTTAAATGCTCATTTTATTTGTTGATTCTGCGGTTGACTGTTGGATTATCCTGTGACCTTGTGATTCTGTATGTTATGTTATAAATTCCTTATTGGGCCTCCCAAGCTCACCCCCGATTTACCCCTCTTAGATACAAGTTGAAAATTTATGGAAAGTTGAAAGATGAACGAGTTGATCGAGGAATTAGAGATTTCGAAATATTGATTAATTGGTGAAATTTCCATAATTTTGAAAGTGGTTTGAACCATTGTAATGATTTTCAGAGACTCAATTTTTCTATTTTTTTTTATAGATTGAAGGTTTTAGTGCTCTGTATGGATTAATATTGATCGTAATTGAGTTCGCACATCGAATTCAAGGGGATTGGGTTTGGGGTGTGACTTCCATTGTGCAATCCTAAAAATAGCACAACTAAAACAAAAAGTTCGAGATAAAACACATATTTCCAAGAATTGAGTTGTTTGACAAGATTACTCATAGTTGGGATCCACAAACTCAATGTAATCCAATTCTCAAACCACACCTTCCAACTTTCCATAAATTTGGTCCCCCATCATTTATCATGGCATGAGGGATACTAAATCGTGAAAAGATATTTTCCTTCAAAAATTTCAAAACTGTTTTGCTATCATTGTTTCGACATGGTATTGCCTCCACCCATTTACAGATATAGTCTAATGTCACTAAGATATATTCATGTCCAAATGATGGGGGAAAAGGATTCATAAAATCTATCCCCAACAATCCAATATTTCAATTTTCAAAATTGGGTTTAGAGGCATCATATTCATTTAGGTTATTGCCCCAAGTCTTTGACAATACTTATTGTGATGCCCTTAAAACCGGGGGTCCCGTTGACGACCCATCAACCCACGAAAATGTCCGTGAGTGCTGCTTGATCCGACATCACGCTAATATTATTCCATTACCCAGAATTTTAACTCACACGTATTACTCGTGTTCCTTTAATCATTTAATTTAACCGTGGCTCAAGGTACCACAATTCATGCCTCTCTATTGTCCAATTACATCTTTGGAACCAAAGGAATCAAAGACCGAGAGCACAGCACTTTAGTTTTAAATTTTCAAAATTTTGGAGAGAGTACCGGTACAGTTTGCTCACTGGTCCTGGCAGTACCGGTATCTTTTGAACTGTACTGGTACTGTCTGCCTTCCAAAAATTTTTTTCATAGTTTTGGAAAGAGTACCGGTACTCTCTACTCAGTTTAGCCTATTTCCATTGTTTTTCCTTTCAAAACATCCCAACACCATCTAAAATATGTCTAACAATGTTTATCACATAAAACTTGATATCTACAAGTTTTATTACAATCCATTCACACGATTTCATATTCAACACCGTAATTTTACAAAGTTTATACAAAATTTGTTACAAAAGCCACAAGTCGGCTTTTCTTTATCTTTGAGGCCCCGAATGAGAGTCCTTCGCAAGTGTAAACCCCACACCTGAATGTGTTCCCGTATAAGGTGAGCCAACGCCCAATAGAATATTTCCTACAGAGGTTACTCCCTCCTTAGATGCATATGCAATGTTTATGTGCAACATTTAACAATATTTCCCAATCCAACAAGAACATGTAATTCAAAATTAAAAAAAAAAAAAAACATAATGTCATTCCATGAAATGAGATGATACTCACTCATGCACCCTAACCCTGAGTCCACACTGACTCCTACAACACAATGTGATGCACATGTGTCATAAATCCGTCATTGGTGAAACACATCCAATGATCTTTTGAAATACAATTTGTGTTTCGAAAACCATTTCATTGTTAGATGTTTTCCATCAAATGAACATTTATATAATAAAATCATATGTCTTTGTTTGGGTAACGGACTTTTGGTGTTGCACCACTGACTCCGCACACCAATGCACTTTTTTTGGACTTACACCATCGGAAGTGTATAAACCAGTAGCCTGGTCTTGCACTCGATGGGGGATCTATTCATTCTTGCTATACCCGACACAAGTTTTTCATGCATGTAACAGTGCGACTCAGTCGGATCTTCAATCCAATTTTTTCGAGTCCACCCATCAAGCATCAAGTATGGTGTTTGATTAAACCATGCACCCACACTCATGCATACAGCCCATGAATGTGATGTCAACACCATGCCCAATATGTTATAATGCCAAATTAGCAATTAAACCATATGTCCACATGTTCCACACATATTTCAACATATGTCATGGCAATTTATATCATAACCATATAATTACCAAAATCCATCACAATTCATAAGCATGTTACCACAATATTCATGTCAATAACACACTTAAATCACAAGGCACAATATAAACACCTAGCATGCCCACATAAACCCAATTTTCAAGAGTATACATATATACTTCCACATATCAAAATCAAACTAGAAATTGGTCTAAACCATTTCTATACCCCCTTTTCTTTATTTTCATGACTATAGGCTAGTCATAATTCATTATTAACATCTAACCATTTCATATGAACACCCTAGATTAGAAATAAATCAAAGTAGGAGGAACCCCACTTCTTGGAGCGTGATACGTAAGGTAGAAAGTTTGTAGGCACCTCCCTAGCCCCAAAAATCTTGATTTTCCAAAATCCTTCTTCGAATCTTCAGTGAAATTTCTCGTTTTTGGTACGTACACGTAGCCCTCGTCACGTAGACCAACTTTAATTCTTGGTTCGATGAATTCCAACCGACAGAACTCCTTGGATCGTAAGAAGAACGGTAAAATTTTAGGATTTCTCTCTTCTCTCCCTTTTCTCTTTTCATCATCTGATTCAGGCGGCCAAATGGGGTGAGAATATCTGATTTTTCGGATATTTAGCCCTTATTTATATTTTTTAATTGTGTGGTCCACATTGCCCCGCACGTTTATTACTTTCGAGTCCGTTTTTAACCCAAAACGACTTAATCAATTCCTGATTTCAGCTCAAATTAATTTTATTTGAACTTTTATCTAATTATAAGAAAATTTTATAAATTTTATTTTTGGGGACGTTTGTCAAGTCATTTGTCACCTAAATCGTCTCGTAAAATGTACAAAATTCGACTATCTCAGAATTCGATGAAATTTGACATGGCAGCTCGATTTCGCGATACGAATTCAACGATGAGGTCCGTCGCATCATCCGAGGTCTAGAAAAATATTGATTTTAAACTCGCACTATAATGACAAATTACCGTTTTACCCTTTTTCCGAAAAAATTCAAATTTACCCAGTTTTTACATTCTTCCCCCCTTAAAAGAATTTTATCCCCAAAATTCACACACACATACACATTCAAACACTTGCATATGCAACAGTCATGCAATACTACAAGACTATAAAAGTGTACCTTCATCCTCAAATAAGACAGGATAATTGGTACAGATAGTGTCTCTGCACTCCCATGTCGCCTCCTCCATTCTCCGGTGCTGCCACAGCACCTTCACTAGCCTTACGGTCTTGCCTCGCAAAATCTGATCCCGGTAATCATGCGCACCGGTCCCTCCTTGAAGGTCCCATCAGAATCAATAATAAGCTCGCCTCAATCCACCACATGAGTCAGATCCGGGGTGTGTTTCCGGAGGATAGAGACATGGAATACCACATGAACACCCAATAGATTTGGCAGTAACGCCAACCGATAAGCAACTGTACCAACACTTTCGAGTACCTCGAAGGGCCCAAGATACCTTGGCGACAGCTTTTCCTGCTTACCAAACCTAACCACTCCTTTTTTAGGCATCTCCTTCAAGAAGATATGATCTCCCACTTCAAACTCTAAAGGTCTTCGTTGTCTGTCGGCGTAGCTCTTCTGTTTTCTCTGAGCTGTGAGAAGACGTTTCTGAATCAGGTCCACCTTCTCCGAGGTGTCTCTAATCAAATTCGGACCCGTAGAGGGTCTCTCTCCCACCTCTGTCCAACAAATCGGAGAACAACATGGTCTCCCATATAGTGCCTCATAGGGTGTCATCTGAATACTTGTCTGATAACTGTTGTTATAGGCGAACTCCACTAAAGGTAGATGATCTTCCCAGCTACCCTGAGATCTAGGACACATGCCCGTAGCATGTCCTCTAACGTCTGGATGGTCCTCTCAGACTGACCGTCCGTTTGGGGATGAAAAGCAGGGCTCATCATCAACTGTGTTCCCATACCTCGCTGGAAACTCTCTTAAAAAATGAGCTGTAAACCTAGGATCCCGATCCGATACTATAGATACGAGCACTCCATATAACCGGATAATCTTCCGTATATATATATATATATAACCTGCAGAATTCCTCCAATGTGAAGGTCATCCGTACAACCAAAAAGTGTGTCGACTTCGTAAGTCGGTCCACTATCACCCACATTGCGGCATGTCCCCGCGATGTCCGGGCAAGTGAGTCACAAAATCCATCGTGATATGTTCCCACTTCCACTCAGCTACCTCTAAGGGCTAAAGTAATCCCGCTGGTCTCTGGTGCTCAGCCTTAACTTGCTAACACGTGAGACATCGTCTAACAAAGTCTCCAATGTCTCTCTTCATCCCGCTCCAATAATATTGGCGACGAAGATCATGGTACATCTTCGTGCCACCTGGATGCACAGCAAAACGGGAGCAGTGAAACTCTCTGAGAATCTCCTCCCTTAGCTCCGCAGACTGGGGGACCATAATCCTTCCCTTAAACTAAAGACTATCATCTGAGTGAATGGTCCAGCCCTCATCACCTGTACCTGCCTATAATCGGTCCCTCACCGATGATAACTCAGCATCCTGCCCCTGTGACTCAATCACTTTGCTCAGTAAGGAAGGTGTAGTCACCAAGCTCCCTAAAATGCCCTGAGCCTGACCCATATATTGTAGCCCGAACTGTCCCGCAGTCTCGAGCATCTGCCACTCCCAAGAAGCCACACTAGCCAAGACTCCCTGTGACTTTTGGCTGAGTGCATCAGCCACCACATTTGCCTTACCGGGATGGTAATACAAAGTAAAGTCGTAGTCCTCAAGAAACTCCATCCACCTACATTGCCTCATATTGAGGTCCTGCTGTGTAAATATATACTTCAGACTTTTGTGGTCCAAAAACACCTAAAATTGCTCACCATATAGATAGTGGCGCCAAGCTTTCAAAACAAAAACAATGGCCGCCAACTCCATGTCATGTGTGGGGTAATTCTGTTCGTGGTTCTTTAATTGCCAAGAACCATAAGCTACCACCCTCCCGGACTGCATCAAAACACACCCAAGTCCATCCTTCGAGACATCACAATACATCGCGTACCTCTGTCCCCTTTCCAACACTATCAGAATAGGAGCTGAAGTAAGTCTCCTTTTTAATTCCTGGAATGCCTTCTCACAAGAATCAATCCACTCAAACTTGACCCCTTTTCGAGTCAATCTCGTCATAGGTGTAGCTAATCGGGAGAAGTCCTCGATGAACTTTCTGTAATGCCCTACCAATCCCAAGAAACTGCGTATCTCAAAGACTGACTTTGGCCTCCCAATTCATGACTGCCTCAACTTTCTCTGGGTCTACAAATACACCCGAAGCCGACATCACCTCTCCCAAAAAATTTACCTCCGTAAGCCAAAATTCACACTTGCTGAACTTAGCGTATAATTGGTGATCTCTCAAGGTCTGGAGAACAACTCTCAAGTAATCCTCGTGATGTTCCTCAGACTTGGAGTAGATCAAGATGTCGTCAACAAACACCACAACAAACTGATATAGATAGGGTTGAAACACCCTATGCCTAAGATCCATAAATGCCGCCGGGGCATTCGTCAATCTGAATGGCATCACTGTGAACTTGAAATACCCGTACCGTATTTTGAATGTCGTCTTAGGGATATCCTCCTCCCTAACCCTCAATTGATGGTAACCAGTACGAAGATCTATTTTAGAGTAGACTCGTGCCCCTCATCTCAGTTGATCAAACAAGTCATCAATCCTCGGCAAAAGGTATTTATTTTTGATAGTAACCCGATTTAACTATTGATAGCCTATACATAACCGAAGAGTATTATCTTTCTTCTTGGAAAATAACACTGGAGCGCCCCAAAGTGAAGTGTTCGGTCTAATAAACCCCCTGTCCAACAATTCTTGCAATTGGATCTTGAGTTCTTGCAACTCAGCTGGCGTCATCCTATGCGGAGTCATAGAAATGAGCGATGTACTAGAATGCAACTCAATGGTGAAGTCTACATCCTTATGTGGAGGTAATCCCGACAATTCATCCAAAAAATATCCTTATACTTGCATACAACCCGAGGTAGACTCAACTCCTGTCTCGCCTCGTCCTCCAGGGTAAGGTTTGCAAGCTAACCCATCAACTGTCCATGCCAACGGGAATTATACACGACTTGGGATAAAGCATCACACTTTTCCCCCTCGAACTTGAAACAAACACCATCAGGCGTATAAGTTGTGACCCTCTTCCAATCACAATCAATGACGACCCAATGTGCCACCAACCAATCCATCTCGAGGATAACATCGAAGTCCGACATATCCATGACCCTAAGGTCCACAGTGATTAGAATCCCTGAGATCTCTAACTCACAACCCCCGACATATCCGATCAACTCTCACCCTAGCTCCTAGGGGAGAACTCACATGTAATGGCTTTTCCAAGGTCTTAACCTCTAAGCCCATTTCTTTCACACATGATACAGCAATAAAAGAATGCGATGCACCAGAATCAAATAACACACTAGCGCATAACCGAGAGAGTCGAAATATACCTTGTATTATTGACTGATCTGTCGGCTCAGTTTGTGGCATAATGGCGTAGATACGCCCCTGGGTCCCTAAAGTACCGGCTTGTGAGCCCTATCTTCGGTCTCGACCCATGCCCTGGCCCATCTCGCCTGCCTGTAGAGTCCCCGTCCGTGGAGTAATAGGGGCCTGTGTAGCACCCTAGAACTGATACAGACTTCTCTGGCCCATGGTAGGGTAGTGAGAAGTATAATGTGTTTGTGGCTACCCTATCGAAGTCTGGGACTGAGATGACCCATAACTCTGGGATCCCTACCTCTATGGGCAATCCTGCTTCATGTGACCCAGTTGGTGGCAATGAAAACATGCTCTCTGACCAGCCTGATTGAAAGTCTTGAATGTCTCCCATCTTAGGAGGATTGACCTTGGCCTTGGCCTTGATGGCTACGGCCCTACCCCTGTTGTCCTTGTGGAGCAAAAGTTCTCTGCCTCTTTCCCGAGCTAGAAGAAGAGGATTGACCCTCCTTCTTCTTGTCTTTAACACCCGACTACCGGATGCTCCTTGCGTCATCCACCTCCCTCTCAATGGCCATGGTTGTCACGACCATCAAGTCTAAGTCTTGTAGAAAAAGACCTACAATTTTACCCCGGTTGGACAACTTATGGTCATCCTTAAATTTTCTCACTTTGGTCATATCTATGGCCACATAGTCATCGGCGAAACAGGCTAACTCAGTGAACTTAGCCACGTACTCTATCACAGTCATAGTTCCTTGCCTCAAGTCTAAGAATTCCTGGGCCATTGCATGTTTAGCAGCCACTGGGAAATACTTGCACATAAACAGCTCCCTGAACTCTACCCATGTCATTACCTCTAAGTTCTTCGATCTCCATAGCCCTTAAGACCTTATCCACTTGTCGAAACCAATAGTCAACCGTCATCGGATCCGCCCCTCTCATGAAGATCGAAGGCTAATGTGCCTTGAACTTCTGAAAGTGACTTGAGCCTCCTTGACTCCCACTTGCACTAGCCTGTGCAATAGTAGTCGTCGTCGCACCAATAGCCTCCACAAAAGCTTGTTGGTCAAAAACCGGTGGTGGTTGATTGTTCCACCCACCACCTCGGCGTCCTCTTCCTCGATTTGTCATCTACACATATGTCAAATAGCAATCGAACACTTACATAGTATCCCCAGATAGGGATCAAGTTTAAAACTTAAAATTTTTTTCCCTCTTTGTCTCACTAGTAGTGCATATGCCACCTACTAGTAGACATTTATACATTGAACTATATCGTTCATCCCCTTTTTCGAAACCCAAGGTTATGTTTTCTAACCCTAGTGTTTCCCTTTCCATACACATTTCTTTCATGCATATTATTCACATAACACAGTACATAATCATGTAATGCACAATGAATGCAATAGTCTAGACTCAATGCCCATTCAGCCCTAGATAATTCATATACCTAGGCTCTAATACCAAAACTATGACTCCCCTAAAATCGGGGGTCCCGTTGACGACCTGTCAACCCGCGAAAATGCCCGTGAGTGCCGCTTAATCTAACATCACGCTAATATTATTCCATTACCCGAAATTTTAACTCACACGTAATACCCATGTTCCTTTAATCATTTAATTTAATCGTGGCTCAAGGTACCGCAATTCATGCCTCTCTATTGTCCAATAACATCTTTGGAACCAAAGGATTCAAAGACCGAGAGCACAGCACTTTAGTTTTAAAATTTTAAAATTTTGAGAGAGAGTACCGATACTGTTTGCTCACTGGCCCTAACAGTACCGGTACCGTCTGGACTATACCGGTACTGTCTGCCTGCCAAAATTTTTTTTCAAAATTTTGGAAAGAGTACCAATACTATGTACCGGTATGTCTGCTTGCTGGACCAGACTGTACCGGTACACTATACGGGTACTCTCTGCCCAGTTTAGCCTATTTTCACTATTTTTCCTTTCAAAACCATTTCAAATCATCCCAACACTATCTAAAACGTGTCTAACAATGTTTATCACATAAAACTTGATATCTACAAGTTCTATTACAATCCATTCACACGATTTCATACTCAAACTGTAATTTTACAAAGTTTATACATAATGTATTACAAAAGCCACAAGTCGACTTTTCTTCATCTTTAAGGCCCCGAATGAGAGTCCTCCGCCAGTATAAACCCTGCACCTGAAATGTGTTCACGTATAGGGTGAGCTAACACCTAGTAGAATATTTCCTACAGAGGTTACTCCCTCCCTAGATGCATATGCAATGTTTATGTGCAACATTTAACAACATTTCTCATTCCAACAAGAACATGTAATTCAAAATTAAAAAAAAATCATAATGTCATATCATGAAATGAGATGATACTCACTCATGCACCCTAACCCAAGTCCACACCGACTCCCACAACACAATGTGATGCACGTGTGTCATAAATCCGTCATTGATGAAACACAATCAATGATCTTTTGAAATACAATTTATGTGTTTTGAAAACCATTTCATTGTTGGATGGTTCCCATCAAAAGAACATTTATATAAGAAAACCATGTGTCTTTGTTGGATACTGGACTTTCGGTGTTTCACCAACGGCTCTGCACACCGATACACTTTTTTTGGACTTGCACCGTCGGAAGTATATAAACCAGTAGTCGGGCCTTACACCCAAGGAGGGATCTATCCCTTCTTGCTATACCCGACACAAGTTTTTCATGTATGTAACCGTGCGACTTAGTCGAATCTTCAATTCAACTTTTCCGAGTCCACCCATCAAACACCAAGTATGGTGTTTGATTAAATCATGCACCCATACACCCACACTCATGCATACAACCCATGAATAAAATGAGCAATTAAACCATATGTCCACATGTTTCACACATATTTCAACATATGTCATGGCAATTTATATCATAACCATATAATTACCAAAATCCATCACAATTCATAAGCATGTTACCTCAATATTCATGTCAATAATACACTTAAATCACAAGGCACAATATAAACACATAGCATGCCCACATAAACCCAATTTTCAAGAATTTACATATATACTTCCACATATCAAAGTCAAACTAGAAATTGGTCTAAACCATTTCTATACCCCCTTTTCTTTATTTTCATGACTATAGGCAGTCATAATTCATTCTCAACATCTAACCATTTCATATGAACACCCTAGGTTAGAAATAAATCAAAGTAGGAGGGAACCCTACTTCTTGGAGCGTGATACGAAAGGTAGAACGCTTCTAGGCACCTCCCTAGCACCAAAAACATTGATTTCCCAAAGTTCTTCTTCGAATCTTTAGTAAAATTTATCGTTCTTGGTACATACACGTAGCCCTCGTCGCATACAGAACTCCTTAGATCGTAAGAAGAAAGGTAAAATTTTAGGCTTACTCTCTTATCTCCCTTTTCTCTCTTCGACGCCTGATTCAGCCGGCCAAATGGGGGTGAGAATATCTAATTTTTGAGATATTTAGCCCCTATTTATACTTTTTAAATGCGCGGTCCACATTGCCCTACATGTTTATTACTTCCGGATCCATTTTTAACCCAAAACGACTTAAATAATTCTCGATTTCAGTTCAAATTAAGTTTATTTGAAATTTTATCTAATTATAATAAAATTTTATAAATTTTATTTTTGGGAACGTTTGTCAAGTCATTTGTCACCTAAATCGTCTTGTAAAACGTATAAAATTTGACTATCTCAGAATTCGACAAAATTTGACATGGCAGCTTAATTTCGCGATACGAATTTAATGGTGAGGTCCGTTGTGTCATCGAAGCTCTAAAAAAATATTGATTTTAAACCCGCATTATAGTGACAAATTATCGTTTTGCCCTTTTTCTGAAAAAAAATTAAATTTACCCAGGTTTTTACAGGCCAGATGGGCCAGGACATGGGTCGAGGCCGAGGACAGGGTATGCAGGCCGAGACTTCAGGGACTCAGGGATGTGTCTATGTCATCACACCTCAAACTGAGCCAATGGATCAGTCGGTCATTCAGGATACATTTCTACTCTCTCTCGCTTATGGACTAGGGTATTATTTGAATTTAGTGCATATCATTCATTCATTTATGCATCATGTGTGAGGAATTTGGGCTTAGTGATTGATACCTGGAAGAGCCGTTATATGTGAATTCCCCTAGGAGCTAGGGTGTGTGTTGACCAGATATGTCGAGGTTGTGAGTTAAAGATCTTGGGAAATCTACTCACCGTGGACCTTAGGGTCATGAACATGTCAGAGTTCAATGTGATCCTTGGAATAGACTGGTTGGCGGCATATCGGGTTGTCATTAATTGCAATAGGAAAAGGGTAACTTCCTACACACCAGACGGTGTTTGTTTCAAGTTTCAAGGAAAAAAACACGAAGCTTTGCCCCAAGCTATGTATGAATCTCGATGGCACGGCAATTTAATGGGTTGGCTTACAAGCCTTACTTTGGAGGACGAGGCGAGATAGGAGTTGGGTCTACCTTGGGTTGTCTGTAAGTATGAGGATGTTTTTCTGGACAAACTACCGGGATTACCTCTCTATAGGGATGTAGACTTTAGCATTGAATTACATCCCAGTACATCGCCTATTTCTATGACTCCACATAGAATAGTACTGGTAGAGTTACAAGAACTCAAGGTCCAATTGCAAGAATTGTTGGACAAGGGTTTCATTAGACCGAGCACTTCATCTTGGGGCACTCCGGTGCTATTTTCCAAGAAGAAGGATAATATCCTTCGGCTATGTATAGACTACCGACAGTTGAATAGAGTTACCATCAAGAATAGGTACCATTTGTCGAGGATTGATGATCTGTTTGATCAGCTGAATGGAGCGCGGATCTACTCGAAGATAGATCTTCGCACTGACTACCATTAGTTGAGAATTAGGGAGGCCAATATCCCTAGGACGGCGTTCAGAACACTGTACAGGCATTTTGAGTTCACTGTGACGCCATTTGGATTGACAAATGCCCCGACAACATTCATGGATCTCATGCATAGGGTGTTCCAACCCTATTTAGATCAGTTCATCGTGTTGTTTGTTGACGACATCCTAATCTACTCCAAGTCTGAGGAGAAGCATGAGAGTCACTTGAGGATTATTCTCCAGACCTTGAGGGACCATCAATTGTACGCTATGTTCAGCAAGTGTGAATTTTGGCCTACGGAGGTAAAATTTTTGAGATACGTGGTGTCAACTTCGGGTGTATCTGTGGAACCAGAGAAGGTTGAGGCAGTCATGAGTTGGGAGAAGCCCAAGTCAGTCTTCGAGATACGTAGTTTCTTGGGATTAGTAGGGTATTAGAGGAGATTCATTGAGGACTTCTCCCGACTAGCTGCACCTATGACCAAGTTGACCCGAAAAAAGGTCAAGTTTCAGTGGGATGATTCTTGTGAGAAGGCATTCCAAGAGTTAAAGAGGAGGTTTACTTCAACTCTTATTTTGATAGTCCCAGAGAGGGGACATATGTACACATTGTATTGCGATGCCTCCAGAGACGGACTTGGGTGTGTTTTGAAGCAATCCGAGAGGGTGGTGGCTTATAGTTCTCGACAATTAAAGAACCATGAGCAGACTATCTCACGCATGACATGGAGTTGGTAGTCATTGTCTTTGCCTTGAAAGCTTGGTGCCACTATCTATATAGTGAGCAGTTCAAGGTGTTTTCAGATCATAAGAGTCTGAAGTACCTCTTTACACAGCGGGACCTCAATATGAGGCAACACAGGTGGATGGAGTATTTGGAGGACTACAACCAGAAGTCACAGGGAGTTTTGGCTAGCGTGGTTTCCCGGGAGTGGCAGATGCTCGAGATTGTGGAATAGTTTGGGTTGCACTACAGGGATCAGGCTTAGGGTGTTTTAGGGAGTATGGTGGTTATGCCTCCCCTACTAAGCAGAGTGATTGAGTCACGGGGGCAGGATCCAGAATTATCATCCATTAGGGACCAAGTGCAGGCGGGTACCGGTGACGAGGGTTGTGCAATTTACTTGGATGGTATTCTTCAATATTAGGAAGGGTTGTGGTTCTCCAGTTAGCAGATCTAAGGAAAGAGATCCTTAAGGAGTTCCATTGCTCCCAATTTGCTGTGCATCCAGGTGGCACGAAGATGTACCATAATTTTCGTCGTCAGTATTATTGGAGCGAAATGAAAAGACATGTTAGGAACTTTATCAGATGATGTCTCACATGTCAGTAGGTCAAGGCTAAGCACCAAAGACTAGCAGGGTTGCTCTAACCTTTAGAGGTGGCTGAGTAAAAGTGGGAGCATGTCACAATGAATTTTTTGACCCACTTGTCACAGACATCGCGGGGACATGACGCGGAGTGGGTGATAGTTGATTGGCTTACGAAGTCAACACATTTTTTGGCAGTGCGGATGACCTTCACACTGGAGGAATTTTGTAAATTATATATACGGGAGATTGTCAGGTTGCATGAGGTGCCCATATCTATTGTATCGGATCGAGATCCCAAGTTTACGACTCATTTTTGGAAGAGTTTTCAACAGGCCATGGGGACATAGTTGATGATAAAGCATAACTTTTCTTCCCCAGACAGACGTTCAGTTAGAGAGAACCATCAAGATATTAGAAGACATGCAACAGGCATGCGTTCTAGATCTCAAGGGTAGCTGGGAAGAGCATTTACCTTTAGTAGAGTTCACCTACAACAATAGTTATCAGACGAGCATTCAGATGACACCCTATGAGGCACTATATGGGAGGTCTTGTCGTTCTCTGGTTTATTGGACGGAGGTTGGAGAGAGACCCTTTACGGGTCCAGATTTGGTAAGAGACACTTCGGAGAAGGTGGACCTGATACGAAAATGTCTTCTTACAGCTCAAAGCTGACACAAGAGCTATGCTGACAGATGGCGGCGACCTCTAGAGTTTGAGGTTGAGGATCATGTCTTCTTGAAGGTGATGCCTAAGAGGGGAGTGGTCAGATTCGAAAATAGGGAAAGTTATCGCCAAGGTTTATCGAGCCCTTTGAGGTACTCGAGAGGGTGGGTGCAGTGACTTACAGATTGGCGTTACCACCAAATCTATCGGTGTTCACGCAATTTTTCATGTCTCTATGCTTTAGAAGTATACCCCAAATCCAACACATGTGATGGATTGGGGCGAGCTTATTGTTGATGCGGATGGGACCTTTGAGGAGGGACCGGTGCGTGTCATGGATAGCCAGGAACAGATTTTGCGAAGCAAGATTGTGAGGCTGGTGAAGGGGTTGTGGCAGCACTGAGGTGTGGAGGAGACGACATGAGAGCGTGAGGACACTATACCTACCAACTATCCGTTCCTGTTCGAGAATAGAGATACATTTTTACAATTTTAGGTATAGTATTACTTGTTGCATATGCATGCGGTTAAGTGTGTATGTATGTGTGAATTTCGGGGACGAAATTTTTTTAAGGGAGGAGAATGTAAAATCCGGGTAAATTTAAACTTTTTATGAAAAATGACAAAACAATAATTTATCATTAGGGTACGAGTTGAAAACTTGAATTCTTCTAAATTTTGGATGACGAAACGAACCTCACCGTTAGATTCGTTTCGCAAAATCTAGCTACCCCGTCAATTTTCATCGAATTCCGAGATAGTCGAATTTTTCATATTTTACGAGACAGGCAGGCCTTGGGTGACCCAAAAACAAAATTTTTAATAAAATTTTAAAAATTGAAAAATAATATAAGACAAGTTTAAATAAAAATATTTTAAACTTGAACCAAAGCGAAATTTAATCATTTCGGGATAAAAACGAACCCAAAAAAAATAGGATCGTGTGGCGCGTTGTAGGCCAAGTTTTAAGAAGCATATAAAGGGGGAAAAATATGATTTCTCCCCCTATTCATCAGCCGATTCTAACGTGAGAAAGGAAGAGAGGGAAAAAGCTTGAATTTCCACCTTCTTTCTTCGATTTACGGAGCTCAGGTGCCCAAATCAACTCGAGCCAAAAATTAAAGTTGATCTTCTTGATGAGGGCTACACAACTATACCAAAAAATGTGGATTTTATCGAAGATCAAGGAACGATATTTTTGGAAGCTAGGGATTCTAGCTCGTTTTTGGGGTCTTGGAGTTTCTTGACGTCATTTTGCGCTTCAAGAGGTAGGGTTCCCTCCTACTTTGGTTTATTTTCTAACCTAAGGTGTTATATAAAATGGGTAGGTTGATAGAGGTATATATCACTTGCCTATTATTATAAAGTTGGTAGAATTGGGTATTGAAAATGGGTAAGTTAAATTCTAGTGCAAATTGGTGATTAGAAATCGCCAAGTATGTGATTTCCTAGTGGAATGTGAACTGTGGGCATGTTATTTGTTTACATTAATACCTTGATGAGTTTAGTGTGTTACTTACATGATTATGTGATAACATGCTTCAAATTTGTGTAAATGAAATGGTGATTATATGCATGAGATATGAATTACCATGGAATATGTATAAATGTGGTTAAATGAGCTCATATGGCATTCAATGCATATGAGGCATGACATTGATATTGTAATGGTGCATTACATTGCATTTGCATTGAGGCATCGTATTCATTAGGCATGAGTGTGGTGTGTGTGCATGGTTGATGGGTGGGCTCAGAAAAGTTGGATTGAACATCCGACTGAGTCTTACAGTTGCATGAAAATTAGGTCGGGGTTAGCAAGAAGGGCTAGACTATCCCTCAGGTGAGAGACCCGGTGATTGGATACGCACTCCTTTGGTATAAGAGTCCATAAAGTGTGTCGGTGTACACGAAACCGTTGGTGGAAGTCCATAAATTCCGTATCGGTTGGGTGTCATTGGTGTAAGTCTATAAATACCCGGAGATTTTTAAACAGTTATTGGATGGGTATCATCAATGGTAGGGGCTATGAAAGCCCGATTTTATACTCATGGCATTGCATGGCTGAAAAGGAACTGGTGAGAGCTCAGGTTAAAAGGCATGAGTGAGTCTCATCTCATTTCATGGGATGATATGATAAAATTCCAATATTGAATTGCATATTCCTATTTGGGATGGTTGTTGTTTGTTAAATGTTACATGTGACATTTCATATGCATCTAGGTTGGAGAGTAGCCTCTATAGGAGATACTCTATTGAGCGTGACTCACCCTTTATTGGATAAAATTTCAGTTGCGGGATACACACCGGGGGAAGGCTCTCACTCAAGGCTTCAAAGATGAAGAAAAGTCGACTTGTGGCTTTAAAATTGTATTTTATAAAATATTTGTGAAAATTATATTTTGAACATGTAATCATATGAAAATGATTGTAATAGAACCTATATTAACTATGTTTGATTCACAAATATATTTTCTATGAGTTGAGTGGGTTTTGGAATGAATTGGAAATTAAAAACAGGTGAAACAGGCAAGTCTGGGCAAAACCTACTGGTAGAACATCAACCTACCGGTAGAACGTTGTCCAGCAGCCAAAACCCACCGGTAGGTACATCGACCTAAAGGTAGAACGTTGTCCAATAGCCAAAACCTACCGGTAGGTACATCGACCTATCGGTAAAACATTAACCTACCGGTAGGTTTTCCAAAACTCTAAAATGTTAAGAATGTTGTGTCATGCTTTTGGACTTTGGGTTCTTTGGTTCAAAGAATATAAATAGACATTCAATAAGCATAAATTGTGGTATATTGGACCTCTGTTGGGTCAAATGGTAAAATGTACACGGGTTATACGTGTGGGTTATAATCCCGATTAAGGGGATGCTATTGACGTGATGTCGAGTTGTACAACAATCACGGGTACTTCTGCGGGTTGACAGTTGGTCAACGGTTGAAAAATGACCCTCGCTTTTAGGGGCGTCACACCTCTGGCCTCGAGGTGCGGTCTCTAGTGGCTATCTCCAAGTTGTCAAGCTTTCTACAGAAAGTGTTTGGGCTTGCCTTGTGGTGACTAGAGGAGCTATGTACTGAGTAGGCGAGCGCATGAGCACATGATACTTCTTCCTAGCACTCATGTAGTGGTGTAAACTCGGCCAGAAAGTCCGCAACTACTTGCAATTTTATGGTTGCCTTCGGCTGGTACTACGCATCGAACTCACTCACCTCAATGGCCCATTTGAGTAGTCGCCCAAACACGTTAGGCTTTCCTAGGATTCTCTTGAGTGTTTGATCTATAACAATCACGATGGTATGACTTTGAAAGTAGTGGCGTAGGCACCTAACGGCGGTGACAAGTGCGACAACCAACTTCTCAATCTCTGAGTATCTTACCTCCACTCCTCTGTATGCCCTACTTACATAGTTCATAGGCTTTTGGATGCCTTAATCCTCTCTAACAAGGACGGAGCTCACAGTAGAGGATGAGGAGGAAAGGTAGAGGTACAAGGTCTCTTCTGGTATAGCATGGGAAAGCAAAGGGTGTAACGAGGTAGGCTTTTAACTTCTGGAAGGCCTCCTCTGCATCTGGTTCCCACTGGAAAGATTTACGAAGGATGTTAAAGAAACTTGCTGATTTTGAAACAAACCTGATGAGGGCTACTATCCTCCCGTTAAGGCATTGGCCCTCCATTACAGAGGTTGAGGACTTCATCTCCAAGATAGCTCTAATCTTGTCTAGGTTACCCTTAATACCCTTTTTGTTGACCATGAAGCCAAAGAATTTCCCTGAACTAATGTCAATGGCACACTTTTTAGGGTTTAGCTTTATCTTATAGGCTCTCAAGATGTCAAAGGTTTCGTGCAGATGTGTCACGTGATCTACTATAGCAATGTTCTTCACCAACATATCATCCACATAGACTTTCATGGTCTTCCTAATCTGCGCCTCGAACATCTTATTAACGAGGTACTGGTATGTGACTTTGACATTCTTGAGTCCGAAAGGCATTATCCTATATCAGTAGGTGCCCTTCAGAGTGATTAAGGAGAATTTCTCTTGATCTGGAGGGAACATGCTAATCTGGTTATACCTAGAGTAAGCATCCAAAAAGTTCAGGAGCTCGTGTCCCATAGTGGCATCAATAAGGAGATTGATGGGTAAGAGAGGATAACTATCTTTGGAACAAGCTTTATTGAGCTCTGTAAAGTCCAAGAAGAGACACCACTTCTCATTGGCCTTTGTAACCATCACTACATTTGATAGTCAATCAGGGTACGCTACGTCCCTTACTGACCTATTTTTCAGCAGTTTCTCCACTTCCTTCTCCATGGTTTGGCCTCTTTCGACACTTATATTCCTCAGCTTTTGAAGGATCGATTTGTACATGGGGGTCCACATTGATTTGGTGGGTTGCCATTTTAGGGTTGATACCTTCCAAGTCTTCATAGGACCAAGCAAAGACATCCATGTTCTGCCTGAGGAAGTCTACCATGTGGGATGTTTTGCTCCGGAGAAAGTGAGGAGCCAATATAATTTTCCTCTCTGGAAGGCTCTCATCTAACTTTACTGGCTCAAGTTCTTTAGCTAGTTCCCCTTTCTCCAAGGTACTGTCATCCTATAGGTTAAGTACTTCGACTTGGAGAGTCTCCTGTAGCCTTTTGGCCCGTATAGAGGTCACATACCATTCTCGGGCGAAAACTTTGTCTCCTCTAACTTCTCCAATCCCGCTGGGGGTTGGGAAATGGATGAGCAAGTAGTAGGTGGATGACACTGCCATTAGGATGTTGAGTGCAGGGCATCTAAGAATAATATTATAAGTAGAGGGACAGTCTAGCACAATGAAGTTCACCATAATGGTGGAACTTCTTTGCACTGTCCCTGTTGTGACTGGTAGGGTGATGGAACCCAAAGGATAAACCCTCTCCCCTGAGAAGCCAATAAGGGGATTCCTGACAGGTTGTAATATCTCCTTGCCAAGGTGGAGGCTGTCATAGGCTAGTGCGAACAAGATATCAGCTAAACTGCCATTATCGACTAGAATTCTCTTAACCTAGTAGTTAGCTACCATTATGGTTAAGACGAGGGGATCATCATGAGGGAGCTGGATTCCCTCGAGGTCTCTGTCCGAGAAGGTGATGATATCTTCTTCCCCATGTTGAGGTGTCTTTGTCGAGCGGGAATCTTGCAACTCTACCTGTTTGGCTTTCCTAGTGTGGGCTTTCTTGGCGAAGTTAGAGTCACCTCATCCTCTAACCCTCCAAAGATCATCTGGATTTCTCTGAGGGGTTGCTGGCACTCTTTGTCCTCCTGATTCCTGTCAGGTGGCAAGGCTCGTCCTCTGCTAGCAATGTACTACTGAGATAGTCATGCTATATGAGCTCCTCAATCTGCCTATTGAGCTTATAATAGTCTTCAGTGTCCTGACCATGGTCGCGGTGGAAGGGCAGTATTTGTTTGTCCTGTATCTAGAACATGATGTGTTCTACCAAGACATTGAGCGACATAAAGGCTTGTCGCTCTCTTTGAGATGCGAGACTAAGGCAGTCCTTGATAGAGACTATCACTATTCTCTTTCTCTTATTCTCTGCTTCCTGCTAATCCTCAAGGGTGTCCTTCCTTTTCTCACCTCCTCGGGAGGACTCACCCCATCGGGCTTTGGTGATGTCCTTGACATTCATGTATTTTTGTGTCCTTGATAACAGCTCGAGCATGGTGCAAGGTGACTTCTTCAGGAAAAAGAACATAAAATTGGAGGAGCGCAGACTGCAATAAAAGTGGCCAAAGTTACTTTGTCATCTGGCTTATCAATCAAGAAAGCTTCCTCATTAAAACGAGTTAGGTAGCTCCTCAAGCTTTTATCCCGATCCTGCTTGACGATGAGTAGGTGGGTAACTGGCTTCTGGTGTCGAAGTTCCCCCAATGAAGTGGGAGACAAAATATTTGCTCAACTTTGCGAAGGAATGGATGAAAGAAGGCTTCAGCTTCGCAAACCATTATCATGCAGATCCTTTAAGGGTGGTACAGAAAGCTCTACACATAATCTCATCAGGCACGTTGTGAAGTTGTATGAGAGATTTGTATGTATTGAGATGATCAAGGGGGTCCTTGGTGCCATCAAAGATCTCAATGGCAGACATCTTGAATTTTGAGGATAGAGGGTAGTTGACAACATCCGCTACAAATGGAGTGGTGTATATGCTTTGATGGTGTTGAGGGCATCGCCAAGCTAGTTTTGCACCTCATTGATCTTCTTGTCCCATTGGTTAGAGACATTCTTAATTGGGTTATTGTAGTAGCTTTCATGATCTGCATACTGGTTCTCTCACCCATTTTCCTACCCAAGATGGTTGGCTACGTGTGGAGCAGGTACATGAGGAAAGGGAACATGTGAGACGCCTACGCGCAGTGGGGGGACTCCCTAGCGAGGGGCGCCCTTGCGCTACATGGGGCCACCTTGGCACTAGGTGCCACGCTAGGGGTGCCTTGGCGCCCAAAGTAGGGAGGTTGTGGTACCTTTTCTTATTGTAGGGAATGGTGCTCCTCCTACAGGTTGAGGGGCTACACCTCTTGCGGCGAGCATCAGTTGGAGAATTTACTGGTTTTGACTCACCAGCAACTGCATAGTCTCCAACATTTGTTGTCCGACCAGAAGATTTGCCATAGTGAATAGCTTCACTAGTGGAGGCAGAGGTGGGCCCTTCTCCTGACGAGCTGGGTCATTGTCTTCAAGTTGGTGGTTCATCAATCTGGTTGTAATTGTCATTGATTTGTAAGAGAGTAGTAAGGTGGTAGAAAACTCAGTTGTTTCCCACAAACGGCGTCAAACTGATGATGCACAAAATTAGTTTATGCACGATCAACAGTTAAGTGTACGATTCAGAATAATTAATAAAGGAATTAATAACAGAAGGCAAAGACTAGGTCAACACACAGATGTATAGTGGTTCGGTTAAGGTGATCTACGAGAGAGATAGTTGTGTCGAGGGTGTGTAGGGAGATGTCCCTCTTATACGAAGAGAGCTTACAATTTATAGGAACAAATTTCATAAAAACAAAAATCAAACTCACACAAATCAAACCTTGACTTCGGCTATGGCAATGACGGGTGGGTGAAGTCATCGACAAACCCAAAAAACATACAATTATTTATATTGTAATGTTCACAAATAATTGTAATGTTTGCCATCATATAAAAAAACACACAAAATCTACTCAAATTTTTTATATTTAAACCATTACAATTATTCTACACCAAGTCGTCCCAAGTAATTACAATGCAATCAATCAAACAGAAGCAACATTACAACTTACAAGCATACATGCAGTCACAGAAGCACAAAGAATGGCAAGGTAAAAGCATTTCCATATACTATCAATAATACCAACATGACACCATGGCCTACGTCAAACCCATAAAATTCATCAAACAAATAGCAAGTAGAGGGTGCAAAAAAGATGACAGAGTCACCCTTTTGTTGGCAGCAATGTGTCCGCAACTCTTTGAAAAATTTCATCGAACATGTGGTGGGTGTGTACAAATTCAAAAAAGTTTGGGATAGAAATTAAAATTAATGCTAAAGTTCGGGGTCATTAATCCACAGTCCATGCTTGACAACTTAGGGGAATGCAACATTGCAGTTGTTCATGGTTCCACTCACAAAAACATGAGAGAGTCCTTGCTTGCTCTTGTTAGCCCCACCATGATTAGAGACCAACTTCTGCCAAAAATAGATGAATTCATGAGATCCCACCTAAGCAATTGGGACAACAAAGTCATTGACATTCAAGAAAAAAACAAAGAGGTTTGTGTGGAGTAATCAAAAACACATGGTTATATAATTTTAATAGTGTTATAATATTTCGTCAGCTCACATGGTTAGATAATAGTGTTACCTATTTTGTCCAGATAGCATTTCCTATCATCTCAAGCAAATTGTTGGTATAGAATCTGGATCAATAACTCAGACATTCATGGGTGAATTCTTTAAGTTTGTATTAGGAACCCTTTCACTGCCTATCAACCTTCCTAGAACAAATTATAATAAGGAGCTGGGGGGTGGAAAGGGAGTACAGAGAGGTGAAGGGAAAGAGTTGTGAATGCATAACCCTCATGAATATACAAAAAGGTCCAAATACACTTGTCCCAAGCAATCTAAATTACAAACAGTAAGTACATACATCATAGCCAAGCCAAATTCACCAAGAGAGGGAGAGAGACCAAGAAATACCAAGAATCAGCTTAATAAGAGCACAAATATAACTATGAACACCACCACCACAGAACAGCTAGTTAGGACAAACCTAAAAGTAGAAAAATCAATAACGCATATAAACTACATGCATCAACCAAAAAAAATACCCAGAGAAACAAAAATAACTATGAACACCAGTTGCTGTGTGAAACAAACTGCATTACAATTTACATAAATAAATGTGTGTGTGTGTGTGTGTGTGAGAGAGAGAGAGAGAGAGAGAGTTATATACCTTTCTACCGGCAAGTCCAAATCTTTCTAACTGGGTTCACAGATTGGAGCTCAAATGATGAGACCCATTTTGCGGAAGACGAAGATGATAAGTTCCTAATTATCAAAGCAGTACCTGAACCAAAAATTCTATTACAACACCAAAATTCGTTGTGTTTGTGTTTGTGTGTGTGTGTTTTGTGTGCTGTTGCTGCTGCTCTGTGTGTGTGGGGGGGGGGGGGGGGGGGAGGAGCAAATTTAATCCAAGTCAAGGAGCAAATCAATCTAAGTTGATTGGTAATTTTACTCTTGATCCCCCATAAAAACTACATTGTTTGACAAAATGGCATTATAACATGATTGACGAAATCCATAAAGCATTGTATTATTATAATTCAAGGGTGAAGCCACAATACAACACAAAAGATTTATATATACCGAGGGAGAGAGATAGGAGAAGGGAATGGAATAACACCTTCTTCGTGTGTAGCTCAAAATAAAAATTTGGGACTTAAGTCGTTCAACCTGAGAGTCCCTTCAAAAAATGAAGTTACCGAGCATCACTTATATGACAAAGGATTTCAAAGCTACCTTGCAATGACAAACATGCCCTGAATAAATAAATAAAAAAATGGACAGCAAATTCGGCAAGAAAATGGAGACTGTTACCGGTTTTCTAATGGAATGTATGGAACCTAGAATTTCTTCAGTCTCTCTTTGCACTGATTTGACTCCTGTTCAACAGAATGAAAAATAATCTGGAAAAGGTGATACCACTTGTTCAACAGAATGAAAAATAAACTGGAAAAAAATCAAAGATGGCTTCAATCATGAAGCATATCCAAGTCTATCTAAAGCTATCCACTAAATGTAAATAAAACCTACTCAACAGAAATTAATTCAACTGCTAGACTAAGTTAATCAGTGTGTTGATCCTCATATTCCAAAAAACAAATAGAACACAACACTATTAACATAGAACGCAGAAAAAAGTTTTACCCAAACCATTCGGCAATTTTCTTTTTCTTAATTTTCTCCACAACCATTCGGATAAGGACAAAACCCAGAAAAGGTTTGAGGAAAAAAAACCCAAAAATTGAAAACGTTATAAAGTCCAAAACTCTGAGCACAAACCAGAGATCAAAGAATACTGACAACTACACTCAAGCACATAAGCCCATTCTTGAATCAATCAGAAAATGTAGCTTCTTGGTCACTATACGCACATTTTAAGCTGATCCCAGTAAGAGAGAGCGAGAGAGAGAGATCTTTTGGGGAATTTTGTCAAACAGTTTATAGGCCATTTTGAGCGTGAGAGGGAGAGAGAGAGAGAGAGAGAGAGAGATAGGAAGAGGGAAGCTGTGCGCGGGTGTGAGAAGAGAGAAGGGGAGAAAGAGATACCTGGAGAGCCTAGGGCTGCGCGCTGTTGGGGGCTGGGCGTTGATGCTCGCGAGAGAGAGAGAGAGAGACAGAGAGGAGGGGGTGATTAAGGGGAGGGAGGAGGTGGTGATTGAGGGCTAGGCGCTGATGCTCGCCGCCTGTTGGCATGGATTTGGGGAAGTGAGTGAAGAGACCGAGAGAGAAGAGACTGAGAAAGAGAGGACAGGGAGCCGTTTGTTCTGTGTGGTGGTTGGGTTAGTTTTGGGGGAAAAAATATAACGGCGATAAAATTTAATTTCTAGTTAGTTAGTTTTGGGGGGGGGGGGGGAATATAATGGGGATAAAATTTAATTTTCATCCAATTTTATTATATAGATATAGATATCAACGAAATATATATGTGTATACATGCAATATTAGAAAATAATATTTAATGCATAATAATTTTATAAAAAATGCTTGATATATTCCAAATGTGAACACTAATTATGGATTAATTAATATCGAAAAATTTTAGCCACATATATTCCAACAATATAAAAGTCATGAATTCGAGTTGCAAAAAGTATTTTTACTTTTTGTGTATATCTAGCCCTCTTCAAATTTTGTAAAAAAATATTTTTTTTACTTATTTCGATGATCTTCAACATAGAAAAAAAAGTTTGACAATTCTCATGCATTGGGTTTAATTTAAAAAAAAAAAAAGAAAACAAAAAGAAAATAAGCGATGATACGGCAATCACAATTAGGGGTGTCTATGGACTAGATTGTCCATGGGTCCTGTTACCCAACTCAAAAAATAGGTCTGAAACCCGATAGTTGGCCCACCCTGAATTCAATATCGTTCAAGAAAGGGCTTAACCTACCCCCAAACCCATTACCCGGTTTGAAACCTAACCTAATAGCCCGTTTACTAAAACCCAGCACAAGAACCCTCCTGCTAGCCCTGTAAACCCCCACATAAACTATCAACAATCGTCCAATTAGCTTCGTTTTATATTTAACGTTTTCATTTACATCCTAATTCAAAATATAAGAATAATAAGTATATTTAGGCTCCAAATAAGTATAAAAGGCTAATTATTAAAAGAGAAAAAAAAATATGACATTTTGCATTCTCATCAATTAGCTAACTTAGAAGAATTGAAGAAAAATATTGATGGATATACTAGTTCTACATCATGTTGTTATAAATAATTCTAGGAGACGGATGGTAATTTAGTTTTGGTTAATGAATGATGCTAGACATGGATCTTTGTGCAAGTCATACTATCTATATTGGAGATGGGTATGAGATAAAATTTGGGACAAAAGACATCCAAACTCGAGTTAGACAAGTATAGAAGAACCAAGCAATCCGACAGACTACCTTTCACCAATTTGATCATAACTCTTTGTTGAAAAATCCAAATTGTGCACCGTTATTTTTGTTAGAACCCTAAATCGTATATCTTTTCAACCATATAGGTCACACATACTAGAAATACCTGAGTCAAACCAGTTTATTCTCCGAAGTTGATTAAAAATGTGCACTATGGTGTTTCTTGGATGGTAAGTGTGTTGTGCTTTCTTCTTAGACTTGGAAGGTGTAAACCCTCATATGTTTATATTAATATAATAATATACTTGTTTAGTGATTCTTATATATGTAATGACGTAAGAATAAACTATATATATTGAAACCATAAGAATAAATATTAGGGAGGAATAAAATAGTAATTTTAATATTTTAAGTGCAAATTTATTTTAGTTTTGAAATAAATCATAAAAATAAAATGTTTTTAGGTTAAAATAATATCAAAAATGAATTCGGAACGTCGAAAAACCTTAAGGTAGTCATATGGATCAAATTGGAAATTTTTAGTGGTAAAACCATAATTTTGGAGAAAACCAAAAAATCAACTTGTGAACAGTAACTGTCACGGACTGCTGTGTTTAAAACACAGATTTCAGCCATTTTCTTCCATTTTTTTCCCACATCTCTCACCCCAAAACCTCTTAGAACCATAGGAGAAAAAAAAGGGAAGAAGAAAGGCTCTAAAACTTGGGTTTTGGTTTGAAACTTTGATTCAAGGTAAGAGTTTTCTTCTATTCTCTTACATTGAGGATAGGGTTATACATATATGTTTTCTTTGACTCTACATCATATTAATATGCTATGAAATAATGGATTCTTGATGTTTTTTTTATAAATGTTAGCATGTTTTAAACAATGGGATGGTTGAGTAACCATCAAAGTTCTTTTCTCATATTCAAAACCCTAGATTTCAAGAAAAAAGTGAGTTTTTCTCTTGATTTCTCCTTTATTCTTGATTTCAAAATTTTAGTGTTTCATATTGAACAACACAATGGTATTTATGATAATCTCTTGTTAATTTTTCTTAAATTGTTCCATTGTGAAATAAATGTGGATTTGGATTTAAAAAATTGGGAATTTTTATGGAATTGAGTGTATTTGAGAAATTGTTGGTGATTGTATCTCATGAAAGTGTTTGGATGACCATGAGTGCCCATTGACCGGGTATCTTAAAGTGAGTATATGTGTGTGGTTCTTACCCCGTGTGGATTTGAACTTTTTCTACCACTCATAGTGGGGTTGGTGCCTTGCGAGGACCAAACCACTATTAACTCGCGGGTGTCATGTCAGAAGATTAGTATATTATGCCTGGGTTGGATTTGTTATTGCCAGTGCATTGGTATGAGACAATGCATCAGTAGACGCTCTTCCCGAAATTGATATCCTTGAGAGGAATTGTGTGTGTGTGGGCTAGAATATTCTCTATGTGTTTATTCATGCGATTATCTTACATCAGACTTGAGATACATTATGGTTATTGTCTATTGCGTTATCTTTTGAATATGATTATCTTGAAAATTGTTGTGGGAATGATTACTCTTTGAAATAGTTATTTATTGTGGGATTGACTTTACTCTTGTACTTGACTATTGTTACAGCTTAAACTTGATATCTATTTAAAATGTCATGTTTTTCCTTCAAAAATGATATATGTTATTTACGAAATGAGACCGATCGATTTTTATCTGTTTTTTAAATCTTGTTCGAGTTTGAGAGGATTTTTTCTACAGAGCTTCGTGCTCACCCCTTACAGTTAAACATTTTACAGATTATGAGCCAGAAGAGGAGCTCGGTGCTAAGGAGGCGGGCCATAGAGAAGTTTCATTAGAGGGGTATTTAGATCCCGAGTGGGACATCTAGAGATGTCATTTATTTTTGTGCTAGATTAGGAACGATTATGTACAATCATGTAAAGTCTAGTATTTTGTTTATTCCGCTACTAAGTTCAAATGTAATTCTTTTGATGTATTAGCCTAATTTGGGCTTATTATTTTGGATAATGTTGTAAATATTTTAGGGATAAATGGACTCAGTATGGTCAATGTTGTATAATTGCACAAGTTGTGTTTTGGGTAGAGCTCCCCGAACAAATGAGACTCTGCCCGAATTTTATTAAATTAAGGACCCCCGATTATTTATGAATTTTATTAATTGTTCCCATGGTATAAATGATTTTAGAAGGTAATGTCTTCCAGGGTGATTTTTGGGCCGTTACAAGCCCAACCTAGCTCAATGGGCCTGTCTGCCCACCTAGTCCAGTCAAAACATGAAAATAAGTACCTCAATGGATGAATTCAAAGTTTTAGAAATTTAAATATTATTAATTATGTATTCTTTTCTTTTTCATTTATCAAACATACACACTATAAATATTAAAGTTGTACAAATGACAGATAGGTGCATAAGTGTCAATTTAGTTAGCATGTGTTCATTCTATTATGATAAATTTATGTCCCTATTTATAAATAAAATTATTAATTATTTAATTTTTGTCTATTTTGACTCTACTTTTAATTTAAAAATATAATTTATAAAAATATTAAATTATAAAAAATTTATTATTTAAAAATAAAATTATATATAAAAAATCCGTATAGTGGACCTGCCCAATAGGCCGGCTCACAGGCCCTTCCAACCGGTCCATGGGCTTGTGCCAATAGGTCCGTTCAGTGAATGGCGAGTTGAACGGGAAGTAGCTTACTCTTACCCGAAATTCAATCTCACCCGCTCAATAATTCACCACAGTAAGTGCTTCACGCCATCACCCACCCTAACCAGGCCCAAATAAAAAAAAAAATTTCGCGAGTTCATCAAACGGTGCCAACTATTACAGGGCACACAATATGAAAGCAGCGTTTCGAAACTCCTGCACGACACTCTCTCGCTCCTTAAACCCTAACCCTAGTTTCGCTTTCACTCTGATGCCTCTACACTTATTCATTTCCACTTCCTTCCCACCAAAAGTCACCGGTTTGCCACTCTCAGCCACTTTTTGCTACTCCGCTTCTTCTACAATGGGGGATGGTGAAAGTCAAGCGCTTCCATGTTTTGCTACAGTGGAGAAACAGTTTGAGGACTTCAGGAAACATCTGGACGACTCTGGAAGCTTACGCGAGCGTATTCGAGCTGTTGCTATTGAGATCGAATCGGCTACGAGGCTTATGCATTCTAGTCTTCTCTTAGTTCACCAATCTCGGCCCGTCCCCGGTAAAAACGATGCTTACTCGTGTTCATTTCTGTTTTTATGTGATATGTGCGTGTGTGAAATTGCGTTAGCTGTAGTCTGTTTGTTTACTAAGAAAATTAAGAGGAAGTTTAATTTATTAAATGTTTGAGTAATGCGGGTTTCGTAATCCTTTGCACATTGTTTCTTTTCCTGTCACACACATTACGATTTTGGGTTTGTTTGGTTCTGGAGACATGATAAATGATGAGAAAATTAAGGATAAGGTAGTGTTCGTTTGGTTTTCATAAGTAGAGAATGTGCTTCATTTGTCCAGTCTTTGGCTAAAATAATATCTATTGGAATGGAATGGAATGAAATTTAATTATAATATTTTTTTATCATAGAATTTCTAACTTAATTTAACATACTCCCTTACAATTAGTACTCCCATTAATTTTAAAAGATGAAAAATTAGAATAAATGTGCTATCACCTAATGAACAAACTCACTGAAAAACTAATCACAATCAATAAGAGATTTAAGAAACAAAAAAGGCATAAATGCATAAATTTCAATGTCGTATATAATCCAAAGAAAGATAAACCTATCACCATGCATCTAACAAATTCTCCATCTAAATAGACATATAGCCTTCTTGACCTCAGGGATGGCCAAACAAAAAAAAGTAAGGTCCGAGTCATGAACCAACACACTCGAGACTTTTTGTCTCTCACTCATGGATTAGCTAGAGAGTTTCATCAACCCTTCATAAATCTTCTTCTTTTAAGTTACGAACTGCTGCATCAAGACTAATTGAACAGGAAAATATAATTATTGCCTCCTTAGTCTCTGCACTAAAGAGAGATGTATCACTCATTAACCCTTCAAATACCATCTCATTCGCACTCTTACTAATTCGTTATCATTTTCTAGAATTGATTTAGAAACACTATGGTATGCCATTGAATTTTATGGTGGAATAGAGAACCACTGAAATATGGAAGCTATTTGCCAATGGTCACACTTCCAATGATAAGTATAAATCAAAACCCATATCTGAAAGTCATCTCTGCCACCCACATTCTAAATGGCAAAAGTAGGGCAGAGAAAAATGCTATAGAAGCAAAGGCGAGAAGTGCTAGCACTAGTGTGCTTAATGTTGCCTTCTCCCAATTTATTATAGGAATGATTTCCTACAACACAGATGCCACTAGTCAGATTACGTGACATAGCAATGGAGTATTTGCAATCACAGTCACACTTGCTATTATGGGAAGGAGAATTGAAAAAAAATAGAGAAAGGAAAACAAAATAATAGGCCTCTAAAAGAGTTCCTTTTATCATGAACAGTTGGGATATTTAGACTATGTAAATTTGTGCGTCAAATGATCCAGAAGGGCAAAATGAGGACACTTGATTCTTATTGGTCATCAGATTCCTACTATATTAAAGTATTTAAGAGACATTACTGGTACCTAATTTCCAAAATTACATGCCTCAGTTTATGCTAATTAAAGTTAGTCTTCAATAGAATTTCACAAATCTGATAAAAATTTGCAGAGCAGTTAAAACTTCTTAGTAGCCTCGGTGAGCACGCAGATAAAAGGAGAACGAGGGAACATCACACGGAATACAAGTTACTGGTTTCGTGGGCAACGAATATACCATGTAGCATGCATGGTCCACTAACATCGACAATGTACTGCCACCAAAAGGCGTACTCCACACACAAAACATACGTATTGTGCACCCTGTTCCAAGAGTGTAAAAGTAGTTTTCGCATTCTATCAAGATTGTCAATAGTTCACAATTTTAATGCCCATTGTGTTCCAGCTTTCTCTTCTAATCCAACTTCATTCTATGCCAAGGTTATAAAACAAAATTGTGAAGATGTCACATCAAACTTAACATCATCACAAAAAAACTCAAAAATAACTTGCAGAATACACTATGATGAGGCAACTCCAAGATGTATGCTACTTCAGATTAAGTGTCTGGGCTCATGCAATCTATATGACTCTAAAACTGCATAGACAACAACATGTTTTTTGATTTATACTATTCGGTCAAATCTACTGATTTATTTACCAACACCATTATTCTAGTTTATACTAAACCTTGACAATTGAGAGCAATTTGTAGATATTCTACCGCAAAATTTTAAATAAACATTGATTTTATGAATAAATCAAAAAACATTATATCTTTGAAAGCTCCCAATTTTATAAATAAAACAACTAACAACATCTATACAGAAATTGAAATCTCTTATTTTACCTACTTAATTCAATCATAGTCAATGCAAAAGAGAATGGTGTCTTCAATTTGAATCCACTACGATTGTAAACTTTGCATTTTTTGTTCACATTTTCTCACAACTAGTAATTGCACAACTTTAATTGTCTATTATCACATCAGATATAACATCAATATCTGATTAATATCTCTTATTCCAATATACCTTTGAATCAATGACAGTATTAGGAAAATCCCATTTTTTCACTCAGAGTCGAGACTTATTCTTTCCAAAACCATCTTATTCATAGTTTTGATCAAACTTGCAGCTCCATAAACAGTGGTATCAAACTTACTTGCAAATCCATTAAATAAGTGCAATTTTGACATTTTTAAGTATTAAGATCCTCTTTTTTCTTTGTCACCCCGAATCAATGTGATTGATTAAAAAAAAAAATTAAGGCCGTTTTACATCTATCAACTTAGTCAACAACAAAAATGACCATTTCAAAGACACACTCAAGCTACAATAAAAGTACATTTAATTCCTCAAGGTTATCAAGTTGTTATTCTTCTTGTGTCAATGCAAGACATGTTCCAGCACCATAAACCTGGTGTTGCAGCCCATGACAGCAAAAGAAGGCAAATATCTCTTTTTATTTTGCTCATGCATTTTGACAAACACCTATCACCTGGTCTACATTGTTAATTGTTCAACCAATTATTTGTATTAGCAGTTTCATATGCATAAAGAGCTAGTTCCAAATCTTGAATTAGAAAAGAAAACAAATTTGAGAAATTAAAGTGAATTGTTTTTCAACATATCAAACCCTAAAAATTCAAGGTTGGAACTGAGCATTACAAACTAAATTTATCAAGAAATTACCTGAAATTAGTCGGATCTAAGTTGATATAGGGTATTCCTAGCCACCTATGCTACCCCTTGCTTCATAGAGAAGATGAGGGGATGAGTAGAGGGGTCGACTGTCATGGGCGTTAGTGAAGAAGAAGAGAAGATGTGAGGATCCTGAGCAACGATGTGAGACCGACGATCAGGGAAGGGAAAGAAGATCGGGTTCTCTTTTTCTGAATATATTTCCCGTCCTTGACCGGAATGGAATGGTAAAAACCAGGGAAAATTTGGTAATGCCTAATCCCATTTGGGATTAGCTATTCCTTAGGAATGGGAATAGATTTTAATTCCTACCAGCCAAACTTAGGAATCAGCATTACTAAGGAATGCATGTTCCATTCCCAAGACTTCATCCTATGTACCAAAGGCAGTGTAAATCATATTGAGTGCAAAAAAGTTAGTGGATTAGGCGTATACGTTTGTTTTTCTTTTGGAATAATAGAATATACTGTGGATAAGTCATTGAGTGGAGTGTTCTAGGGCATTATTGTGTGCACTATTGTACACATAAGATAGCGGTATAAATTCTTGATGCCCTAAATAAAATTTGATTTTCTTTCGAATATTGTTCTGTATTTAATATCCTGCACAAAAAATGTACTACTATACAAACTACATTTTATTTATAGTATCATGTTGTGGTATGCTGTCTTGAACATTATTTTTTCTCTGGACATTGTATATGCTGATTTTGTTTTCAGAACAAAAAGAATTTTGAGAACAACTTACAGTTCTTGAGCTTTTGATTCTCAACTAGAGGTTTTAGATAAGGCTAAGGCTCAGATTGGTGTGTTAAAGGAGCTTTTCAATCGGTTTGCAGAAATTCTTCAAGAATGCCCCGGGCAGTATCATAGGTGTGTGGGATGGATGAAAATTTCAGGCCTTATTGGAATTTTAATAGTGCTACTTATTATTACTCACTGTCATTGATGCGTTTGTATTCAGGTATCACGGTGATTGGAGGAGTGAGACACAGACAGTAGTCTCGCTGCTTGCTTTTATGCATTGGTTAGAAACAGGAAGTCTTCTTCTGCATACTGAAGCCGAGGAAAAACTTGGATGTACGTTTAGTTACCTGTTCAGAAGCACGACTTATGAGTAGCGATATTATTTTTCCCTTGCTTGGTGCATGACTGTCTTAGTTTGTTGTGTCTTCAGTTGGATAGTCGCATGAAAATTTTTTGTTTAATAAATTGATTATATTTTGGGAATTTAATTGATGTATAAAATTTCCAGAACATATATTGTGGAAATATAAGGGAGAGTTCCTTATTGTTTAGAACCATTTTTATGCATTCTCTTTTACTTTGGTGTGTTATCTCTTTCCATTCTATGTGGGAAGTTTTGTCATGGTCTCTGTGACTCCGCCTGTATAGAGCATTTTGGGATGCCTCATTTTTCTTATTAGGTTTTGAGGATCTTCAGTTGCCTCGTCAAATTAGATCTCCTTTTACCTTTAAATTGTTAAGAAAATATGGAAAAAATTCAGATTATCAGTTGGTAACACCAAGGTAAAACCTGAAGAGAAGCTCTCAATCTCCTACTTTTTGGAGGTCAAAGCTTGATGTGATGGAATTTTGTGTGCTGCCAGAGGATGACGACTTGTTAGAGACCACTCACGAAAGAGGAAGATAATCATCATTTTTTTTCATTTTTCTCTCTGAGTGATTTGTGGACTTTGCTATCTCTCTGTTTGGGGGTATTTGGGTAATTCCACCATTTTGGATTTGTTTTGGTATTGAGGGACGGGGCTGTGTAAAGTGGAGGTTGTTAAATGCTTGGTTGACTGCCCCCCTTTGTCCTTGTGGAATTTGGACCTGATTTTTTATGCATGTCTCTTTAGTGAAACTCTTTTTAGTCTTTTAGAAAAGAAAAGAACTTTGCTTTATCACAGTTCACAAACCTATAAATTGGCTTTATTTCTTAATGTTTGTCTGTTTATTGCTGATTATATTTATCCATTTTCGAGATGGCATAGGTGGCTTTATTGTCTCCTTCTGCTTAAAGGCATCAAGATGCTGCAGCTCCTCCAGTTTTTAATAGGCTTATTTTTCATACTCATTTTTCCTCGATAATTGTCTATAGGGATTTATCAACAGTCCATAGTGGTTTTTATTCAGCATCAATTTTTTGGATGGCTGCGTGCGACTGATTACTTCCATATCTTTTGTATCTTTCCTTTTTTCTGTATTGCTCGTGATGGACTGCATTTTGGATCGATGACTTGTCAATCCATGTGTTTATCTTGTTCTAAATCAAGAAATATATATATATATTGAATACTTGCTTTAGATGCCCGGTCAATTCTCTAATTCTTTTATTTTTCTTAATGGTTAATCATGCAGTGAGTGCTTCTGAGTTTGGTCTGGACATTGAAGACTATCTTATTGGTGAGTCATTTGAAGTTTCCAGTTTCGATTTGTTAGAAGTGACTACTATGTGAAAAAATTCATTCATTGTATAGTGATCTGTTTAGGAATGACGAAGAGGTGAGTTTGTTGGGTTTTTCCGTAATAAGTTCCCACAAGAAAGAAAATAAAGTCTAATATATTATAATTAATTGGGGGGTTGTTTTTATAGTTGTGATGTATACTTAGGGTTTTACAGATGCTCCAAATAAGCCCCAGTGGCACAATAGATGAGCAGGCTGGGAAAAAATGTGAAGTCCTGGGCAGATGCTCCATTTCTCTCTCCTTCCTTCTGCTTCTCCCCTATCCTTGTGGATTCAAGGGCCCCTACTGAATTTAGGGGTTTAACCCCTTTCTTTCTTCCCTCTCTGTCTACTCTCCTTGAGGTTTCAAGGCTCCTAGTGTCTATATTTTCTCCGTTTCTTCCTTAGGTCTTTGCCCTTGAGTTTCGTATCACATGTATCCAAAATGATATTGTGTGCGAATGAATAAAAGCTGTATTCTGCGACTGTATTTTTTGTGTTTACGAATTGTCACCATTTAGGAATTTTGTGAATTTGTACATCAGAATGGCTAGAATTACTGGAAAAATGGACATAGAAGCAAACTTATTAGTTAAAGGTTTTATTGAATGTGCCGAAAGTTGTAAATTAGGTTGCTCTCTATTGAATTAAGCAGAGGATCACCTACAATAGTGCGCATGTTAATCACGTCTTTCGGGTGAAAGTGGTTCTTGTTTCTGAGGAAGTCTTGTCTTTATTCTTGTTGGCGTCAATTTTGTTTGATCCAAGATCTTTGTCCACTGCTGGCTTTTTGTACAAGTACTGATTAGAAACTGTTTTTACTATGCAGGAATTTGTTTTATGTCCAACGAATTGGTAAGAACTATTATCCAAACTTCAAAAAGTATTTTGTTGAGTTGCTCTTTCTACTTGCACACGATGCACAGTGGTAGTTTGTCTTGTACTATTTTAATGTATTTTTTTTAATAGCTGTGGCATATATACTATTTTATCAGGTGTAAAGTTCGTTGGCTATCTGAAATTGTAAGTCAAATGAACTTTTTTAAAGAACTTCCTTGTTTTGAAAAAACAAAAAATTAAGGTTTTCTTGTTGTTATATTTGGAATAAAACAATATAAAATAGAACTACTGTTTGATCTTGAAAGTTTCAACTCTTGGTGTTCATATGTTATCAAGAAAAACATAAATAAAATAGATGTTGGGATTTGCAGCCTAGGTACGTGGTAAACCAAGTGACAACTGGGGATTATGATTGTCCAAGAAATGTTTTGAAGTTCTTAACAGATCTTCATGCAGCATTCCGCATGCTTAATCTCCGGAATGATTTCTTGCGCAAAAAGTTTGATGGTATGCTATATGTTCTTGTACATTCATATAAGTTTTGTGCTAGAGGACCCCCGCCCCTCCCTCCCCTCCATGTTGGTTTTCCCACCCTTTGAAATTCTCTTTTTAAAAGTAGAAAAAGATGTTCATTATAGATGAATTGACTTTTTGTATAAATCTTCTCCCATCTGTGGCAGGGATGAAGTACGATTTACGGCGGGTGGAAGAAGTTTATTATGATGTGAAAATCCGCGGTTTGGCAGCCAATGGGAACACAGCGAGAGACCCAGAAGGAGTTCAAGGACAACCATAAGATAAAAAGTTGTGTATTGCTTAGGGTCTTCCAGTTGATCATGAATTTTGTATGTCCCTGAGTATAACTTTGTTCATTCCAATGACTGAATTGGCCGAATAGGATTTTATTAGTTGTTACATCCCTAGCATTTTGAACCTTGTATTTCTGGTTAGCATAGAACAGAACAGAAAGGGAAGGTGGTTTGTGGCGGGAATGCTGCATTTCTGCATATTGAATGCTCGATATGCATGTACTGTGCCAAGGTGGAAGTAAGAGTTTACAGTGCTTTTGCTGTTCCAATTCTATCCACCTCATCCTTGTGAAAGAAAGAGACCTTACTAGAGTAGCAGTCTCTCTCTCTCCCCAGGAGGAGGAAGAAGGCAAGGATGAAAATTTTCATTTTGAAATGTCGAAAACGTTGCTGTTTTTAAGGAAATCAAAATAAGTTAGTGTTGAAATTAAAATTTTAATATTTTTAGGTGTTATTATCATGTTTTGAGGTGTTTTGTAATATTTTAATGTAATTTGTATAATTGTTTTGAAATGTTTTAAGATATTTTAATATATTTTGACCAATATTTTAGAAAAATGATATTTAAATTTATTTTTTTATTTTATTTTTGAAATGGATTGAAACATTTCTAAAACACACAAATGTTTCTGTTTTTTAGGTAATTGAAATAATACATTGAAATAAAATTTTAATCCTTAAAAGAAGGGCAGTGAATGGTAGAAAAAGCTAACACCACGAGTCACATTTTTTATAAGCTCGGCATGGAAACTGTGGAGGCCTAATGTACTATCGTCATCGTAGGTGTCAATGTTGTTTTTTTTTTTTTTTTTTTTTTGGGGGGGGGGGGGGGGGTTAATAGTACTTTTGGTATGTAAAGTATGTATTTTTTATAAGTTTAATCTTTATTGTATTAATTTTATAAATTTGATCTCTAAATGATTCTATTTGTGTTATTTTAGTCCCTACATAAATAGACTGTTAAGTGTTTTACGGAATAATCACGTATTTGGCACTTGATACTGTCTAAAAAATGACACGTGATCACTTCCGTTAAAAAACTTGACGGATTGTCAATTAAGAACCAAAATAACATGAATTGAATATTTCATAGACTAATTTGACAAAATTGATACATTAGGACTAAATTGACAAAAAATATATACTTTAAGAACAAAAAATGTTATTAATTTTTTTTTTTCTTTTTTAAACATGGGTATCAATGTTGCATGAGATTTATTATAAATCCAATGGTATCAACGTCTCAGGTCCCAAACTAAATACAAATTTTGCTTCTATTATTGGCCATATGATTCAATGAAATTTTAAGTTGGCGCTCTATAGTGAAATTAACCATATCATGCCACCCGCATTGTTTTGATTCTAAACATTAAGTCACTTTGCTCAACTGACACCTAAGTCTTGCATTGCTCATTCCCTTATCCGTTTGAGCAGGTTCACACGTGAATGAAAACACTTGCTAGTTGTTTAGCCCACAAAGGAACATCAAAAGTGTGCGGGCTCGATCCTGCACTATATATAAAATAATGGGAACAGATCTCTCCCCTGGTGAACTGTGAGTGAGCCGGTCGAGGGGCCAAACACGCTGCTTGAAACAACCTTCGAGGTACGGTGGCAACCTGGAACGACAAAGGAAGGCCTTGGGAAAGGAAGAACGATCCTGTACGTGTGGAAAGTATTTCCTGGAACAAAGGAGAACAAGTTAGAAGGGCGCCGGAGTGTTTTTCGGCGTATCCCCTCCGACGGTCTAGTCAGTCTTTGAATGAGAGAGAGGAAGGAGAAAACACTGATGAGGATAATTTGTAGTAGTGAGTTTGTGATTGCATACCTCCTTCGCCTTTTGGGAGGAGTATTTATACCTTAGAAGCTCATGATTGCTGTCAGTGTGGTCAGTAGGTGATCATCAGGCACAGGTAGCGTGTGTATTGATTTGATGGGGAATGTCTTCTCTAATTGACTGCTCGGGGTCCCGAGCAATCAATGTTGAGTCGTCGGGATGCCGACGGTACAATATGCTCCTTTCGGGAAGGATGTAATAAATGCTCCGTAATAGGAGCATTTATTGCCTTTCATATCCGAACCTTACCGCATTGAATGCGGTCTCGTCAACAGAAGGGTGCAATTAATTGTTTGCTTCCCAAAGCGCATGTCAGCAACAGCATGCGGTTTGCCTGTTTTTGATGTGATATCGTATGCCACGCGTCCGTCACGTATTGGCTATGACTTCTGTATTCCAGCATGTTCTGACATTACTTGTGTAAGACGAGGTCATGATGAATAGTCTAGACTGGCATAGGCCGATGTCCCGTACGTCAGTAGCTTTATCCGGGAGTAGAGGAAGCGTCCGGGATGGAGTGACCCTCGGCACCGAGGGAAGGCTCACCTCGGGGACCGAGGTGGTATGTTCCGAGATACACAGTGACCGAGGACACGTGTCGTTGTATAATGCACCGAATATGTGATCCTATATGAGAGGTACCTCGGGGGAGAGGACGCCTTTTGCCGATGGTGCTCGAACCCGAGCAACATTGTTTTAGAAACCCCCGAGGACACGTGTCTTCATCATAGGCTTTTCAGAAGAGTCCCATCAACTGCCCCCCAGCCTTCGATCTTCTGACACCGAGGACACGCGTCGTCAGGAGACGAAGGGTTTTTCCAACTGCCATCCGTCCTTCATTATGGCCTCGAGCAGCTTTCCCCGTCTTGGGATGTCGTGCGCATTAAATGCGCTGTTTTTGGTTCTCCCGCCCAATGATGACAGTTTCCCCCCTATATAAAGGGGGTTCTTCTCCGGTTTCTATCGTTTTGCCATTCCGATCTCTGACCCAGAAAACGCCTTTTCTGATCTGCTCGCCGGAGTTTTTGTTTCCTCAGCCATCGTCGACAGCATCTTCTCTTAAAACCTCAGTCAGTAAAACCCATTGTTGACTCCTGATCCTTCCGGTGCGAGTTATTTTCAAAGTTTTTCCTGAAAAACTCCGTTTTCGACGTCTTCGGGTGAGTTTCACAACCTTCTTCTTTATCGTCCTCCTAGCCTTCTTGTTTTCCGATTGAACGGTGGTGTCATCCGGTCGGTACGTCTTGATTTAAACCTTCGGGGAACTTCCTCAGGTTTTCAAGAGAACACCTTTTCCTTCCCTTTCTTTTAGAGATGCCTCGTCGTCGCCCTGCTCCCGAGAATCCATCGGCTGGTCCCTCGGGGTCAGGGAAATACAAGGTGACAGGCGAGGCGCAGATCGATAGGTTCAGGGCTAAGTATGGCATCCCCCCGAGCGTGGACGTAGTGGGTTTTAACCCTTTGTTGAACTCTCCTACCTTCGGGGCCGCGGATGCCATGCCTTTCTATACCAAGGCCATCATAGAGGGTGGAATTAGGTTTCCTTTACCCCCCCTGCTTCTTCAGTTCCTGTCTCGCTTCCGTCTCTTCCCCGGGCAATGCTGCCTCAACGTCTTTCGAATAATTATGGGGGTCCTAGAGCTCAATAGGCGCCTCGGGGTGAATATTGGGCTCAATGATCTCCTTTTCTGTTACTCCCTCCTAAGAGTCATGCCTCACCAACATTTCTACCTCAAAGCCAGGGACCCCTCCATGTACCTTGTAACCCATCTTCCTGATTCGGACAAGGGGTACAAGGACGACATCTTGATCTTCAAGGGATGTTGGGAGAGGGGTGTTGGTCCCGAGTACAATGACTTATTTTGCCCTCGGGAATGGAGAACGACAAGTACGTCGGTTCCTTCGGGTTCTTTATTGTTTCTTGGGACTTCTCATGCTTATGACAATCTTTTTCGTTGTGCAGATATTCCTTCTCGGGAAACAGCTCCACCCCCTCGGTCGCTGGTCAATTTTGCCGACCTAATAACGGTTTGGAGTTTCACGGGCGCCGACGGATTTGGCCGAGCTGCCCATAATCTGCTGCACTATACCCCCGGGTATAAGAAGTTCTCACAGCTCCCTCAACCTTTCGAGCCTTCGCAGTGGTCAGAGCTCTTTGATCAGGCGGCGAGGCTAGAGGTCGAGCAGAACTTGGAGGAAGACCCGGATCGGGCTTCAGAGGGAGAGGTAGAGGGAGTTGCTGAGGAGGTCGGGGTCAGAGAGGACGTTGCTCCTTCGGACGCCGAGGTGGGGACTTCGGGAGGCGACTTGTGGCCCGATTTTCAAATTCTCCAATCTTTGGACGCCGAAGACGCTCTTGAGGAAGCGATGTCCAACGCCCTCGTATTAATTTGGGGTTTCTTAGGCAGAGGCAAACCCTCGCAGCCGGGAGAGGCCGAGGGACGGCCGGCGGTACTCCGGCAGGAACCAGCTCTGCCCCATCATCAAGGGTTCCTGATCAGGGTCAGGTGCGAGATCGGGACCCTCAGGTGGAGGAGGAGAGGAGGGTGAAGCATCGGCACGATGGCCTTAGCCGAGGACCCAGGGTGCCTCCCGCTCAGCAGCAAAGCGGGAGGGATCGTGGATTACCCTCTGCTCCCTCACAACAGCAGCAGCAACTCGACAACAGCAGCAACTACAGCAGCCCCGACAACAGCAACAGCAGCAGCAGCAGCAACAGCAACAGCACACTACTTCCCTCCCATCCACAGTGGAGGCCGCGGTGTGGAATCCTCGGGCCACTGATCACATGAACCGAGTGATCAGGGTCGACGATTCCATTCTGCAGGATCCCCATGTCGCCTATGCAGTGAGTGAGACATTGCATTTTGAGGCTGACATGGAGGCTCATCGGGGGCGATCAACCAACGTGTTGTTCCGCTCCATGATCCAGAACTCCCTGGTGGTGAGTTTATTCTCGTTTTGATCCCTTCACTCTTGTTTTCTATTTTTGTGTTTTAACACTCTTTCCTTCTTTTACAGGCTGCCCAGCAGATTTCTATCATTGCTGGCCGGTACCACGCGTCCAGGATGGACCTTCAGAGGGCCAAGGATCAGAAGGCGGAAGCGGAAGCTGCCCTTGCTCGGGCAACGGAAGATGTTGCTGCCAGGGATTCTACCCTGGCGGGCAGGCTGCCCAAATAGAGCAGCTCCTCAAGGACGCTGAATCGGCCAAGTTGGGCGCTGAGAAGCTAAGTGCCGCACTTGCCGATGCTGAGAGGAGGATTACTGAGCAAACGCAGCGGCTCTCGGCTGCGGAGGAGAGGGCAGTGGGCTCCGAGGAAAGCTGTCTGGCCCTTACCCAGGAGCTAGACAGGATCAGAGCCGAGGAGCTGAACCGGAAGTCGGAGCAACAACTTCTGGAGGAGTTTGCCGATGACGTGCTCCCCGCTCTTGAAGAAAATAGCAAAGAGTTCTTCAAGAAAGGGTGGGACGAGGCGCTCCAGGCTGCTGGAGTCCCGTCAGACTCCCCTCTCTTCCAAGTGCACAAGTATGTGCCCTCGGCAGAGATGGAGCAGGCAGAAGCACAGGTTGCTGCCGAGGATGAAGCCCCTACACCGATGCAGACCTCGGCTGATGCTCCCGAGACGGTGATAGTGGACTTGTCCGAGGACGCTCCGTCGGACCTTGCCTCTGAACCTCAAGCTGCTCAAACTGTTGAAGCTGTTCCTGCTGCCGAAGTTCTTCTCCAGCCCGCTCCAGAAGCTTCTCAACCATTTATCGCTGACTCGCCCTCGGCTGAAGTTCTGGAGGTGCCTGGAGCCCGATGAAGCTGCTTTTCACTTTTCCCCTTTTTGTACCCCTTCTGCTTTCCTTTTGTAGCTTTTGGGGACGCAAAGCCCCTATTTTTGGAAATAAATAGCAAGTTTTTCCTTTCCTTCTTCTGTGTACAGTAGTGTTTTGCTTTTCTTTACTTCTGTGTAAAATAAATCATAAGTGTCTTTGAACTGTCTTCGGGGCGTGCTGGCCCGTTCCGGAGGCAAGATCTTGTATCTACTCTGGGGACTGGAATGCTTGTGTTTCGCTCCCAGGACCATGTTCTTTATGGATGCTTGTTCCTGCATTTGCTTCGGGGACAGGAGTCCTTGAACTCTGTCCCCAGGGCCGCATCCTTGCAGGAGGCTTGCTCCTGTATGTGCTTCGGGGACAAGTCCTTGGACTCTGCCCCCAGGGCCATACCCTTGCAGGAGGCTTGCTCCTGTATGTACTTCGGGGACTCCTTGGACTCTGCCCAGGGCCATACCCTTGCAGGAGCTTGCTCCTGTATGTGCTTCACGAGTCCTTGAACTCTGTCCCCAGGGCCATACCCTTGCAGGAGGCTTGCTCCTGTATGTACTTCGGGGACGAGAGTCCTTGAACTCTGTCCCCAGGGCCATACCCTTGCAGGAGGCTTGCTCCTGTATGTACTTCGGGGACGAGAGTCCTTGAACTCTGTCCCCAGGGCCATACCCTTGCAGGAGGCTTGCTCCTGTATGTACTTCGGGGACGAGAGTCCTTGAACTCTGCCCCCAGGGCCATACCCTTGCAGGAGGCTTGCTCCTGTATGTACTTCGGGGACGAGAGTCCTTGAACTCTGTCCCCAGGGCCATACCCTTGCAGGAGGCTTGCTCCTGTATGTACTTCGGGGACGAGAGTCCTTGAACTCTGTCCCCAGGGCCATACCCTTGCAGGAGGCTTGCTCCTGTATGTACTTCGGGGACGAGAGTCCTTGAACTCTGTCCCCAGGGCCATACCCTTTGTCTTTTGTTTGGCGAGTTCTTGAGAGAGAGTACTTCAAAAGTAATACTTCTTCAAATTCATAACATTCCATGGTCGTATTACAGGTCTTCCACTCATATCTTCTAGTCCATACGACCCGGCGCCCCCGATTGATATTACTTTGTAAGGCCCTTCCCAGTTAGGTCCCATCTTTCCCTCTGTTGGATCCCGGGTATTGGCCGTTACCCTTCTGAGGACCAGGTCGCCTATCCGGAATTCTCGAGTCTTGACCCTCCTGTTGTATAGTTGGGAGATCTTCTCTTGATACTTGGTTATCCTCAAGGCGGTTTCCTCCCTTCTTTCTTCCAGTAGGTCCAGATCCAATCCCAGTTGATGATCATTTCCCCCTTCATCGAAAGCTTGGGTCCTTATGGTCGGGAGCCCTACTTCGAGGGGTATGATTGCCTCCATCCCGTATGCCAGGGAGTAGGGGGTTTCGCCTGTCGATGACCGAGGGGTTGTCCTGTACACCCATAAAATGTTTAACAGCTCTGTCGCCCACTTTCCCTTGGCTTTCTCCAACCTCTTCTTGATCCCATTGATAATTGTCTTGTTGGTGGCCTCCGCCTGCCCATTGGCTTGAGGGTATGCAGGGGTGGAGTAGAAGTTACGGATCCCGAGATGCTCACAGAAAGACTTGAAGCGCCCGCCAGTGAACTGGGTCCCGTTATCCGATACCAGTGCGCGAGGAATCCCAAATCTGACGACTATGTTCTCCCAGACGAACTTTTTGGCGTCTATGTCTCGGATGTGACTCAACGGCTCCGCCTCCACCCACTTGGTGAAGTAATCTGTGGCCACGATGAGGAACTTTTTATTTCCCGGAGCTTTAGGCAGAGGTCCAACCAAATCGAGCCCCCATTGGGCGAATGGCCAAGGGCTGGTGAGGGGGTGTAAGTCCCCCGCAGGTTGCCTGATCGCAGGGGAGAACCTCTGGCACTGGTCGCATTTTTGGACATATGCCCGCGCATCCCTTTGCATTCGCGGCCACCAATACCCCTGAGACATAATGCGGTGCGCCATTGATCGCCCCCAGAGTGCCCCCCACATATTCCTTCATGCACTTCGTACAGGAGGTCTTGCACTTGATCTTCTCGGACGCATAGCAAGTAAGGTCCTGAGAAAGACCTCCGGTAAAGCTTCTGATCCGAAGAGACCCAAAATCTTGGAGCTTTCAGCCTTATCTTTCTAGCTTCCCTTGGACACTCCGGGAGATCTCCCGTTGTTAGGAATTTGACAAAGGGATCAATCCAACTGAGCTGCTGGGGCGCGTCCTGGATGACCATCGCCTCGAGAGTATGATCAATGCAGGATGTGGGAAGATACTCAATGGTGATCCTGCGCGACTGGGAGGAGTCCACTGCCGAGGCTAGACAAGCCAGGGCGTCGGCATGTGTGTTCTTGTCGCGGGACACCTGCTTGATTTCAAATCGGTCGAACCTTTGGATAACGGTCGTTGCCTGGTGATGGTACGCCTTCATCCTAGGGTCCCTTGTTTCGAATTCCCCATTGACTTGATTGACCACCAGCATGGAATCGCAATGCACGATCAAATTGGTAACTCCAGTCGCCTCAGCTAACCGAAGTCCTGAGATGAGTGCCTCATATTCCGCTTCATTGTTCGATGCTTTGAACCCCAGCCGGATGGCCTGCTCTGCAATAATCCCTTCTGGAGAGGTCAGCAAGACACCGATTCCGGACCCCTTACTGTTTGATGAACCATCCACACATAAAAGCCATGGCGATCCTTCAACATTTGTTGGAGATGCTAAGTTGGGAGGAGGCGGTCCTTCTAGAACAGGATTCTCCCCAGAAAACTCGGCTATGAAGTCTGCCAGTATTTGACCCTTTATTGCAGTTCGGGGTTTGAAATGAATGTCGTGCTCCCCCAACTCTACAGCCCATTTGGAGATCCTTCCGGAGAGTTCAGCTTTCCTCAAAATTGCCTTCAAGGGCTGATCAGTTAGGACAGTGATCGGGTGAGCCTGGAAGTAATGGCGCAGTTTCCTTGCAGTGGTGACCAAGGACAGGGCCAGTTTCTCTAGGGGCAGATATCTTGTCTCTGCATCCAGGAGCGCCTTGCTGATGTAGTAAATCGGCTTCTGTCGGTGTTCATGCTCACGGATAAGTACTCCGCTTACTGCAAACTCTGAAACTGCCAGGTATAGGAACAGCATCTCCCCCTGGATGGGGACGGATAGGGTCGGAAGAGTCCTCAGGTATTCTTTGATCCCAGCCAGGGCGTCCTCGCACCCCTGGCTCCACATACTCTTCCCAGCACATTTGATTGCTCCAAAGAAGGGTTTGCATTTATCCGAGGAGCGTGAGACGAATCGGTTAAGTGCAGCCAGCATCCCTGTGAGTTTCTGGACTTCTCGGACAGTGCGAGGGCTTCGGATATCCAGGATTGCTTTAATCTGATCTGGGTTGGCTTCGATTCCTCGCTGACTAACCAGATACCCGAGGAATTTTCCCGACTCCACTCCGAAGACGCACTTTGCTGCATTCAGCTTCAACCCATACTCCCTGAGAGTGGAGAAGGTATCCGCCAAGTCTGTAAGATGATCACCACTCCGTTTGCTTTTCACCAGCATGTCGTCTATGTAGACCTCCATGGTGTTGCCGATCTGCTTCTTGAACATCCGATTCATCAATCTTTGGTATGTTGCCCCGGCGTTCTTCAATCCAAACGGCATCACTTTATAACAATAAACTCCCTTCGGAGTGATAAATGCCGTCTTTTCTTGATCCGGGGCATAGAGAGGGATCTGATGATATCCTGCTCGGGCATCCAGGAAGTCCATCCGTTCATATCCGGCTGTGGCATCTACCAGCTGGTCCACCTTCGGCAGGGGGTAGTCATCCTTGGGACATGCCTTGTTTAGATCTGTGAAATCCACGCAGACACGCCATTTCCCCCCTTTCTTCTTTGCACACACTGTATTGGACAGCCATTCTGGGAACTGTATCTCTCGAATGGCATCGGCTCTTAGGAGTTTGTCTATTTCCTCATTGACCGCGTTAGTGTGATGCGGGGCCATACGTCGCGGCCTCTGCTTTACTGGCTTGTGAGATGGGTCAACATGAAGCCTGTGAGTAATGATCTCAGGGTCTACTCCTGTCATTTCCATTTCGTTCCAGGCGAACACGTCCGTATTTCCCCTTAAGAACCTGATCATCTCCTCCTGTTCGGCTGCGGGCATCGAGGTCCCCACTAGGAAATACTTCTCCTCTTCTCCTTCAACCAAGGGAACCTTCCGGAGGTCTTCAACCGATCGTTCAGCTGGGTCCACCCGGGGGTCATCCATCCCTGGACGCCCGGACTGTAATTGCTATTTTTCCATGATCTCTTCCGGTGCTCGCCCCTTCTCCTGGCTGGACGCCCCGGCTCGGACGGCCGAATAAAAACAGTTCTTCGCAGACGCTTGATCCCCCCGAATCTCCATGACGCCCTCTGGCGTGGCGAACTTCAACTTCTGGTGGAGAGTGGAGTGCACCGCTCCCAACGCGTGCAGCCATGTTCGCCCCATAATCACGTTGTAAGGAGAGTCCGTGTCGATCACCACAAACTCTGTGTCGATGACGAAGGGACCAGTGGCGACCGGTAATGTAATTTTCCCCACGGGCAAGGCGAAAGAGCCGTTGAACCCGATGAGGGGTGTCCTGATTTTGGTTAAGTCTTTGGGGCCAAAGCCCATCCGCTTCAAAGTCTCGAAGTACATCACCTCCGAGGAGCTCCCTGAATCTATCAAGATTCTCTTGACATCGAATTTCCCTATCTTTAGGGTTAAGACAAGGGCGTCGTTATGAGGAATCACCACGCCCGTCAAATCCGCGTCAGAGAACGTAATGCCAAGCTCACCCATCCTGGCCCTTTTACTTGATGGCCCCACATCTCCTTCGGCTACCTTTCTGGTAAAAGCTACCCTCTTGAGGTCGGATTCGAGCTCTTTGGACGTGGGGCGCTCCAGTGGACACACATGGATGACGTCTATGATGTTGGTCGGTTCCTCGGTCGGGGCAGGGGCTCGTTTTTCTTCTGGCCTAGGCTCTATGTATTCTTTCAGGTATCCATCTCGGACTAAGCTCTCCAAGAATGACTTGAACACCCTGCAGCTCTCGGTGCGATGCCCGACATCCCGGTGATATGAACACCTTACATTTTGATCACGGGTGGAGGGGTCGCTTTGCATCCTGGGCGGCCATTTGAAGAACGGCTCGTGTTTGATTTTATGGAGCAACCTGAAGATGGGTTCCTTGAAGACGGTGTGAACTCCTCTGGACGAACCCCCTGGATGGGGTAGCAATCCCTTCCGGGGAATATCTTCGCGCTCTTTTTCCTTTCTCTTGGGCTGGAGGGCTCGGCCTTTGTTGCTCCCCATCTCGTCCTCGACCCTTGAGTACTTGTTGATCCGGGCCATCAGTTCCCCCATATCCGAGGGAGTCTTTTTGGTCAGGGATCGGTACAGGTCCGTGTCCCTTGCCAAGCCGAGCCGGAAGGATGCTGCTGCCATGACCTCCGAGCATCCCTCGACCTCATTGACTTCTTCCCAGTATCGGATGGCGTACTGGCGAAGAGTCTCGGATTCCCTCCTCCTGAGGGTCAGCAGTGATCCAATGTCCTTGGGGCGCTTACTCCCCGTGATGAATCGGGTTAGGAACTGCCTTGTCAATTCTTTCCAGGACCCAATACTGTTTGGGGGAAGCGCCTCGAACCACCTCATCGCAGAGTCCCCCAAGCTCATAGGGAACACCCGGCATAGAAACCGTTGGTCCGAATGATAGAGGGACATCATCTGCTTATACTGTCTGATATGGGCATCGGGATCAGATCGCCCATCATAGGTCTTGAACCGTGGCACGACGAACTTTCTTGAGACATCCATCTCACTGATTTCCCTCGTGAAGGGTGTTTGCATGACTTCGTCCTCGGCCTCGTCCTGGATCGTCTTGCCCTTTCTTCTGGAGTCTAATCGGGCTCTGAGATCTACTTCTTCCCTTACGGGATGCCTCCTGAAGTCTCTGGGTTCGTCGGTAAGCCCCTCGTTTCCTGGGCGTCGTGTAGATTGGGTTGAGTCCTCCTCGGATTCATCTCCCTTCCTCCGTCTGGATAAACCTCGCCGGAGGTCGTCCAGGGCCAATGGCCTTGCTTTCCTGGAATGGTTGTCAAGATGGCATTCGCCGGCTTTGGGTCGCTTCGGGGCCCTGGAGCTTTCTGCTTTGTGATCCAGGTGGTTCCTTAGATCCTTTGTCTCCGCCTCATGGACGGGGAGTCCTCGGGAGAGGAATGAATCCCTCGACCCTCCGCCTGAGGCAGCAAACTCGTCGAGCCGGCTAAGGACGTTTACATTGTCTTTCTCCAGCTGACGTAATCTATCGCCAAATTTCTCTTCTATCACCTCTGCCAGCTGACGGGCCAAGGGGGCTGATCCTCCTGACCTGATCCCCATACTGGTTTGGGGGGTTACCCCCCTTGACCGAGTAGAGGCACTTTTAATCGTACTGGTCCGATCCCTCCCCCCGTGATGGCAGGGAGCTTGCAACTCATGACTCCTTTGGTAGGGTCCCTTCCCTTTCTGTCTGGTGTTCACCATGGTCACTGTTCTTTATAGAGAAAAGATTAGGAAAACTACTCGTTTCCCACAGACGGCGCCAGATTGTGCGGGCTCGATCCTGCACGATATATAAAATATTGGGAACAGATCTCTCCCCTGGTGAACTGTGAGTGAGCCGGTTGAGGGGCCAAACACGCTGCTTGAAACAACCTTCGAGGTACGGTGGCAACCTGGAACGGCAAAGGAAGGCCTTGGGAAAGGAAGAACGATCCTGTACGTGTGGAAGGTATTTCCTGGAACAAAGGAGAACAAGTTAGAAGGGCGCCGGAGTGTTTTCCGGCGTATCCCCTCCGACGGTCTAGTCAGTCTTTGAATGAGAGAGAGGAAGGAGAAAACACTGATGAGGATAATTTGTAGTAGTGAGTTTGTGATTGCATACCTCCTTCGCCTTTTGGGAGGAGTATTTATACCTTAGAAGCTCATGATTGCTGTCAGTGTGGTCAGTAGGTGATCATCAGGCACAGGTAGCGTGTGTATTGATTTGATGGGAAATGTCTTCTCTAATTGACTGCTCGGGGTCCCGAGCAATCAATGTTGAGTCGTCGGGATGCCGACGGTACAATATGCTCCTTTCGGGAAGGATGTAATAAATGCTCCGTAATAGGAGCATTTATTGCCTTTCATATCCGAACCTTACCGCATTGAATGCGGTCTCGTCAACAGAAGGGTGCAATTAATTGTTTGCTTCCCAAAGCGCATGTCAGCAACAGCATGCAGTTTGCCTGTTTTTGATGTGATATCGTATGCCACGCGTCCGTCACGTATTGGCTATGACTTCTGTATTCCAGCATGTTCTGACATTACTTGTGTAAGACGAGGTCATGATGAATAGTCTAGACTGGCATAGGCTGATGTCCCGTACGTCAGTAGCTTTATCCGGGAGTAGAGGAAGCGTCCGGGATGGAGTGACCCTCGGCACCGAGGGAAGGCTCACCTCGGGGACCGAGGTGGTATGTTCCGAGATACACAGTGACCGAGGACACGTGTCGTTGTATAATGTATCGAATATGTGATCCTATATGAGAGGTACCTCTGGGGAGAGGACGCCTTTTGCCGATGGTGCTCGAACCCGAGCAACATTGTTCTAGAAACCCCCGAGGACACGTGTCTTCATCATAGGCTTTTCAGAAGAGTCCCATCAAAAAGTATATATTTTGTTTCTTTACCACTGTTTAATGGAATTGAAAATGCTCAAGTAATATACTACCATAAGTCTAAACCTTTAGAGTTGAATATATATATGCAGCTTCTTTGCAAAAATACATGTGCCAATTTCTAAGGAACTTCTCCAGCTGAGTCTGTGAAGAGGCTGGTGGTCGGAGGAAGCATCATAGGCAGTGGACTCTTTCGGAGGTGACGATGTTGATTGATGTTGTTTCTCAATAATTAGTTGGAAGATGGACTTTGCATAAAATGGATTCTGTTCTCGTAGCCTGCTCACCGAGGTATATTCAAATTAATATCTCACGCTAAGGCTCCTACTCTCTCTCTCTGATCATCACAAGAGAGTAGATCTCAAAAAATAATCCCCAATGCTTATCATTACTTGAAACTTTAAATGAAAAAATGGCGAAAAATATTTCAAAAGCTAGATGTGAGCAGAAACCGAGCAATGGAGAAATTATCTTTGGTGCGACTACTAAATCTAATGGAAGTTGGTTATGTATCCTTTCGTTCTGCTTGGTTACTTGTTTTTAACTTCTTGTCTGTCCCCCAGGCCCCCGCCCAATCGTTGACATTGATTCCTTTGCTGCTGATTATATCTCAAACATACGTTCACTTGGTTTGAAGTTACATGAGTACATAATTTTATGTGACCTTGGAGAGAGTTCATGGATGTGGAAGATTGGTTTTCTGATAATTGTGAAGTGCATGGTGTCCGGCAAAAGAGTGTAGAAATAAGAAAACAGATGTCTATTGGCACACGAATGGGCTTACCACGCTATTACCCATTAATCAATTCATGTCTAATCTTTGTTTGTCCCCTATATTCTTGACAGAAAATATTAATCAAACTCTGTTGGGTTCTCCCCCCATATTGCATCTAGGAATCAATTCATTATTGGTTTAAATATAAGCACAATACAACCTCATGCTGAGTTGAGTTTATGTTATGATGCCACAAAGGAATATAATATAAGCATAAACAAAATATGCTAGTCCTTGGCTTGAAGCACAATAGTAAGAGACGAAGTTCAGCTACATACTAGATTCTTACACACACATCATATGTTACTAGATTACATAATAACATACATTTTCAAGTCTAGTTACCCGCTTCCATTGTCATTGTTATCACCATCATCTCCATTAGAACCACTACCCTGCTGATTGAAGTATTGTCTAGGTATGCTATGGTGGTTTTCGATGCTGCCATCTGGATAACTAACTTTGCTCTTTTCTTCATCTATGCTCTCTACTGCAACTGCATTATCAAGCTGTTTTTGCTCTTCTTTTTCATGCATTTGACGCATTCTTGCTCTAATTGGTGTAGCCAAGCAAGAGCACACCATCATCATCATCAAAACAAGTGCCACCAGCTTCATTTTCTTCCAGTCTGTACATTCGAACACAAACAAAGGTGACTGATAAGATTACTACTGATTAGGATGAATGGATGATCAGTGCAAAACATAAATTGGGCTGGCTGGTATAATGAAAAGCAAGGTTTGAGATTTAGATTTAAGAGTATTAACTTACCCAAAAATGTAGGAGAGACCAGAGCGCCTGAAGGACATTAGTTGTGTGAGGTGATGGGATAGCAAGGTGTAGACTCTATATACACAGACAGAGAGAGAGAGGTTATTTTATTAGCAGTGGCCCAGTGGGTAATGATCGATATAAATATGGAGTCAACAGAAGAAATGAGACAAGATTGAGTGGTTTTCCAAATTATTTCATTTATATAGTTTTTTTAATATAAATGTGATGATGAATTTTTGTCCCAATTAGCAGCCAAAATAGGAAAATTCCACTTTGTAAGTGGAACTAGTACTCAGAAATTCAACCAAACATAATGTTTTTCCTGTTATAATTGCTTAATGGTGTCAAACTGTTTTTTTTTGGCCCCAAACGAGGAGGAGGAGGGTGACCGAAAGAAAAGGTGCATGCATATAGGTGGAAAACATTATACTGTTGTAACTAGATATATTCAACATTGTCCCAACAACATTTTAGTTGATAGTTTCAGTCACATCAAAAGCGAAAATATTTTGGAAACAAAAACTCTTAATTTAAAATATCTTGAAGCATTTCAAGACAATTAGAAACACAAAAATTTGGGTGTTAGACTATAAATTCATTTCAGCTTTCACCAAAATTAATGAAACGTTTTCATTCGTCTTGATTGAAATTACCAAAATTTTGATCTTTGGTTTAAACTAAATGCACTATGATCCTCACGATCAATGAACATATCAAGTTACTCTCATGACCACCCACACCAATTTCAATAGTTGCATTCTTCTTTCCCACAAAAAAAATCCTCCATTGTGTGATGCAAACAAAATGGATGAATTGCAGATTTATACTTTGAAAGAAGCTCATCACTTCTGTAGAGTTTCTCCTGAACAAGTCCTAGATTTAATACTTGGAAATATTTGCAGCTCAAAAGTACTGGCAGATGGAACTTCAATAATGTCATGGTGGTGTGGTGCGCCAAAATGGGCTACAGAGGCATTGGCCCCCAATATTGCTCGACTTTTTGTGAGATACAATGGATAATGGTCATATTTATCATTATTGGAAGTTAGTGATTTAAAGCAAATCCACTTTCTAAAAAGAAGCACGATTTACAGTGATGTTATTAGTAGCTAGACTAACATTCTTGCTCGTTTGGAACATCTTGTAACTCAGACAAAAACTGATATAATCCATCTAAAATGGCCTTTTGGTTTACACATTTAAGTGGGTAACGAAATAATGTAAGGCATGCGTAGATGATTGACAGATCGAGTTGATGTAACAATAAGTGTTATAGCTTAAATCTCGCATCTCATTTATATACGTGGTATTTGATCAAATTTTATTTATCCGGTGAAAATGAGTGGTCAAATCACTGGTGGATGAGATACACAAGTCAATTTTCTCACAGTTACGCATTTTTTTAGTATAAATCAATAGATTACTATCACAATGAAGAATCAAATAGTACAATTGTAATGGCCAATATAGGTATGTGATTGTATATATTTAATAGATAAATAAAAAGATAGCAAATTATTTAGAAATTTAGATTTTGTGTACGTAGATGCCTTATGGTTAAATTAAATATATATATAATCATTTATTTATTTAGTGTATTGGGTACCAATAGTAACTATAAAGTAAGAATAATAATAATAAAAAAGGGGGGGGGGATAAAAGTGTGATTAATAGGAGTTCTCTTGTTGCCCTAGGAGTGTACTGACATATAGATTTATATATTCTTTTTCCAATATCTACACATACGTTAGAATAAAGAGAAAGAAGAAGAGAGGCTAGGGTTTTGAGTAAAGGAAAAAACAAGGAAAAGAAAGAAGAGGATTTATAGAAGAAGGAAGAAAACTAAAAGATTGATCATCAAGGTTAGTCTTCATACCAAAATTTAATTTTTCATTTAATCATTATATGTACACATATACAATGTTGTACTCTGATATAATATTGCAAGTAATCCATACGGGTAGGTTTATAGGATTAAAATATATAAATTCAAATATAATATGGTGATATTTGTGTTAAGAAGATATTGGGAAAGGGGGAAGAAAGAAAAGTTACAGACAAGCTTCAGGATACAACGTAAGGTTGAAGAAGATAAAATTTTGGAAATTATGGAAACTTTCTCCTTAGTTTTAAGTAGTTTTATTTTGATTTCTATACTTTTATAAACTCAATTTTTGACTACCATGGAACTTGGTAATTTATAAAACTAATCCAATATGTTTGAAACAAATATGGGGTTATGTCAAAAGAGCCCCCGAGTCTTAAATTTTTTTTAAAATTTTGAAACGACTCCTAAAAATTTCAATTAAGTGTAAAAAAAAATCAATATTTACTCTAATAAATCAAATTGAGGTTGTATTCTTGGAAAATGGGTCTCTAGAACCTTAAATACTGTTCTGGAAAATTTATGGCAGGCCTGAAAACAGAAAATTCGTTTTTAAGAAAATTATACTTCGACCCCAAAAGTTTCAAAAATTATGATTTGACCTCAAAACTTTAGAAACTTTTTCCAAACAGTCCATAATACTTCCATATGCTGTTACCTCATATTAGAAAGGATATTTATATGTAAAATATATATTGAGTATATATCAATGGGTGGGAAGTATAAAAATTAAATATAGAATCGCGAAGCGACGAGATTAGGAAAATGAATTGACTGTTTTATATTATTTTGGATTAGGTGGTGATTGCTTGATTTATTTTCGTGTTGTTCCTAACCTCTTAACATCTCCCTCAACGTATGTATGGTGTGTGTGGGGGGAATGTCACTCTCCCTTGGGATGATGTCAAAAGAAAGGGCAAATGAGTGGTAGAATATGAAATGTACAAAATGTGTGTGCGTGTGAACAAAAATGCTCCCCAAGCTCAAGGAGTCTTTTGAGTGTCGTATTTTACTTGGTAAAGTATTCCAAGGTCGTCTCCTCGGGGAAGGATGTGAATCATTTTGAAAGTGATTTAACTGAAAAGAAAGTGAAATCTTTTATAGTTTGAAGTTGGTTTGTGATGAAATTGAAATGGGAACACAAGTGTTGGCTAATCCGAAGGGTTCACTCCAATGGAAATGTCAAGTCAACCCAAAACCTTCCTTCACTGGTACATAGAAGAACGGTTGATTCGTGGGAAGCGAGGGACGAGATGGAAGTGAGGATCCAAGCATAACCAGTGACAAGTCTACGGGATATCAAAGACTCACACTATGTCATCACTCAACCCAGTCAAACCGAACCATAGTACACCGAGGGGAAGAAAGAAGATGAGTTGAAATGGCATACCCAAGAGGAGGTCTCCCTTGGATTAGCCAACTTAAAGACTTAGCTACTCATGCTTAAAGTAAAGACAACAATGTAATGAGAAGACATTATAAAGAAATGAAGATTGAAGCTAAATATAAACAAAATGCACAAATATAACTTCCGAATAATTATACATTTCCTTCACCTCTTACTAAAGATTGGATGAGAAACTACTCACTCTTCATGGCTTTGGTAAAGCTAGAAAAGTGAGTGATGTTCATCCCTCCAAGTAGAGGAGTTACAAGGTAAAACACTTTACACAAGGAGTCAATCTTCGACAAAGAATGAGTGAATCACGTTCCACCCTTCACGGCTTTGGTAAGCTCTAGAAAGTGGAAAAGTTTCACTCCTCTAAGGGAAGAAGGAAACTCAATAATACAATAAAAAAAAGCAATAACACAGTAAAGGAAAACACTACTGAAAGTAAAGGAAGCAATAAATTAAAAGAACGCAATAATTCAATAAAGAAAGCAACAAGAAATAAAGAAATCAATACTTTTTGAGGGTTTTTTCACTATCTAAAGATGAATGGCTTTACAAGTCTTAAGGGGTGTATTTATAGGCAACAAGGGAGGATGAAAGTCTTGTTAACGGCTATGAATTGCACTTTGCTCCCCCTTTGTTTTGAACTTTGATAATTGGCACCGTATAGTTTGCAACTTTGACAATTGACACCATATAGTTTGCAACTTTGATAATTGGCTCCCAGTAATTTGTAGCTTTGACACACAAAATCTTGAAAAGAACAACAATCAATGCATTATCCTTAATTCATAAACTAACCCTGATTTGATTTATTTTGAATAGTTTAACTTTATTTAACTAACACAATTTACCTATTAACTTAATTAAATTATGCCTTATTAGTGTTAATCACACCCCCAACCTAAACATTACTAGTCCCTAGTAATAATAAAAAAAATAAAAAAAAATCATTTTTGTAGATAACACAATTGCATTTAGCATATGCAACAAGCCATTAAACCCCTAACTGATCCCTAGTGGACGAGTTTGTCTCGTGAAGGTTTTCAGTGAGCTACCTACAAACTCCAGTCGAACAGATGTGTATGTGGGTTAAAGTAAATTAGCATCATGGTCGTTGGGACATCCAACCCTCAATTTCGACTTACATCCCGCAAGCTCCTCTTTCATAGGTATTTGTTCTATGCAAAAATTAGCATCAGTAACATTGACATTTGAAATTCCCTGTGTAGTAGGAATGATCTTTCTAGAAACAAGAATTGTTACATAACAAACATTCCACTGTACCACCTCCATGAATAGCTGTGATTTTACAAACCTCTCTTACAAATGCCCTCAGCAAAAATTCCCTCTAATTATAGTGACTTGTCTCTCAAAGGGCATGTGATCAGAGGATGACCAATAGAAAAATCACATGCACAGTTAGAAAGGGAGTAAAAGTCTTAAGAAAGTAGACTAGTCATGTTCTTGGACATATCTCATGGAAGAATATCAATATAATTAAAGAAATACTATTTAACATATCACAGTTTTCGATCGACAACACGCACATGCATCAAACTTGAGATCAATTAGGGCTTTGTATAGGTTGTAATGTGGCCAGAGGTTAGTGGCTAACAAAATAACGCCAATGATATTCAAAACTATCTCCTTTTTAATGTAGTGTAGCACACCTCTATCTTGTTTTCGATCTTTTGCCTAGAAATGATATTTCTTTTTTTTCATTTTTCACTTTCTTGGCAATTCCCTGATTTTCTGTTTCTTTTCTTTCTCGGTTGTTCTCACCGACTTTTTTTTTTTTTGGTCAGTAGCCACCATCGTCTTTTCTATTTCTCTTGATTTTCTGTATCATACTGATTTATGAGATGGTGCAAGAAAATTAGATAGCAAGGTATGTCAAGTATATTCTCCTATGACTCGATTATCATATGAGTTTCTTGAAGAAGAAATCATTTATTGAAGGCTCAAACATGGTTAACTAGGGATATAATTTCGTAGAAGCAATGGCTAAGGCTCAAAATTAAATCAAAGATGGCCTAAAATCCTTTCTCAAGTATATGTCCATGTATGTGTCGTATGCAAAGGTTCCTTGTGGGATATGTCAATAGATCACTTTAGTTGCATTAATCAAAGCAAGTTTAATGAGATTATTCAAAAATTGAAAGTGAAAGAGTTTACTTGAGTAAATGTCGATTGTCTTTCAGAAAGCATCGCAAGACTCAAAATTTACCATGATATTCTTCGTTATCTCCACTGGTTATGTCAAGTTTTCAAAAGAACGTCGGTTATATATCAATTCTATTTTCGAGTCTAGTCATTTTGTACCTTAATAATAGCAAATATCAATGTACGTTTGACATTTAAGCATAAAGAAAATAAAATTTTTCAAGGAAATGCGGTTTTTTTTATTTTTTACAATTGAAAGAAGACTAAATGCACACATTAAACTTGGAAAACTATGGCGTCTCAGGATAAATCCCTACCCACGCTACAGGTTGGCATTTTAGGACATTCCTTACTCGGTCCACATCTTTATTTCAACAAAAAGACTTTGTACATAAACAAATATTTACACAAAAAAAAAAAATTCGGACTTTTAACCTTCATCCCCAAAACACGTTTTTTTCACAGCTTTGTCATTATTAGTCAAAATTAATCCGAGTCATCGCTTGTGTCTATGTCATTATTAGTGACCCTTCCAACTTCTTGTCGCATATAACGTGTAAGTCCCGGACTGGTATAAGATGGCGTGTCAGAAAAATTCTTACTCTGCCCATACGCCATCCAGTTTAATCGATCGGTTACACGACCCGAAATTGGTTTAGAACACTGATTGTATTTTTTCATGTGAAAATACTTGCCACATTGTTTACAAGCACCTAGTGTTTGACACGACGCCGTTTAGCAAAAGTGCTTCTGCCACACAATGGTTTTGCTTGTGCTTTTCTCGGATTTTAATTTTTCTCACAACTCTTGCTTTTTTCATGATCACAACATGCACATCAGATGGAAAAGTGCGTTGAACGCCAGACTAAACCAAAAAAGTTTAACATCCATGCTTTCTATGCTTTAAGACTCACTATTTGGTTCTTTAACGTCTGTCAGTCACAAAGACGTTTAAAGCTGTGTTCGATATGATTATGAAAATATAAGCAAAAATACTGTAAAAATACGCAATCTAGAATAAAAATAATATTTTTTTAATTATGAAACTATAACAAACTGGAACCGAAATTAGAACAAACTGGAAACTGTAGATCACACCACCCAACCTAAACCGAACATTGTCCCCAATGTTTCGAATTTACCAGTTTTTGTAGTTTTGAAATGAGGGTGTAGGGTAGAGATCTATTCAGTGCCAAAAACTACAAAAAAATACACAAAATTAATCTTCGCTACGCAGATCTGGGTTTTTGCTTGGATGAAAACCCTTGATTTTAAGTGCGGATAGAAGAAGAAGAGCCATGTACAAATAGAGTAAACAAATACAGACCATGAGACAAAGGATTGGGTCTTTGGGGAATATGGTCATGGGATTGTGGGAGTTGGGTCGTGTTATAGAGAACAACACAACATAAAGAAGAAGAAGAAGAAAACAAAGAAAAAGGGAAAGGAGGTGGTGGTAGAGATCTGTTCAGCTGTGAAACCGACAAACAAAACACAACAATTAGTCAACTCGAGGGAGATCTGGGTTAGGCTGGAAACCACTCACCCTAAGTGCGAGCAAAAAAAGAGCACTCATGTACAAATACAAACATATAAGACAAATTATTAAACAAAGGTTTGGGTCGTCGGCGTATATGGTCATGGATTTGCAGGGGATGGGTTATTTTTAAAAGAACAGAGAGAACGACGAAGAAGAAGAGAAGAAGAAGAAGGGAGAAAGAAGGGGGAGACCAACACCGGTGTATGGGGGAAAAAGGAAAAAAATTGTTGGAGGCCTTATAAAGGCATCCAATTTTATTTTATTTATTATTATTAATATTGTTTTTTGGGTGTCGACAGGCACGAATATCCGTGCGGAATATTCCCACATGTTGGCAAGTGCGAATATCAGCGCGAAATATTCCCACAAACATTTTTTTTTGGATGTTGGTAGGCACAAATACCCGCGTGGAATATTCCCACAAACATTGGTGTAAGATGCAAATAGTGCAACCTCACCCCCAAACCTGATTCATGCATTGTCCTTAATGAAACAAAAAAAGTATGATATTCATTGACGGACAGTAAAAGATTATGAGGGTTAGATAACACCTCGCACTTGAGTTTTGACAAAAATACTAATATTGGCGAAGAAGACAAAACTTATACGATAAAGAACATAATTACACATGGAATAAAAATAAAGTAAGTAATAAAATTTTGTGACATGAAAGGTTAGAAAAAACTAGTTATTACCTCACAAACTTCCGGGTATAACAGATCCATTAAATCTCTCACTCCACACTTGTTCTTCAAAGCCCCTGATAAATGACTTAAGTCTTTGGCCATTGACTTTGCAATGTTTGGCCATTTTTTGGAGTTTTAAACACCACAACTCCATTGGGTGGGCACCTGACAAGATATGGGTCATCCCAATGGGATCGGAGTTTTGCCTTGAAAAATGAAAAGGCGAGAATTGTATAAGAGCACTTTTTGCCTTGGCTCAAATGATTCTCACAATGAAGTTATCATGAAAGATTTTGGCTCTTTCTTTTGAGATTTGGGAGTTCTCATACGCATCTCGTCGAATCTCTTCTAACTCATTCTGCTCTAACTTCTTATGATCACCGACCATT